>KV875229.1:4131452-4202288 GCA_001879505.1 Calonectria pseudoreteaudii
TTATAATTAACTATTAATCTAAACTTTATAAAAAAAACTTAAAAAAAAATAATTATTTATTTTTTTACTTTTTACTTTAATTACTAAAAATTATTTAATACTATAAATAACCTCTATAATAATATTTTAACTAATTACTTTCTAATTTTAAAATATTTTTATATATAAAATTAAGATTTATAAGTTATAAAAATAATCTTATTATTAAAGAAAATCCTAACTATTAATCTATAAAATTATAATAAGATCAAGTAATAAGATTTATATTTAAAAAGAGCTTAAGTAAGCAGAAACAGTATGGGATAGTACTTAGATCAATTTACACTAAAATTGTGCTGGTAGATATATCTATATAAGTTGCTGTGTTATTTTGCTGAAACTCATGATCACACCCTAAATAGACCGAGCCATGTGCTGGTTCCATTGTTCCAGCCACCAAGACAAATAGGGGCTTGTTTCCGTTCTGTTGGTCAGTCACAATGTGGTGCTGCGCACATGTCAGACGCTGAACTAACCATAGTGGAGGCATGATGGATGGACGACCCCTGCTGCGGCTGAAGCACTACTCCGGCAGGGATGGGGCTGGGAGGCACCTGCAGTGGCAGAGCGCTTCTCGTTTTGCAACGTAGCACGTACCGCGCCTGGAGGAGTTCTACGTACTTCACGTACGATTTGACGCGCACCATCTTGAAGTTTGACTTGGAGGGCACACCATTTCCGGCCTTGGGTCTATTGCAGGATGGACACATCTGCAAGTGATGCACCGTATGCGGCAATTAGATGAAGGCAGAAGACGAAGATGAAATCGAATTTACAATCCACAATAAATAAAACTTGATCGTAGCTATGAGTTGTGTTGTTTCAACGATTCCTATCCCCTCAAACTAGATAAGTTGCCGTCAGATCCTTCGACAGGGGGGCAGACCGCTGCGATACTCAGTGGAGCAGGACGTGTTCTACGACGGCTAGGCCCTTGCTGTTAGTGGGCATTGGGGGGTTCCATAGGCCCGGCTGGTGAACGACCAGGGGGTGCTTTCCCCAGTTGGGGACGATATCGTTGACAGTGAGTTCCAGAGTGGGCTTAGCTGGCCAGAAAAGGCCACTGTAGCTACATTTCCTGGGAACGCGAATTGCTAAGATCCCCTGATTTTCTTCCCTCCCGTCGTCTCGTCTCCATTTGGTTCCAACTTTAGGTTCTCTCCTTTCTGCCTTTTTCTTTCCCATCCTCTCTCGTCCTTTTCATCCCCAAGGCCACGATCGTACCGATCCTCTGCCTCCCCTCCCTTGGTCAAGCTATTGCCCCCCTGCATCTGCATTTCGGGAGGCTGTGATTGAGCTCCCTTTTCGTTGGGGTCTAGTCTTTTTCTTCGTACTATTATTATTTTCTTTTTCCAACTTTCTTCAGCCGATGAGGATTGTTTAATCTCCTACCGACTTCCAATTCTTACCTTCCTTTGAATCTCCTCGACCGATCATAAATATTGCCGACTACAGCTCTTCGAGCCTCCACGACACAAGAAGCTCCATCACCAGATTCATCTAAAACGTTGCGACTCAATCCGATCCCATTCGAATCGAGCCGAGCCCGATAGCTACCATGGCTCGTTCTGCGCGGGGCAAGAGTCCCCAGCCGCCCATCAAGGCGCAACAGCCGCAACAACCACAGGAACAGCAATATGTTGCTCCCAAGCCTAAGGCGAAGTCTGGCAAAAAGAAGAACACCTCCTACAAGTCCGATGGCGTCGAAGACAATGATGTCTTTCTTCTCCCCGTTTCCGACTACTGGGTAGCCCTTGCTGTCACCGTTGTCGCTACCATTGTTCGTGTGTTCAAGATCTTCCAGCCCACCAGTGTTGTCTTTGATGAAGTCCAGTAAGCCTTGAAACGTCCCTGAGATCTATTGCGGTCCTCCGGGTTGCCTTTGCAGAATGGTAGTTGTGACTAACCTACATTTCTTCTGACTAGCTTCGGCGGCTTTGCCTCCAAGTACATCAAGGGCAAATTTTTCATGGATGTCCATCCTCCCTTAGCCAAGATGCTCATTGCGCTGACCGGCTGGCTCGCCGGCTTCAATGGAAACTTTGACTTCAAGGAGATTGGTAAGGATTATCTCGAACCAGGTGTTCCTTACGTTTCGATGCGTCTGTTTCCTGCCATCTGTGGCATCCTCGTTGCTCCTTGCATATTTCTCACTCTCAAGGCTGTTGGCTGTCGCACTATGACGGCTACTATGGGTGCTGGCCTGATCATTTTCGGTGAGTGCTCTTGGACTTCTTTGATAGAGATTTGACTTGTCGCAACCGTTTTGCGGCTTCCCAGCCACGTGCGCAAACTAACTGGCTGGCAGAAAACGGCCTTCTGACCCAAGCTCGCCTGATTCTTCTCGACTCGCCCCTTGTTATCGCGACCGCTTTCACTGCCATGGCTTTTACCTGCTTCACGAACCAGCATGAGCTTGGTCCCGAAAAGGCCTTTTCTCTTACTTGGTGGTTTTGGCTTATTCTCACCGGTTTGGGGCTTGGTATCACCGCCAGTATCAAATGGGTCGGTTTCTTCACCGTCGCATGGGTTGGCGTACTAACTCTTGTTCAACTCTGGGTTTTGCTTGGTGACAATAAGAATGTGTCTATGGTGAGCACATGTTCCTTTCGGCCTGCGCCTTAGTATAAAGTTGAGCTTTCTGACACATCTTAGCGGCTCTGGTCCAAGCACTTCATGGCCCGCGTATTCTCCCTCATAGTCATTCCTGTTACCTTTTATATGGCTATGTTCGCAATCCACTTCGCGATTCTCCAAAACCCGGGTGACGGTGATGGTTTCATGAGCTCAGAATTCCAGGCTACCCTGAACAGCAAAGGTATGAACGACGTACCTGCTGATGTCCTGCTTGGAAGCCGTGTCAGTATTCGCCATGTCAATACCCGAGGTGGCTACCTCCACTCCCACGCCCTCATGTACCCCACTGGCAGCAAGCAGCAGCAGATTACTCTGTATCCTCATAAAGATGACAACAATGTTTGGTTCCTCGAGAACCAGACACAGCCCCTTGGCCCCGATGGCGAGCCCATTAACGGTACCACGGCGTGGGATGCGCTTCCTGAGCCCCAATATATCAAGGACGGCACTGTGCTTCGACTTTACCACCGCGCTACCCACCGTCGCCTTCACTCTCACGATGTCCGACCCCCAATCACCGAGGCTGATTGGCAAAATGAGGTCTCCGCGTATGGCTATGAGGGCTTCGATGGTGACGCCAACGATTACTTCCGTGTCGAGATTGTAAAGAAGAAGTCTCACGGCGCTCTCGCCAAGGAACGCGTCCGAACCATTGAGACTAAATTCCGTCTTGTTCACATCATGACTGGTTGCGTGCTATTCTCCCACAGAGTCAAGCTCCCTGACTGGGCTTCCGAGCAACAAGAAGTGACTTGTGCTCGTGGTGGTACTCTTCCCAACAGTTTGTGGTATATTGAATACAATGAGCACCCCATGCTCACTGAGGGTGTAGAGAAGGTCAACTATCGCAAGCCTGGATTTTTCGGCAAGTTCTGGGAGCTTCAGAAGGTCATGTGGCTTACTAACGCCGGCTTGACCGACTCACACGCCTGGGACTCCCGTCCCGAGTCTTGGCCAATCCTCCGCCGAGGTATCAACTTCTGGGGCAAGCATCACTCTCAGGTCTACCTTATTGGCAACCCTGTCATTTGGTGGTCATCCACTGTGGCTATAGCAGTTTGGGCGTTGTTCAAGGGTGTTGCTATCCTTCGATGGCAGCGTAGCTTCAACGATTACTCCAACACTACTTTCAAGCGATTTGATTATGAGATTGGAACTTACATTCTCGGCTGGGCCCTGCACTACTTCCCGTTCTACCTCATGAAGCGTCAACTCTTCCTCCACCACTACTTCCCTGCTCTTTACTTTGCTATCATCGCACTCTGCCAGACTTTTGACTTCATCACCGCTCGTGTTCCTGGTATTGGTGTTCGTGAGAACCCTATTATCAACAAGATCGCTACTGTTTCTTTCTTGGTTCTTTCAGCTGCCGTCTTTACTCTGTATGCGCCTTTGGCATACGGTAGCCCTTGGACCAAGGCCGAGTGCAAGCAAGTTAAGCTTTTTAACTCTTGGGACTTTGATTGCAATACCTTTTTCGACAGCGTGAGTAACACATATCCTAGCAACACTGAGGAAGTTCCAGAAAGAAAGCTTCCGCAACGCGGATGAACGAACGACTTGTTCGACTTGGCGTACTCCATGCCATGTTTGAACTTGCCGTTTGACGTATGAATTTGTAATAAACGATGTGAACAGTTTCAAGGCTAACTCATTACGCATAGTATGACAAGTACACTCTCACCGAGGTTCCCGCTGTTAGCGAAACCGTAGTTCCTACCACGCCTGTTGAGAATGTTGAGCCCAAGAAGGCCGCTCCTCCTCCCGAGAAGAAGGATGCTGGCATTTCGGGAGCCCCTGAACAGCATCGCGTCATCGCCAAGGAGGAGAAGGTGGAGTACCGCGACCAAGATGGCAACTTGCTGGATCCTGAAGAAGTGAAGGCCCTGGAAGGCAAAGTTGAGTTCAAGACCAAGTACGAGACTCAAACGCGTGTTGTTGATGAAGCAGGCAATGAGATCCCCGCACCCGATGGATTCAAGGAAGAGGCTGCCGGCGTTGCCCCTCCTCATCCCGATGTTGAGGGTGTCAATAGCGAGACCGTCAAGAGCAAGGGTGGCGAGGCACCTCCTCCTGAAGCCAGCAAAGACGGCGAGAAGGAGGCTGAGAAGTCCCTACCTAAGCCTGCCAGTGAGAAGAAGGATGCTACATCCAGCCATGACACTGAGCAGATTGAAGAGAAGCCCAAGCCTTCCACTGATACGAAGGAAGCGGAAGCTGCTGCCCATGAGGAGCTATAAAAGGTCCATTCCCATGACCAATTTCAATTTCAACAATATCCCCATTTCGACATGGCAAATGAGCTGAGGCCTTCGTTGGGCCTTGCCAGCTCTGCCCGTGTAAAATCATGTACTCATACCATTTGACGATGAATGAGAAGACGGAGATGGGGAAAGAAAAAGAATAAGGATTAGCAATTCTTTTTGTCGCAAGGAGGATGATGGTTTGATTCACAAGACACAACACATGCCGATCACTAAATGAAGAAAAAAAAGAAGACGAGGTGTACGGAACTTTAGACGCCAGGTCATGACGTCCTCTCATTTGTATTTACTAGAGCGTATCGTGACAAACCACGATACGCTCCCCAACGCATGACGCACAATTCCTATCTAATTGAAAATGGCTTTATTCGTTCAACCGAACTCTTTGACCAATAGACTTCTGTGAACCAAGAGGAGTGGCGATAGGAAACGATGGAAGAGCAAGTGGAGATAGAAGTCGCGGATAGCAATGTAATATCAATACCGATGACAATGGAAGTTATCACCTACATCTTGCTGACGATAGGTTTCCGACACTCATGGAATTGGGTTTCTTTTCGTTTATCATGAGAGACGGCACGGGCAATCGAACCCTCTCCCGTTCTTCACACCTCGTATTCCGGACTTTTTCTCCCTGGGGCAAGGTGTCCACTTCATGACACAAGGTCAGACGCAAGATGCAATTACATCCATATAGCATCAGACGAGGCAGAATTCTGGTGTTTTGGCGTGTGTATTACCACTATCAAATATGGGTCGCAGTGTCTATTATCTGTTGACCGCCGCAAATCTAGCAAGTGCATTGTAATCCAATCATAACGCTCCGTAGTAACAGTAAGAAAAGGACATGAACTAGTCCCAGAGAGCAAGACCCAAATCTAGCCGTAATGCGCCCAGCAATGAAGATGCGCGATCCAGAAACGCCGTGTAACTATTGGCTTCCTCAAGCCATCCATCCCTTTCCCAAGTCGAGGGCACAGTTGTCGAAACCCCACTCATTCCAATGCCATTTGCTGTTTCTTCACTGGCATGGGCATCGTCTGAACTACCCATTTGAGATTGAACCTTCAAGTCCCTCCACGAATGCAATGTAAACTGAAAGAGGAAAAAAAATATACAAACGATAATAAAATGATACAGGACACCGCAAATGATGCCATAAAGATGAAGTCCCAGCGAATGTTAGTTATTGCCTCAGCATCCGGTGAGAGGGATAGTGAGCGAGAGACGTTTTGTGTCCTCAGAACCAGAAATACTCTTCACCTCCAGGGACTGAATGGAACTACGGACGCTGACTGCCCCTTCCATTTGGTTTGGAGGAGTATGAGGCTCCTCAATTAGTCCCTTTTTGGCCCGCTCAGTTGCTCGGTCGAGATCCACCGGCGAAGGCTCCCTCGAAGGATACCTGCTCTCATCGAGTGAAGGGGACCTTGAAATATCTCGATCCACGCTAATGCGGGGGCTCTTCTCCATATCCACTGAGATTGTGGAATGAATAGCTGAAACGAAGCCACCACCAATTCGAGCCCAGAACATCTGGTCTCTCAGTCTCACGCTCTCCTCCCAGGCGGCCTTTTCATGGTCGTCATCATCAGCACGCCAGTGACCATCCTTGACCATGCGCAAGAAACCGATGAAGTCACATGTGACGCGTACACGAGTAAGGCAATATTTGCAGAGTGGGTGTCGTTGGGCGGAATCCGTCTCGTTGGTTCGAAATCGATGGTTGCGTAAATATTGGGTATCCGATCGAGACTCACCGCAAAGAGAGCATGGATAAAATTGAGGTTTGGATCTGGATAGGAATGAGGCAGTCGAATTGGCAGGAACAGGCTCCACAACGAGCGATCCCTCTGCCATAGAATTAAGAACTGTTCGACGAGCCAACCATGACAAGCCAGGAGCCAAATCAAGACGCAGAGTGGGCTCGATATCCTCGGTCAAAACGCGCTTGTAAAACTTGGTCTCCTTGAGGCTCGGCAACGAGGCAATAGAAGCTGCCGATGTAGCGCTGAGAGTGGAGGCGGGTGTGTTGGGAGATTGAGGGGCACTGCTGTTGCTTGGAACTGACATGTTCAAAGACGTGGTCGAAGCATTGGAAGGATGGGCACTAGAAGTTGATCCACCCAGTAGCGAAAGAGCATTGAAACCGCCCATTGAACCGGAGGAAACGCGGCTTCCGGCACGATTACGAGAGGTGCGGGCCAAAGCAGTAAAGTCATCATAGGCGGTGATATCATTCCGAAGAACTGGTTGGATTAAGTGAGGGAAAGTAGTAGGGGGCGATGGATCGACTGAAGTGGCTAAAGGAGATGGCGCTGGGTCTTCGGCTGAAGGCCGGTGATCATCGGCACTATCAAACTTGTTGAGTCCGGGGGATGAGGGAGCTGTAAGATTGGTTTGTTCTTCTTGCCCAGCAACCATGTGCTCCATGACGTGCTTCAGTTCGAATAGCTGCTCCTGTTGTGATTTGAGAAGACTTTCCGAGTCAGCCAGCTGCGCCTTCAGCTGATCATTTTTGCGTTGTAGAGCCTCATGGTCCGCCTTGGCCTCCTCTTTGGCGGCGATGACCATCTTGTTTGCCTCCTCAAAAAGAGCCGCGGTCAAGTTCTCCAGCTCTTGTTCAATCCGTTTCTTGGCCCTTTCAGTGTCAATACGCTTCTGGCGTTCTTCGGATACTTTTGTGTGTAAAACTTTCTTTTCAGCTTCTACAGTCTGTTTCCGAATCCAGACATCGCCAGACAACATATCACGCTGAGAGGCATTCTGGGCCTCGAGAGTACGAATGCGCTCGCGAGCACTTTCCAGCTCAATGCGAGCATTCGACAATGAGTCGTCGAGGAGTGTCTGGTGGTTGATAGCGTTGATGAGCTTTGTACTGAGAGTGGCCACTTCGTCGTTGAGATCAGGGTGATGGCTTGGGCTTGGAGAGGCTGCAGCATTGGCTGGGCTCATAGCACGACTTCGAGGGTCCGGCAAGGTACTCATTTCGTCACCCACAATGGGAGAGGCGGTAGTAGATGCTGGGTTGCTAGGAGATAGTTCTCCATGTGTATTGTGAGGTGTCGAAGAAGGGGTTCGGGGTCGTAGGTTCGGCGAAGAAGCTACAGATGATAATGACCGGAAATGACCATGGCCAAGAGAGCGGCGCGAGTTTGCCTTAGTCGCAAGCGGTTGTGACCAGCCTGCAGCCGACATGGCGATGAAGCTACAATGAAGTCTATGTCAGTAGTGCGACTTTTATCGAGTATGGGGAGAAGATGTGGCTTTTAGTATATGAAATGGATGAGGGTATGGTATGGGTAACCTGGGGGAACATACGAGTCCATGATGGCCGGCGCGTGGTTATGTCAGTCGCAAGGTCGTGTGCTCCCGCCAAGAGCGTGACGTGACGTGACAAGACAAAATCGGGCGGCGGAAAAAGAAATCGTCGGAAAAGGCGTCTCAGGGCGAAAAGAAATATGCGAGGCAAATCTGGTGAGGGGAATATGATGGTGATATGGAGGATTGGAATGGAGGAGAGATTGAAATGGATGGGGACCAAAGTGCGGATCCTCCGGGGACGGCGCGAATGACGACTGGGTGACAAGTGACAACGAGTCGACTGTTAGAGCCAAGAGAAAGCCCAAGGAACGACGAAAGGGGACAGGACCCAACTAGACCGGATCCAGACCAAACGACCACCGACCGAGAGCGAGAGAGGTAGCGGCTACTGCGCGATGGACGGATGACCCACGGGCCCGTGGACTGGATGGACCAGGGCTTTAAGAGGGCGGAGAAGGACTGTGGCTGGGGCGAAAGAGTACGAGGCCTCTCTCAGGCAGTTCGTGTCGCTACCGAGCCGAAGTAGCAGGGATGGCGGCGGCGGAGGGGAAATAAAGGAGAGAGGTTGAGTATAGAGAACTGTCGTAAAAAAAAAAAAAAAAAAAAAGAAAGCCTATGCAATTTGGGAGTGAGTTTGAAGTTTGAGCAAGAATATTGCACAAAGGCAAATTTTTTGGGGGGGGGGTTTAAAAATGAATTAACTGAAAACAAATGGGGGAAGATTGCTGGACTACAGGCTGGAAAAGCAGAAGGTTGGTCGGCGAAAGAACAGCCAACTTCATCCCTGCCATTGGTACTGGAGCTTTGCCGTGCTGTGCTGTGGTGCTCTGTGCTGTGCTGTGCTGTGCTGTGCTGGCCTGCAAGTCCCTGTTTGAGGCTTGTGCACCACCTGCCATTCCAAGATCCTAATTGGGGGGCTTTGCCGCCTCACCTGCAGAGTGCAGGGAAGGGAGGGGCCGAGGTGTGGCCAAGGTGCGCCGTCGGGTCGTGTTCAGTTCCGTTGGGCTTTACGATTCAGGAACAAGTAGCAGACAGGGCACTGAGACTTGACTCGGGGCAGGGGGCTATCGACTACCTGCAGCACTCGTATCCTGTCGTATGTGATCGAGGGTCTGAACTTTGCCTGGAGAAGACGATGCAGGCGGACACCGAAGCCACGCCCAAAAGGCCCTTTCCCCCAAAGTCAAGTCTCATCCAGGGCGAGACCCGTCCACGTCCCCCCGAAAACGGCCGCCAACAAAACGGGCACAGACAAACACGCTGAGATCTTGGCCCAATCGATCCCCAGTCCCAGCCACGAGCAGCTCACTGACGCCACTCCATCATGGCCCTAGCGCTTGTATGCGAGCTAGTCTCATTGAGGCATAGCCCCAAAGTGGACGGGTCACCACTCGCCTTTGCTACATTGGGATTTGCGTCCGGGTACTTTAGCCTCATGTACCTGTCGTCTCCTCTCTCGCGCCGACTGCCACGCTGCAACACGAAAGCCATGCGTCCATCTAGATGAATCGAGAGCTAGCCCGGGGGGACCTGGAGTCCAGAAGCCTTTCAAGTGGCCTGACCCTGCAGCGTGCAGCACGGGGCAGCGCCTTGTCTCTTTGACTGGTCCACGCAATAACCTCCGGAGGAGACTTGATGGATTTGACTCTCGACTCGTTCCTGTTGATTGACCACTTGCCGGCACCACAGGCGCGCTATGTCGCTTGAACCCGGCACTATTGAGACAAAGCCTCCAACGTGCGAGCACTTGGACCATCCTGAGACCGGGGAATATACGTGATCGACATGCCTGAGCTGTTCCAGGCCCGAGCTGAAAAGCGCTCGGAATGATGATGCAACCTCAAGCCTTTGTCTCTGGGATGGTTCCAGCTATTTTCGTGGTGGTTTTTTACTTTTTAATCATTCTCTCACTTGCAGCTTTGGATATGTCTCCCCGCCCTGTCCACACTGGACTGTGGGTGGGAAGTAAATTACCGATGCACTGACATGAGACGACAAGACAAGGAGGTATCCATCCACCATCCATGATTACGTAGTATCGGGTGCCCCATCAAATCCGAGACCGTGTTCTTATTCGCCCATCCGCTCATCCTATGATTCGCTGCGTGTCCGAGAAGGTGATTATGCGCGCTGAATGACACGTGAGGGACGATACCTACAGATGTTGCCCAAACAGGACCTTCATGTGTCTTGGAAGCACGGCCTGTTTCAATAGGCCATTCTCAGGTAAAGCGGGCCCTCTCGTCCATCCGATCATCCAGTGGTCGGGACTTTCCTCTGACAAGAGCTTGGGCCAATGGTAACAGAAGGCCAGTAAATCCGAGGCCAGTGTGGAATGCAATTGCCCAACCAAAGCATAGTGATACGTTCTTTTGTGAGTTCGGACACAGTGGGCAACTCAATTGCTCCTAAGCTCATGCTTGGTTACGAAGACATGACTGCGCCCCTTTTGAACTGTAACGTAGTAAGTAAATAAGAATCGCGGCCATGACCTCTGCCGGTCACCCGTGGATGTCACCTATGCAGGGGCCGCCAAGCCCTATTGCCGCCCGGCGCCATCATTGCCATGATTCAGTCACCATTAACACCATATTTGACAAAACACTATGGCACTGCTAGTATTAGTGGCTGAACTATGTAACCCTTCGTTGCATCAATTGCCGAAACCTTTTCCTTTCTAACGTTCCTTTCCGAGAAACGCGGTAAACAAGTTTGGTGCCTGAAGTTAAGGACGAGGTGACGCTTGGAGTCTGCCCAAGAGCCCTGGGACGGCCATTCTGGGTACAATTTGAATGGGCTGGGAAAGCATGCAGCGCATACCTGTGCACATTATGGTCCTGAGGGGATGCATAAGAAGCCGAAAGTATTCCTCGTGGGCACAGCCTGGTATTCTTGAGTCTGAAAATCTTTCATGCATGCCTTTTTGGTCATGAACATGTTCACACTAAGTAGTTGTGGTAATAGACTTGTGCTAGATAAATTATTTGCCCATGTGGACTTGCCCACTCCCTATCTCTGAAATCAGTCGTCTTCATCTTGGCTACTTAACTTTGCAGTGTAATTAACCACCCACTTGTCTCGAACTTCTTAAGGTATAATAATCCTCTGGCAATAAATGATCTTTATCCTGATTATTCTCCGATACAACTTTCCAATACTGACGACTGAGAAAACTAAAGCTGAAAACATAATGATCCTTCAAAATCAATTGAACCAGATGACATAGATATATTCGACTAAGTGACACCTATCACTATCGAAATTTCTATTCATTCCACTCTCCATATTCAGGCATTCCATAGGGATTCCATTCTTGTCCAGGATAACTTGTTGCACTCATCTGAGGCGGCGGTTCACCATCAGAATCCGCATTGGGATCGTAATGAATCTTTTCCTCTTGCGTGGCTAATCGCAGTTTCCGTGCATGAGCATTAGTGGTATCCTCCAACTCCGCAGGAGCACCATGATTCCGGGTCTTGCTCCGACCCAGGGATCCGTTGCTTGTCTCTCCTAAAGCTACTGCCTCGTCGCTTTCTCTGGCCTTGCCTGGTTTGAGTTCATCCGTGGAGTTGCTGCCAACGTCCTCTACGCTAGCCTTGCCACTATATTGGATGACGTTCGCATCTATGCTCGGTTCGTCGCTGATGGCAGAAGTAGACTGTGTTTGAGAATGGGAGCGACTCATGTTGCCGTCTGCTATGGTGGGTGGACTCAGAGAAATGGGCCCAGGGCCGTTTTCTACAGTGACCACTTGAGGTCGTTGTTGTTTCGATAGAGTTTCAGCGCCTTCGATGGGACTTCGTGGCGAAGCGGCGCTAATAGAGCCTTGAGGACTCTGAGTCTTCAACGATTCATCTTCACTCGCCTGCATTCGATGAGACCTTGACTTTGGCTCACCCATATCTCCACCTACAGCATTGATAATATTGGTATCAAAGCTATTCGGACTTAAATTCCCACTTCTAGTACTGTGGTTATTCGTCATCGCACTTTGTATTTGTGGGTGTTGCGAGGAAACATCGACGAAACCCCCTCTTGATGCAATTGGGCTGTGTCCGTCTCCTTCGTCACGGGCAGCCCGCGTCTCAAGTCCATTGCTAATGTGACCTCCGTTTATAGGGGATGTTGCTTGGGTAGATGCTGGATGAGGCATCGGAGATTGTGGTTCTGACTGCGATTGGGGTAATGGCGTCTGAGATTGGTGTGGAGGCTGTCCTTGGAACATCGGAGGGTTAGCGGCTGCTATAGGTGGTCGAGCCTGATGGGTCAATTGAGAGGTAGATTTGACCTGCTGGGCGACGAATTGCTGATGCTGCTGCTGAGATATATGACTTTGACCTGTGTTTTTGTTGATATAGTATGACGAAGGAACCGCCATCCCCTCACCATGCACGGCGGCATATCCTCGAGGAATGGGCACCTGCGCGTACTGGGGTTCAGTATATCCTTGTGGCGGCCGTTGCTGCTGCGATTGGACTTGACCCTGGAAGTTCTGAGGTGGGCGAGGTTTCATCATTTGCTGCCCGGGCTGTCTATTTTCTGGAAGGCGTTGCCCCATCACATAATCTGCGGGAAGTCCCGGACGTGGCTGCAATCCGACAGCTGGGCTAATGGGTTGAAACGACTGCCGCCCTGTTGGAGGGCTCTGTCTAATTTGTGGGTTGGCATTTGCCATGGGCCTGCCAGGTTGCTGTCCCATAGGGCCATAAGCTTGGGGTGGCTGCTGGCGAGTGTAGACCTGTGGATGAGGTGACTGTCCCATCAACTGTTGTGATAGGTGCTCAGAAGGTATTTGGCGTCCGAGTTGCATTTGTTGCATGTGCATATGATGCTGCGATTGAGTGATCCCCTGTTGGGGGGTCCCCTGAGGGCGAAGACCTTGACCAGATGCCGGGAATCCTACGGGAATATTCGGCCCCGGTGGCGGGATTTTGGAGCTTCGTTTGAAGGCACCGAAGAGTTTGCTCGTCTTCTTTTCTTCCCCTTCAGGCCTCCCTTGGTCATGGGGGGGCTTGGACGTGGCTTGGTTGGATATCCGGTTCTTTAATCCGTGCCATTTGGATGCCGAGCCATCTTGCCGGGTGGATGGTTTAATTTGGACTGGAGATGGCCCAGGGGGGGGCAGAGTATTCTTTGGTGGAACTTGAGGGCCAGACGGGATCTGCATCTGCATCGGCGACCGTGGGAAATGCATGGAAATTTGAGATGAGGGACTTGGCATTGTCTGAATGCTTGGGTGTGCACGGGGAGCATGTGCTTGATGAACAGGGGGGAGGTTTCCTGGTTGCATCCCAGGCTGTTGTGGAAGCCGGGCGGATGGAGTGTGTTGTTGCAGCTGCGGCTGAGACTGTTGCTCATGTGGGAGTGGAGATGAGGGGAGAACATGTTGCTGTTGCTGCTGTGGATATGGAGACGAAGGGGTGGTTTCTTGCTTTTTAGACTCTGTGTGGGTGCCAAATCCTTGTGTCTGCATAGGTGGTGTATTGGATGCCGCTGACAGAGAAGGAGTTCCGGGTTGGGATCCCCGACCATTGAAAGTTAGAGCTGTCGAAGCAAGGGCAGGGCTGTGGTTGAACTGGGATGAGGCAATTGACGGTGGCCCTGTTCTAGACATTTGAGAGACGGGAGATGTGGGTAGATCGTCTCGCGCATGGCTCTCCCTGCGCACATGGCCAGCTCTAACATCGGACTGGAATGATGGATTGGCAGAGTGTATACTGGCCCGTTGGACTTCAGCCACATCGGCATTGGTCTGGAGGACATTGTCAAGGGACTTGCTTGAGGCGTGATGCAAAACATGTGAAAGCGGAACTGATGGCGTTGGAGATACACCACGAGACCCAGGTTGTATTCCAATTGAAGTATCATTTGCAGGACTCGATCCTACGTCAAGAGAAATTAGTGGCGAGTCTGGATTACTTGAAAGCTTGGGAAATTCTTCAGCCGTTACAGGGGAGCCTTGCCGCAGTGGCGAGGGCCCGAATTGAGGCAATGGGGATTGGGGTGGGTTGTTTTCTGTTGCCTCAAATCCCTGGCTAGTTGCCGTTGAGCGCCGTTCACTTGTTGAGGGCCGCTCAGTGGATGTTTGGAATTGTGAGTCGAGTGACGAGGCCCCAGTCATCTGTTGGAGGATTGGAGGGTGTGTTGGGGGTTGAGAGGCCGGAGAGTTCTGGCTTGGCGGGCCTCGTGGTAGCTGGGTCCAAGGAGCCTGTTCCTGAAGTTGAACTGGAGACATATGCCCTAACGGGGGCAACTGAGGAGCCATGCCGAGAGCAGGTTGGCTATTTGAGGCCTGTTCGGGAGGAATTTGTACCTGAGGGTTTGGTCTGACAGCACGCTGCCCTTGATGATGCCCAGCAGGCACTTGTCCTGATGAGCGATTTGGACCAAGCTGGGCCTGGAAAGCCTGGGTCAGAGGCGGTTGTGCGAGAGGGGACCTCGGTGGAGGGTGTTGTCCAAGCGGGTTTGGGGCTGGAGGCGGTTGATTTGAGGGGCCATGCGTTGGAGGATTTTGCATGGTAGCGTCGTGCACGGGTGATGGTTTTTGTACCGGGGGGAACTGGCCTTGTGGAAAACCAACGGCATTGCCTTGAGACTGACTTCGATTCCTGACATGACCTAGAAAGCCTGAGATTAAGCCACTTGTAGAACCCCGTCTTTTGCGGGGTTCAGGAACACCGGGCCCCTCACCGGCGGCCGGCATATTTGGTGGCACAAGCGGAGCGGGGCCGTCCGTATTGCTCCGTGCGAGATCCCTAATAGAAGGTGGAGGGGTCATGAACTCGGACGAATCGAGAGTTTGATTACCTGTGGAAGGCCGCAAAGCGTTTGGCGTTCCCGGTTTTGGAGATCCATCCAAGCTTGAGCGATTGAATGCACCTGATCGTGGGCTGAATCCTGAGAATCTTCTTTTTGGAGGTAGGCTTGGGAGAGGAAGAGAATCCATCTCGGCGCTTGGCTCATTGACGACACTGGATGAAGAAGATTCTGGTGGAGCTGTAGATTTATGTTTGAATGGGCCACTTGGAAGACCCAGACTAGCGAAGCGAGTGTGCTTTCGCTCGAACTGAGATTGAGGCGTGTCTGGCCTGGTTTGATCAGGATGGACCTGAGGCGGACCTTGGAGGTGGAATGGCCCAGACATGCCGTCTTGACTTTGTGATAGCAGGTCCATTGACGCGCGACCTCTTAGACTGGATAGAAAAGTTCCCTTCGGGCTCTTCTTTTGATTCAGATGCATTTCATCAACAGTAAACTCGGACTCGGATCTATCATGAATTTGTTCTGCTGGTGGGTGTTGTTTCACAGTGGATTCAATCGAACCCTGACGTTCAGATGGCTTGGTGAAACGACTGCTAAATTCTTTAAAGAGGCCAGAGCTCTTCCTACGACCGCGTTCTCCCCCACTGTTTTCGGCATCAGGGGCGGCGCCGGGGCCGGGGCCGGGGCCGGGGCCGGGGCCGGGGACGGAGGGGCTTTGAAAGAAGTGCCCCGGGAGCTGGTCAAATTGCTGGAATTGCTGAGTGGGCGGAGACGCATTAGGGTGAGAGTAATTCGCCCGAGGCCGTGGGTCTTCCCGACGGAAGAGCTCCGGGTACCTGTTTGTCGTGGACGGGGGTACATCCGATGAAGGTTTGTGTCTATGCCTGACGGGTGATGTTAGAGATGCTGGGGTTGGCCCTGGGGGTAGACTTAGGGGCGGGCGCATGACCCCCGTATCTTTGTCGTATTCGTCGTAGGTGGGCTCTTGTGGTTGATCTCTCTGGGAGCCACCCGTCTCTTTGTCGAATGACGAGCCGGGCTGCTGCTGGGTGCCACCAGTTTCTTTCTCGAACCCGAAGCTAGAATGTTGCTGGGAGTTACCGGTGCCTGCGCGATTTCTAGACACTAAATGCAGAGGCTCACTCAGGTGACTTTCTTCAAGTTTCCAGTCGCCCGCGCCAGCAGGAGGGAGCCTCTGGATTGGGTTACCCACCATATTGGGTGGTATCATAGGTGGCGCACCATTTGAGGGCAAAATTCGCTGCTGCTGATGGTCCGGCGATCCGGGCGGGTGTGGGTGTGTCTGGTCTTGTTCTGACTCTGTGACTGGATCTGGCTGCTCCGGCGGAGCCGAAGTTGCCATCTCAGGGTCGGGCGACATCCTTGCAGAGGTTGTCTGGCATGGGAGGGTGACTTCTGGTCGTGATATCGGGGAATTGGGACTGATGGACTCTACCACAGCAAGCGCGACATTGTTACCGCCCGTGACATTTCCCGGGAGATGGGTGGGTGCAGAGGCGGGTGCGTATGGCACGTCATGCTCTTCATCCTCATCATTCTGAGAAAGGTGCTTGGCAACTGGACGCGCGGCTTTTGGTGTGAGGCCAAATGTCGACCCGCGCCTGATTAGCGGCAGCCCGACGAATGATGGATTACGCTGGGGGATTTCTGCTTCTTTCGGTTCATGCTGCTGGGTGCTAGGGCCGGGATCCTGGGGAATGGACGTAAACGACATTTCTTGATGTGCCTGGCTCTTTGTCTGGGACAGAGTACGAGGCTGGAGTTGGGTCTGGCTCTGGGCTTGGGGACAACGCGTTTCCCCACGCGCCACGGCGAGATTGGGACGCGCCTCCACAAGCGCGGGCTCAGCCGGTACCATCCGTACGGACGCCGCGGTGCTGTGTGGGGATACAATCTCCACCCACTCTTCATCCGAGTCTTCGTCAATAGACGCTGCTGGCGCCGCTGTTTCATGTGCTTGGTCGGCCTTGTCCAATCGTGCTCCCGAGCGCTCCGAAGAAACATCCCTGGCTACACCAGGCTCTCGGGTCATTGGGGATGGAGCCCACAACGCTGCCTCCCTGTCAATGGACAAGGGGATTGCCCATGTAGTTACGACTGCTTCTTTAGTTTCACATTTTTCTTGCTCATTTTCCTCGCCACCGCCTTTATTTGGCGGAACTGACTCCCCATGCACTTTCTTCAACTCTTGGGAGCTAAAAGATCCTAAGGGTCTAAGTGAGACATGCCACCCATCTGATTCGCCAGACCATGATGCAGGACGGAGTGGGTGCATGCGCCCCGAGAGAGAAGAGTCTGGCCGATCATGCCCAGGGATGGTCGTCATTTTTCCGTTGGTGCTGGATCTTGCACTAACGCTCATACCCCAGGATGATCTCCTCTTATTTTGGATATGGTGATGTATCATTGGGGGAGGGATGGGTTCGCCCTGTCAACCACAAAAAATTAATAACTTATTCTCTCTTCACGTCTAACCATATGCATGGGCCAGTGGTAAATAGAAATGTGGGAAGAAAAGGGGAACAGCGTCGTAGAATTCCTATCTCGTACACCCATCTCATCATAAGGCCCAGAGTAAAACGCAAGCCCAAAAGCGCATGAATGAGAGAAGTTTAAATCCAACAAATTCCCTGCCCGGGTAAAAGAAAATGGCCTAGATGCAACAGGCTCTAAAAAGAAGAAGCGTCAGTGAAATACCTTGTCCCCAGTGCCCCGTAATTTGCTCCTGCCCTTGCTAAATAATCCTTTGCCCATCTTTCCAGCAGAATGCATAAACTCCTTGCTCTTCGTCCCAATTTGGTTGCCAGAGTTTCCGAACGCGCTGGTCGCGGCTTGAGTGGAGAGCGGAAGACCCCCTAACCTTGATCGGCTGGTTGATGGCGCTGTTGTGGTGGGCGAACTGGCATTGAGGTATTGCTGGTAATATGGCTGCTGTGCTGGAGCCAATCCACTTGAGCTAGTGGCACTGACTCCAGATGTGGAGGCCTGGTAACTGGCTCCGCCAAAAGACGAGGTTGCATTGGCATACTCTGGGTGTTGGGTTTTGAGAGATTGAATCCAGTTTTTTAGCCCCAACTCAACAACCGCAAATGCTTTCTGTGACTCCTCATATTGATTCAACCTCTGGCCAGACGTGGGCAGACCCATGATCTCCTTAAGGCCCATTACTTGTGGCATTTGCCCTAGCTTGGTAGTAGGGGTGGATGAAGTGATCGACTGGGTATCTGAGGGGGACTCTGATGTAGTCGGTGGTTCGGCCAACATTTTTTCCTCTACAAGGGAGGGCCGTCGATTTTCGGTAATATGCAGGGCACTCTCATCGGTCCTGGTTGAGATGGGCGACGAGGACTCAAGCATTGAAGGCAATGGTTGGGATGGCGGTACTGAACTCGGCTCGGATTCGGAAGGTATGACAATCTTAGGCGTCTCAGCTCTTGTACTGGGAAGATCAGTCACAACATCCTTTGTTGATTGGAAATCAGGTTGTCTAGTTGGAGAGGTGTCGTCTGTGGTAGGAAGATTGCTCTTTGGCAGCAAATTCGCAGGCGGTTGATCCTTAATAGCTTCCCAGGAAAACCTGCGTCGAATACCTAACTCATCATCGCCTTCCTGAGAAGTGTCATTGGACACATTTGGAGAGGCGCTGTTTGGTGGAATCGCTTCTTGTAAGCCTTGTGCAATGTTTTGAGAAGGACCAGTTGCAGATTCTACATTCTTCTCCTCTGTTCCTGGTTTCTCTTTTCCATCTGCCCAATAGCTATCGTAATCACTCAGAGTGTAGCTGCTATCACGTGGGCCTGAATCGGTTTTCGGTGCCAGTGCACTGGAGGTTTCCCCGATAGGGCCTAGGGTTGAAGCAACACCGGGACTAAGAGATCTCATTATTTCATCGCTCAATACGTCGTTTTCCTTAACTGGCGATGATGTGATGGTGCCCATTGTGGGTTCTCTCTGGATGGGTTGAGGCTCATAATCAGATGGAGAATGGTCTGGACGGCGTGGCTGCAGAGGCTCAGTCGGCGTAATGTCTGTGGTGCCAGCTCTCTGGGGTGGTGTCGCATGCTGCGATTCGGTAGGGAGAACGGTGCCTTTGTTTTGGGGGCTTGGTGTACGCAGAGGTGGAATAGACTGGGAATCTGGTATTGGCGACAAGACAGGAGCCTGGCTCTTCAAACCACTGACAGGTTCACTTGTAATCGCCTTGTCGGATGACTCGGTCTCGTCCTTTTTCGGCCCTGACAAGAAACCAGAGTCTAGGAGAGAAACACGGCCAACTTCAGGCAGATCAAGTTTGGGATAGTGCTGAGCTGATTCCTCAAGCTGTGGCGCCTCTTGACTATGCCTCACTTCACCAGCATTCAAAGGTTTTTGTGAGTCGGCTAGCTTTCCATCGGGTTCTGCGCGCTGAGCGAGTTCGGTAGGTTGAACCAAAGGAGACAACTCTTGTAAAGCCGGGCTCACAACGCTTTGCGAGGTCGAGGAACGGGCATCGGCTGAATGGCCAGCGATCGGTGGCACTATTTGGGAGGGGAGGGGTGCTGGTGATGCGGTTCGCCCATTCGCAGGAGAGGGAGTGCTTCGTGGTGTGTCTTGAACGTGAGTTGGAATGGATGGGATTGGAGGCGCAGCGTGATCCTCCTCGGGGTTTCCGGTCTGGAGATGGAGAGAAGGAGGACCGCTTGTGATTCGAGAGCTGGAAGGGACAGGCGCAGGCAGCCTGGGGGACGAGCGAAGCGTTTCGGATGGAAGCCGCTGACCGACAGGCCGCAAACCAGTGGTGACGCGTGGAACAGGAGGAATAGGTTCCGGTTCCTCCTCATCATCATCGAACTCGTCGGCACCCCAATCATCGCCATCATAGCTCTGAACCTTGGCCTCAACCCATTTTCTCGTTTTCGTGCGATTAACGTTGACTTGGTAAGTCCCGCCACTAGGTGTGTCAGGAGTCCTAATAAAGCCCATGTCAGCCAGGCGTAAGAAAAAAAATAGGGAGTTTGGGTAGGAGAACAAGTTACTCACGAAGGTGACTGTCCTTGCGCAAAAGGATTGTTGTATGTCCCGTCCATGGTGTTCGGAACCTATTCTCGCAATTAAGAGAGCATTATCCTTCGGAAGAGAAGGTGAGGAAGGAGGGATGGATAGATCGTAGGAGGCAGAGATGGTTCGTCGGGGGCGGCGTCCACGGATGATCGGATTGGGATAGCCTGATTGGGCTCAATGATGATCCTGAGTCGGAGGGGGAGGCGCGTGCGTGACAGGGAACTAAAGATACAAGGGGTAAAAGAGAAGAAAAATGACGAAGGCAAACAGGCCTCAGTCTGGACAGGCGATACACGAAAGAAGTCGAAATCACACGCGGGGGATGCGCAGAGGCTCACACTAAGTAAAAATTGCGCGATGGATGGAGGAGAGGGAAAATGAGAGACTGAAGAGGAGCAGGTGGTGGTGGTGGTGATGGTGCGGTCAAGCGCACTTTTGGAGATGAACAAATTGGGGAGGGGAGACGTCGGCGGCGGCAGTGTGGCAGCGGGCGAGGCACCTGGCGAAAGAACGACAACGTGCAGTGGAGGGCCAAGCAATCACCTCCACTGCGCCTGGTAGCGGAGCAGGCGTTGTTGTGGCAAGTCAATGGGGGCGACGGTTGAACAGGGGACAGGGGGCGACGAAACGAGAAATGAGAACCTCGAGGGGATGGACAGGATAGCGCGTCCATAGGAATGAGGATATTACTGTTGGAACGAGGATCACCTTCTGATCTTGTTTGACCAATATATTCACCGGTAGAGAAAAGTACAGGAGATGGTTAACTTGCAATATATCTGTCTGACAGAATTGACAAGATTTGTCGTTCTTCTGGGATCTGTCAGCGCTAGGCGCTATACGCTCGCCAAAAGAGCGCCAAGTACATGGTGGATTGGTAGGTACCTGATGGCTGGGGTTGAGGTACAAATGTACAGGTTGTATGACAACGTCACTAATATTGTAGCCCCAAAATGGACGACCACAAACATTATTTCAATCAAGAGGCATCACCAGCAATGTGGACAGGCCTGTACACCTGGCATGAAGGCCTGGTGGACTAATCAAGGTAGATAAGAGCCAAACACCAACGGGTTTCGTTATCATGGGACCTGTCTCTCATCCCTCCACATTACCAATGCGACGTCGCACCTCGGCTGAGATCACCAACATTGACTCACAACCACTGCAGGGCGGACATAGGTGGGCGACCTTACTCTTATAATAAAGCAGGCCCTGCCACTGTTCAAGTTGAAGTGAGTCTGAAAACATAGTGACGGGAATCAGCGACACCAGGCATTGCAGGATGCTGCGACTAAGGGAGCTAACCAAAAGATGAGACGATTCAAGGTTCCGCCGTCCAGTCTTTCGAACTATTTTGCTTGTGGGGAATCCATAACAATGGAGCACGGGAGCACGGGAACATGGGCACAGCCCGTATTGTTGCGTCCACATCCATGCAAATAACACAACCCATCACACTAAGGCATTACAACCGCTGTTTGGAACGAAGACGCGCGCGTAAAGCCAACAACCCTGCCACTTGACGTACGCAAGACCCGGCGGTGACGTCGAGTGATGCAACGCAATAAGATGACCACGTTGGACCCATCCCTGCTAACCCCTGCAACCCTTTCTTCAGTGGCCAGGACCCAATCGGGTACCACTATGAACGCCCCAAGGAGGCAGCTCGGCAACGATGCATTTCCTGTTGAACACCAATGTAAATGCAAGTCCAAGAGCCTAGACCAACAAAGGAAAGGAACGATGCCACTAGCCCAGAGGTCTTGTCCCACTTTATCACTGTAAAGTACCCCAGGTCAAGTTCATTGTTCCTCTTTTCTGGAGGGTGGCACTGTCTACTTTTCAGCAGCTATCTGCCCAGATTACTGTACACACATAGATTGGGGATTTATTTATTTTTCACCTCAAAGCAGGTTGTAGGTTCAACTGGGTGATCCGAGAGAAGCTGCATATATTGGAGATGATATGTTGAAGTTTTCATATGCATATGCCATATCAATTCCCCTTATCGGACTATGATTTCGGTGCCGGGCACGCAATCTGATGTCTGAAGATTAGTTCATCGCATGGAATCAAAGCCATCAGAATCCATAATTGCTCATCATGGACCCAACGTCATCGTTACGACACATGACTACTCTGGAATTACAAATGCACATTGAACAACTAATTCGCGATAGACCTTAGTTTCACAAGCCATCAAAATGTGCGGGAGTGTTTGAGCAGGCTACAGGGAAGCCAGCATACACAGGAGGGATTCGAGCATCTGGACCTGTCTGTTACCAATGTCGGTCTGCACACGTGCCGAATCGACAGATATACACCCACGATCACGCTGCAAACCATAAGCTAGGAAGCAAAGCTATACAACCTGAAATGTGTTAAATTCTAATAAGAGCTTCTTTTTAATCTTCATCAACCGCACATAGAATTGGTTAAAGGCAATATTATGACAAGTATTGCTTTCGTAGATATGATAAGAATAGGCACCGATATGAAATAGATGCATGCTTTAATTATCATAGCACTTTGTACAGGTGTACGCAAACATGACTTCTATCGAAGCACCTCCGTTAGGAATTCCTTCAAAGTCCATGGCTCACCCAGGTATGAACCCAAAAAATGTGTGGCGAGTGTTAACACAGCCACCAATCATTTTTCCTTCGGCACAGTCATCCGCGGGCTGCGTCGGGGTTACCTCGGAAGCGCATTGGAGCAAACGTGGCGGCACTGATAGGCTACCTTGTAACCGACCTAGACAAACCACCATCCAGGCCTCCATTCAGATACGTTGACCAAGCCTCATTAGTTACCGTTGCGCCGTTATTCCTCCGTCTTCGCCAGCCTTTGGCACGTTGAATCTTTGCCTAATTCTATGCCTTGTTCTCTTTTTCTTTCTTATTTTTACAATTGCATCCTGTCCCGCTGCCGAACGCTCGCGTAAACCGACCCAATCTCATCTCTCTATCCTCGCTCTTCGCGCTCTGTTACAAACCATCGCGTCATATCCATACCCCAGTTTCGACTACACTCGACCACCAAACCATCGCGATCAAGCAATCAATATTATATGTTGGAGCGCGCCTAGCGGACTCGTCATTAACTCGAAGTTATATCCATTTGCCCTCTAAATCCTGGAAAGCTAAACCCGCGCTGGCCGCATTCTGTCCTCGACTCAATCATAATCAACATCACCGCCATGGCTGTCGCATCCATCCAAGACCGAACCTCCGAGTTCAAGTCCGTCCTCGCCCAAGCCCAACGTCGTCAGGCTTCCGCCAAAGTGGGTTCTCAGCGAAGGTCCCTACTTTCTGATTCCCAAAAATCTGCTGCTGGTAGCGATGGTCCTCCAAGGAGGTCCGACTTTGCGAGGAAGGCAGCTGAAATCGGAAGAGGCATTTCAGCAACAATGGGGAAATTGGAAAAACTAGCACAGCGTGAGTTTTGGCCCAGTGATCGGCGGCCACTTCCCTATGCGACAGAGTCCGGACCCAATACTAACCTGATGGTCAGTTGCGAAACGACGAACCCTCTTCGATGATCGACCGGTCGAAATTAACGAGCTCACATTTGTCATTAAACAAGACCTTTCCTCCTTGAACCAGCAGATTGGCGCTCTCCAACATCTATCGAAACAACAGCATCCCAAGGCCGACCAGGAGGGCGAGCACAACAAAAACGTCGTTTATCTTCTTCAGGGCAAGCTCACAGATGTTTCTGTCAACTTCAAGGATGTGCTAGAAGCGAGAACGAAGAACATTCAAGCATCGAGATCCAGAACGGAAAATTTCATCTCCAGTGTTTCGCAGCATACCCAGCCCTCCCTCCAACAGTCAGCATCACCTCTCTATGGAACTCCCAACCGCAATTCTCCGGCACCTGGTGCTGATACTTTGTCTCTTAACCCCGTTGGAGACCAGCAACTGTTGATGATGGAGGAAGCACAACCAGCCAACACTTATATCCAACAGCGTGGCGAGGCCATTGAGGCCATTGAGAAAACAATTGGCGAACTAGGCAGCATCTTTGGACAATTAGCCACAATGGTATCGGAACAAAGCGAGATGATTCAGCGAATTGATGCTAACACAGAGGATGTCGTGGATAATGTCGAGGGAGCGCAGAGAGAGCTGCTCAAATATTGGTCCAGGGTATCAAGCAACCGTTGGTTAATCGCCAAGATGTTTGGCGTTCTGATGATTTTTTTCTTGTAAGTGGTGCTGCCTTCCCCTGTTCGTTGGTGGCATACCTATTTGCAGGCGTTCGCTCGTCTCCCTTCCCGAACCATGCTCCCATTTCCCAAAACTAACATGACTTAGACTCTGGGTTCTGGTCTCTGGTTAAATTACCAGTCCAAAGAGCGAGAATAGTTGACGAAGGGTATTGAAGAGAATCAGAAAGAAGATGTATTGATCAGGGAGGGGAAAGACAAATGCGAGTTTATTGCACATTTCTTTGTAATGGATGTTACCGACTGATGGCCTTGTTTACTTCCTTCATGTATGTATAGTTTCTGAGTTTCCCCTCCCTAGAATGAGTCGGACATGGAAAGCGCTGTTGAAAAAGATGACAATGCGGATAGCATGAGAAGGAGTTGTTGGGGTTGAGGCCGGTTGGCCAATACAACTATGGACATAGACAGCGTCATCGCAGGAGAAGGAACAGTGCTTCATAGATGTTCGGGTTGTCTCTCATCCGGGGAGCGTGCTTTTACAACCAGTTGCTCTCTTTCATCATGCGATACTATGTTTAGATCTCAAGTAGACAAAGAATTCGGATATCAATGTGCTGAGCCACCAGTTGAAATTGCAAGATATAAGGTCTTGGAAAAAATATTTATCTTTTAGGGGAGTCAATGCGATGGGCTATGTATTAGTGTAGTCAATAAGATGCCGGGTGAGTTTGCCAGGGCAAAGATGTCGTTGTTTAAATACGGAGTTTCGATTGATTGTATGTTCATAGCATGAAAATTGACTCAGTGAAAACTGTTTAGCTGGAAACATATCATTGTACGTTTGTAGCCACTTTGTAACTGTTCGAAGAGAGAAAATTGTATTCTATAGCCTACTACTTGTATTTACTACCAAGAAGATGCTCTTCGAACGAAGTTCCGCATACATTGAGTATTAGATATCGAAAATCATGAAATGTCATTTAGGAGTAAACAATCATGCCTAAGGCGTTGATATGCATCAAATGAGAGGTAGTAAAGAGCTGGTCGGTTGTGTGCACGACATTCCTTTGTATTTCACAATGGGGTTCCCGAGCTAACTGGAATGCTTAGTATTCTCAAGGAATGGATCTGCACTAGGTTTGGACTTAAACAAAATAGAGTTTTCAGTTACAACATTGGGGTCAAGTTTCTGGGTATCCTGATTTCGCTTGATAGGTTTAACCGATAAAGTATAGAAACAATTTGTCTGCGTACCAACAAATACTTTTTGCAAAATGGCAGCATGTCAGTAAAGAGTATTTCTTATAATCAAACATCCTTCAACTAAGGTTGCTATGGACCAGTCGACAAAACTTATTTTTTACAGTCAAGGGCATTAGGCAAGAAGATGATCGAGCAGCACCGTACTTGGACTCCGATGGAACAACTTGGTCACATCCGAAATAGATGGCTGAATTGAAACCGAAATAACATTGCGAAAGACTCCGACTCTTCTGATATTGGAACAATTTTTATGCAAACATCGGGCTTTTCACTAAGATCAAGAGTGAAGCTCAGATTGAAGAATTGCCCAAACAGGTTCCAGCGCTATTCTAAAATATATTCATCTCATATTGGTAATTTGAAAGGATAGGAAAGAGTACTCTCGCACACAATGGACTTCAGGTGAGGCAATTCAGTTGCAGTAGAGTGCATTGTACTGGTAATACATCTGCTGCTATTGTAGATTGATCGGTATTTGTTTACTGAGCCTTTTAAATTATCTAGATAATTATAATTGTGGGAGAAAGTCTGATAACACGATTGTTCACGGCCATTTAGACACCATGTGGTGTCGGACTTTTGTCCTGCAACTTCGCCGGGGACTATGTTCCTTACGCAGCGTTCTGATATTAAACTGATGCGACGTTACTTCAGTGACTTTTGACGTGACCAGAGACCCCACACCCGTTTCAGATCCAACGTGTTTCCATTCCATCCTTCTGTCGGCAATACTTGACGCAAGTTAGTAAATGATGACCGGAGTATCAACACATAAACCCAGACCGGTTGTGATATAATGCAAAACACCACACATGCAAGCTCAATGCGTACCCATTGAATGAATTCGAAATCGAAGCTTGATCCGAGATTTCCATAGTGTTGAGTTGTGTCCAACTTGAGTAAGCGGGCCTTTTGAATGAGATTGAATGGCTTCACAATATGTTCGATACCCTATCCTTTTTTTCTTATCCTATGACAAATGGATATCGTCTCCTTCGTTATCCTCGCTAATTTGTAGGTGTTGAAATTGGTACGCTGACACAGGGAGCCGATATGGTAGGTTAAGAATTCATAATGTTTAATCGGATTTGGAGAGTCGAGAACAGAAACTTTCATATCAATACAATACACAAGCAGCTGTGATGATTGCATTTCCGCTCCCTAGGTCCACAAAACTCCCATTACAGACGTAATGGCAATAGAACAAGTCAGAATATGGACATGAACCCTGAGAAAGCTTGGCAACTCCATGTCTGCGAAAACCTATGATGCTAATACTCTTCTGGGTGTAGTATTATGTGACTGGGTCTCAAATGGAGCATGTTCTTTTTCAACACCTGAATAGAACGGTTCCTACGGAGTGCTGGGGCTATACCAAGGAGTGAGTTTTAGACGCAGTATCAGACAAATCTAAGACGTTTACGGCAATGGTGGGGATTCTGCGACAATTCAGTGTCTACAACCTCTTTTGCGCCCTTTACATTGTTCAATCCATCAGGTTCGCGAAACTGGGGCATTCGTGAGTATATGTACTTGTACATGTTGGCGTTGGGGGCATTGACCGGGTTTCTCGCCGACTTGGCCCACATGAATGGCGGCGCCGCTAATGCGTGCTACTCATTCGATGCTTGTCACTCGGTAAACCTGCCTGTCACCTCTCGCTCACAAGACAACCCCCATCTCGGACTAACCCCACCCCGAGTTTCAATAACCAGTCGGTTGTCAGTACAAGTCTCTGTAAATCGGAAACTCACCGTTTCGGTTTGGCAGAGGTATCAATACCACCGCCAATATCAGGTACTTCATCGCGAGCATTGTACACACACACCCCTCCCCCAAACCTCTTGGAGGGCTGCTGTGCCTCGTTCACCCCGCTCTGGGCCCAACTAATCAGGCACGGCAAAGGAGGGGTTGGTGTGGTGGGGTTCGCATTTGGCCATCACTCGCTCGGCTTTGACCCCGCCAACGGAAGTATGAGGTAGAAGGAAAAGGAAAAAGCATTGGGGGATGCCTCGCGCGTCGCGGAGCAGAATCGTGAAAGCCGTGGACGGGAAACAAGGCGACTGGTCATCATTGCTTTTGGGCCAGCCATTCCTGTTGACGGAGGGGCGAAGCTACCTGGTCGTGGTTTATAACTGTCTCCATGTCCGCTCTCGCGCGAATGCTTCTGCGTTCCTCTCGTCCCTTCTCAAAACTTGGGCCTCTCTTCCACCTCTCCCCAATCCAATTCCCTTTGCTCTCCTATATACCCACTCGATTCTACACAATGGCTGCCACTTCTTTCAAGCTCAACACTGGCCAGGACATCCCCGCTGTCGGTCTCGGCACTTGGCAGTCCAAGCCCGGCGAGGTTGAGAATGCCGTAGCATACGCTCTTAAGGATGGTTACAAGCTGATTGATGGCGCCTACTGCTATGGAAATGAGGATGAGGTCGGCAAGGGTCTCAAGGCCGCATTCGATGCTGGCATCAAACGTGAGGATATCTTCGTTATGACAAAGGTCTGGGCCTCTTACAACACCCGATGCGAGCTTGCCCTCGAGAAGAGTCTGAAGAGCCTCGGTCTTGACTACGTTGATCTATTTCTTATTGTGAGTTTTATGATGCATTACCTTGCCCCCCCCCCCCCCAAAAAAAAAAAAAAAAACTCCCATCCTAGGACTATTCTACTAACAACGCTTTCTCAGCACTGGCCCGTGCTCCTCAACCCCGAGGGTAACCGCGATAAGTTCCCCACCAAGGAGGATGGTTCCCGAGACATCATCCAAGGCTACAACCATGTTGATACATGGAAGCAGATGGAGAAGCTCCCTGCTACCGGCAAGACCAAAGCTGTTGGTGTTTGTAACGTACGTATTCGTTATTCATGGATACAAAATAGGAGTTCAACTAACGCAATACTCCCTTTCTATAGTACAGCGTCAAGTACCTCGAGGAACTTTTCCCTCACGCTACTATCCTCCCTGCCATCAACCAGATTGAAAACCACCCCAGCCTGCCTCAGCAAGAGATTGTCGACCTCTGCAACAAGAAGGGCATCCACGTCGTGGCCTACAGCCCCCTGGGTAGCACTGGTGGTCCCGTAATGTCTGCCGAGCCTGTTGTCAAGCTCGCTGAGAAAAAGGGCGTCTCTCCTTCCACTATTCTTCTCAGCTACCATGGTAAGTTTTCTCCGCACCCAAACGGCGAGGTCTTCTAACGCGCTATCTTTAGTGGCCCGAGGTACCACCGTCCTAGCCAAGTCTGTCACCCCGTCCCGCATAACCGATAATAAAAAGATTGTGACCCTGGATGCCGACGAGCTCAAGACTCTCACCGACTACTCCGATGATCTCACAAAGAAGGGTGAACTTAAGCGATACGTCTACCCTCCATTTGGAGTTAACTTCGGCTTCCCCGACAAGCAATAGATGTGCAATGAAATGAATAAACAAAGCAATTCTAAAATAAAAACACCATGTGATAATAGACTACATAGTAAAGCCTCTTGTTAGATCAAATATGTCAATGAATATTGAAAAAAGTAAAAAAAGTCATCCGAGGTGCCCTCAAACCTTGTGCTCTGTCGTGTTCAGCTCCTAACTTTTTCGGACTGCTTTTCCGTCAACTTGTCTCGGTGCCTTTTTCCGCGAGCCCCGATTGCGACAGTGGGATGTTATAATGACATCACTAAGCCAACTTTTATTTCCATGCCGAGGGCAAGGCTTTACGCTCAAGGAAAAAGTTGAGGTTGGCGGAAAAGGCGCATTGCGCAAGAAACCACACATCTCAGCTGTAATGAGGTACGACTAGACCAGAGAGGTACTGTGCGCAACGTAACCCAAAATCATCATTCACTATCCAATACTATCTCGTTTCGTCATTCATTGCACAAGCCAGCCCCCCGTACCATTTTCTAAGCAGTATGCCGTTAAAAAAAGTTATCGCCCATTATATTTACAATACACTTGTCCGGGAATTGGGGGACATGTCGACCAACACCTTGATAACGAGGTTGCCGGTCTCATCCTTAACCTTTCCAGCCATCTGGAAGGCTTCTTCGATGCGGTCCATACCCTTGAATCGCTGTGTGACGAGTCGGCTGAGGTCGGGCAAGCCACTCGGTGGGTTTGACAGCATCTCGATAACCGGTCGGTAAGTGTTCGCGTAGCGGAAGACACCAATAATATCAACCTCGCGCAGTGCAGCAGCGGATATAGGCAGGGTAAGGACAGGGGTTCCCATACCAATGATGAGAACCTTACCGCCGGGCTTTGTGGACTGTGATTTCCACATTAGCATGAGTTAAGATAGAGATATTTCTTGCATGAAGTATCTAAAACTGTACTTACGTAAATAGCAGTCTGCACACAGGTCTCGACACCAGTGCACTCATAGACAGCGGTGACCTCACCGATCTCTTCCCCATTGACCTTGGTCTCTTTCACCATAGTGGCCACCTTTTGAGCGTAGGCAAGCTTGTCCTCCGTAGTCTGGGGTCGTTCCATAGGGACGATGACACCAGCATCGGCAAAGCCGTTGGCAACAGCAAAGTCGACACGCTCCTTCAGAATATCTGCGATGATGACGCTTTTGACACCATCAGCCTTGCTAACAGCAGCAGCGAGCAGGCCCACAGCGCCAGCGCCAAGGACGAAGACTGTGGCATCCTTGGGGAGACTGGCACGGCTTCGGGCGTGCCAAGCGACAGAGAGGGGCTCGACCAAGGCGCCAAGTTCGAGAGGGACTGATTCGGGAAGCCTTCCAAGTTTGTGAGTAAAGTTACGGGTCATGGGTAGACAGTAAAACACTTACTTGTGGCACCAACGAGCGGCGTGGTTGATTTTCTCTTGGAGAGTGCCCTGAGCGTGAGGGTTGGCCTTGGCTGAGCTACGAAATTTCATACCACGACAAATGTTGTAGCGGCCAATGTTGCAGTATTCGCAATTCTCGCAAGGAAGGCCGACTTCGAGGGCGACGCGGTCACCGGGGGCAAAGTTGGTGACACCAGAACCGACGGAAACCACGGTGCCAGCAGACTCATGGCCGAGGGTTAAAGGCTCGCGGACAATGATGTCACCGTTACGGAAGTGGTTGAAGTAGTGAAGATCGGAACCACAGAGGCCAGTGACCTGGACTGCAACTTGGATCTCATCGCTGGCAGGGGCGGGGAGTTCTCGCTCTTCCTGACAATGCTATCAACTCATTGTGCTTTTTCCATCAAGAAAACAACAAAAAGGAAGGAGAGAAAAAAAGAGAAAAGTAATTCATCCAAGAGGACTCACCAGGCGAAGATCCTTGGCGCCGTGAAGGACGGAAGCCGCGACGCGCTCAATCGACATAATGAAAGACTAATTGAAAGGTGAGGTGAGGTGACAGGAGGAGTTGGATGCAGATTAAGCCAATTGAGGACCTTGATGAGTGACTGAAGATTTCGAATCCTTGGAAGCAATAGAAAGAGAATAAAAGAAACAATGAGCAAAATAAAAACAAAGCAAAGGAAATTGCTGGACAACGGCTGGGGGACGGAAGTGAGGGACAGGGCGTGCGGGGCGACTCAAGCGGTGGATGAGGCCAGCGATTCCCGGTCCCGACATCGATTATACGCCAATGCCAGGCGAATTACGCGGGGAGAGAGCCGAGTCGCGCCGTTCCACGAGTGTTGCCCCATGACACCTCACCCCATGACAGGTTTCCAGGCATACCGACACAGCGAGGAGGATAAAAATCCATCGCCCGCCTTTTCGCGGTACCTGTACATGGCAGGGGTGGGTGGAGCAGTGGGTATTTGACGGGCTAGCCCAGAACATTTTATTGCTCTATCATGGAACCTTTACCCCTCCCCCGCGGGGTGTACTTGCATTCTAGCCCCTAAAACGCCCGTCGAGAAGTAAAAAGTACTGGCAGGCCGACGCTATTACGTTGTCAGCATTGCTTTCCCTAGCGAACCGGCATCCAGCACCGGCTAAGAATGGCGATAGTTTGCCGAGGACCTGATCTTTTTTTACCTTTTTTCAACATAATTTGGAGAAGCTACCAAAACAGGCGATCTTGGCAATTACCTGTTTAGGACTGGCATGGTGCTGTTGATAGGCCCTTTCTAGGGGAAGTGGAAGGTTTATCCGTTCCCCGCAATCACACCATGACTTGGCTCTTGAATTTTTTTCCTCCACCGGCTCATGACCACTTCTTTAGTGTCATGAGGTCAGCATGAAAATAATGACATCGTATATGGTCGAGTGCACTGATCAGTAAAATCCACAAATCTATTCACACGAAGTCGTTGAGACCAAGAGAGCCAGGGTAGTGTAACGGTACAACACTTCTAAGGTCCATTAAACTTGCCAGTGTCTCGCAGCGGGTCTCCGTCCAACAAGACGGTCTCATGCCCGCGCCCCGAATTCGGCCTTGTCTCCGACTCTGGTTCGGCCACGTCTGGTAGCGCTGGCTGGGGAGGCAATCCCAACACTGGACATTGGCTATTGGGTGATAATTCTTTCAGATCAGGTGGTACACCTGGTATATTCCCAACGGGACTCCCTGGCCATGAGCATGGCCATGCCGAGTTCGCGTCGCCACTCACGATGCAGGGGAGAGAAAGCCATCGCGTCTTCGCACTGGAGTGCGGCTCCCTGTTCGTCTGTCTATGTACGTAGAAGAAGGTATTCAGACTTATGTACCTTCGAAGACTTAGATACACCCCGCCCCCTCATTCCACCTTTTCCTTTTCCGCCCCACGCTGCCCCTCGTCCCATATTCGCTTATGTGTAACTGAGTAAAACCCCAAAAGTAAAAAGCACTCAACACCCGCAACTCCATTCATCGGGATTGCACTTCCGTACCCTTCCTCTTTCTCCTCTAAAGCTCCAATTCGTTTCCCGATGTCTGCTTCTTTCTTTTCTCTGCAGGGTCACACGGCCGTCGTCACCGGAGGCACCCGCGGCATTGGTCAGGCCGTTGCCATCGGTCTTGCTGAAGCCGGCGCCGACATCATTTTGGTTCAGGTAAGACATCACGGTCTCAATGCAATTCACCCTCCTAGAGGACCCTGTCCCAACTTATTGGATACAGCGCGATACCGCCGCCACTGGCACCAAAGAGGCCATCGAGAAGCTCGGTCGTAAGGCCTTCGTCTACACAGCTGACCTCTCCTCCCCAGCCTCCGTTGGTACCCTTGTGCCCAAGATCCTCGCCGACGGTCACCAGCTTCGCATTCTCGTCAACTGCGCTGGTATCCAGCGACGACACCCCTGTGAAGAGTTCCCCGACAAGGACTTCAACGACGTTAGTTCATGCTCCTTCTGCTCTTTCCTCACTCTCCATCTTGGTGGTGCAGATTAGCTAGCTCAGCTCGGTTAATTAACAAGGGACTAGGTCATCCAAGTGAACCTCAATGCGGTTTTTACCCTTTGTCGCGACGTCGGCGCCCACATGCTCGGTCTCGAGCCCTCCCCCATAACCGGTCGCCGTGGTAGCATCATCAACTTTGCGTCTCTCCTCACTTTCCAAGGAGGTTTCACCGTCCCCGCTTATGCTGCCTCTAAGGGTGCTGTCGGTCAGTTGACGAAGAGTTTCGCCAATGAGTGGACCGCCAAGGGTATTACTGTCAACGCCATTGCCCCCGGCTATATCGCCACCGATATGAACGAGGCCCTTCTTAACAACCCCGAGCGACTCGCCAGTATCACTTCTCGTATCCCCGCCGGTGTTTGGGGCTCGCCGGACGACTTCAAGGGCACTTCTGTATATCTTGCGAGCAAAGCCAGTGGCTACGTAAGTGGTCATGTCTTGGTTGTTGACGGTGGCTGGATGGGCAGGTAATTTTCTGCATTTCATGTATCATAGTAAAATGGAAGGGACAACCCAGAGGAAACACACAAAGATAAATAAATGATTCCAAACATTCAGTCACGCCAGTACCAATACACGCCATAGGGCGTCCGTGAAGCCGTCCTTCAGCCTCGTCTCAGGTCGTTGCTTACACCGCTGATCTACTTCTCCAGTTAAACGAGATCATCACTCACGCCTTGCTCTAACCAGTCGCCTCTTTTCCAAGTGATGAATGCCCCGGGGGCCCGCGACAACCGTGACCTTATTGCGCTGCTGTCGTATCACGTGGTGGGCGGGTGTCGAGCTCCGAGTTAGGACTCTGCACATCGTCAGTATCGCGCGATAGAAAGAAGGGAGATATCGGTTATGCTGCCACTTACGCTGATTTGAGAGCTGCAATACGTACTCGTGCAAACGAAGGATTCAATTCTTCATACATTTCCACTACTTTTGCTCTGCCGTTTGAGAGATTTTGGATACTTTCAGTTTTCTCTCCTAATCTCAGTGTGAATGGGATTGAAGCGAGATCTATGATCGAATGGAGATTCTCAGAGATTCTTATATGCAGCCACATCATCTGCCGTTTCATTTCGGGAGCCGAGGGCCACATGCTTACATGCCCGGCGGGCTTCGTGGTGCTGTCACACATGAGAAAGCTTAGCTAGGAATCCTTATTCGCCATGGTTTTCTGCTATGTCCGGCTGAGAGCGGATGACGCCCGAGCCAGGCTAAGCAGAAGCCCGACCTTAAAAAAGCAAGAAACAATCATGAACCATTAGGACGAGAACATGTTCAACAACAAAAGAATGCATGAATAAGGTGAGAAAGGATCAAATTCGATGGCCTTTAAACAATCACATGGGTAGGGGTAAATGTTTTTTGTTTCCAGGCGGTCATCTCGGGGAACAACAAAATACCCGGTCACTTTGCTGACCCACTCTGGGGAGTGGGGTTGACCAGTTCAGCAACTGGTAGACACTGCTTTGGAGAGGAACAGTAACAAATCTCCTGGATAAATACCTAGATAAGGCTTACTTGATATGCAGATCTATATTTTTGTCTCGGCGTCTAATGTTTAGAATTTTCCTGCGCCACGTGAAACCGTCACCAGCCCCTGTGCCTTACACAAGGATGGTGTGAACAAAGGAGATATTAGATAAGAGCGCCTCATGAGCAAGAAAGGTTTGCTGATGAGACCATGAAGACAGCCCATAAACTCATGCTTTACTTAGATTTACTTCTTTGCTTCATAGTAGTGGGCCATCTGGAGACCGGCCCTTCGAAAGCCGCACTTGACGTAGAAGCCTTCGTTGGCCTCACTGCAGTCGAGAATGCTTTTATAACAACCAACCTTCTCAGCGATGTAGTCGAGGGATTGGATGATGCGAAGACCCAGCTTCTTGCCCTGTTGGTCCTTGGCAACAGCGATGTCCTCGATGTGGCCGACGGCGCCAAGGTTGTGGATGCTGGGGGGAAAGAGCCTTCATTAGCGACTACATATTCTTCATCAGCTATCCGAAACGACTTACAACTTGTGCTCAACAATCAGAGCACCAGTTCCGACAACAGGGCGCTCAGCCTTGGTAGTGTCCTCGATGATGATGACATAGTAACTTCCAGCGGCAGCCATGTGGTCGTATTGTTTGATGAAGTCAGCCTCGCTGAACTCACCGACCGTGGTGAGAACGCGGAGGCAATCAAGAAAGCCACTATCATAATCGGACTTGCGCAGAGCACGCAACTTGTAACCCTCAGGCAGATCAGCGATGACCTCGGGGGAAAGGAGGTCAGCGCCAAAAATGCCTTCCTTTGCCATGGCGGTGACGAGTTTGTTGGGTTGAGGGGTCGTGAAACGTGGAACTGGGGGTTGGGATACAAGCGACGAGGTTGGCGGGCAGTTTCGCGGTGAACGATAGGTCGCAAACGTGAGGAGACGTTGAACACAATTCAATTGTCGAGGGAAAAAAGAGCAAATCCGAGGATAGGAGCAATTTGAGCAAAGGTGGCAGCTGGAATTCGTAAAACTGGGTTGGGCTATTATTAGGACTAGCTGGGAGCAGAGCTCTCAGACGGTCTCAGCAAGCGGGGTGGTCAATAAGGGACCAAGCTCGACCCCACGGTGCCACAACTGAATTGCCGAACAGGAGAAGCCCGCTGACCAGTAGTGCTGCGCCTCAAGGCAACTCCGTGGCGAAATTTATGAGGCTTGTCCCAAACTCGGAATGAAGCGCAGCTATGGTAATAAAGTCGGGGAATAGGAAAAAACTGCCATTAATTAGCTGAAGGCGGCCTTGATGTTTCCTGCTCATTGTACGGGCCTTGGCGTGGCTGCGCCATGGATGCTGCTGGCCTCAGACGAGTGCTCAAAATCGGACTTCGTACCGTTCCTTGCGAGGTCCATTGAAACACAACAGGGGCTAAGGTAGACGGTGAATATCCCAGCTCTGCCAAGTACCAGTCCCGAGAACCCCGTCACTCATAGTCGGTACAAGATTTGGTCAAAGTCTGTCATCGACACACTGGCACTTGTGACAATTCCATGTTGTACCTATCAGATTAGCCAATACCGCTCAATAAATTTGAAACCACAACCATGATTCTCCCTTTGGTACATCTATGTACCTCCACAAAGACAACCTCAGAATCATGACAGGTTCATTTCAAGGATAAGGCAAGTACGCATAAGCAACCGTGTCCGCCATCTCACAATCACATGCAAAATGTCACATTTACCTAGTCAACCTCGTCATCGCCTGTCCTCCACGCTACCCATACCCACCCAACCCTGTCCCCAACACGTCAATCCTGTCATGCACCATTTGCCACTCCGTTATCACCTTTGCCTCCCTACCATTGGTGTGTGCCTGTCGCCCTTCACGGGTTGGTAATCCTTCCAGATCCCATATGCCACAATGCTCGGCGCCTCCTTTGCCTCTTCTCGTCGCACGCTCGCCAAAGACGACCTCATACTCAATGACACCATGGATAACCGAAATGTCCCGCCCGCTCCTGACGTGACGCCTCCTCAGCTAGGCCCGACACTTCTTCCGGCACCTATTGCTCAAGCTGTGAGTTTCGCAACCCGTTCTACTTGCCTGGCTATCCGTCTTGGCTCTGCCACAGGCTCATATAGTCTGGGCGCTGCAAGATTTACCACTCTGTCCAGCCTTGAACTAGCTCGCGGCCTGGTCGAGTCTGTCTTGAGTCGGGCTGGTCGGGAAACTCTTTCACGATCTCAAAGCAACTTGGCCAGCCTCGATGCTGAGTTGGTAGTTGAACGAAGCCTTGAAAACCTCCATCATGCCATGACCCAAGTTGTTTTTTGGACAGCTACTGGTTTTCACCTTACAAACACTACCATTTCCTTAGCATCCGAAGTCTCGCAATTGTTTTTATCTTCACTCGATCAGCTTCTGGGGTCGACTGATTCCTCCCGAGCCATCGCTAGCATCATCACACTGATTCGCCGAGAGTTCCATGACCCTGCTACCGGTGCCAAGGGTGAACCAGTCGGTGTTATTGACTTAACGCTTGGCCTATGTGCATTAGCATATCTCCAGAGGCATTGTTGGAAGGCTCCTAGTGAAGAATCTAATCGCCATGATTGTGAAGAGGTTATATGGGACGTCGTAGTCCTCAACGATGGCGAAAGGATAGACGTGCAAGAGAATACCTCCACGAATCCTCCATCTGGCCCCTCGCGGAATTCTGGGGAACAATATGGAGGCCAGCATTTGGAATCGACTCAAGAGCGCATCGGGAATGTCGCGGATGATGAGGAGGACGTTCTTCGCCGACTTAAGGACCAAATTGCCGACTCCTTACCTTCGGAGACTACCATATCAATATCAAACTCCATTTCCACAACTCAAACCATCACCATCGACATTGATGGGCCCAGACCTCGCTCCCTTCCCACTTTACCTGGAGCAGAGGTTGTCGAAACCAAGGTTGCACGATCTCCGCAAACCGGAAGACCCGGAGGCAGATTCCAGGATCAAGGGGGTCCATCATATCGGGTTATATATAAGCTTGAGAGGTCCAAGACTGGGAAAACGATATTTCAAAACCATAATGATTCACCAAATCCAGCTTTGATCGAGTCTGCAGCCCTCAAGAAACCGATCAAAATGGCCCAACACCGGGAGCCGTCTAAATTGCCCAAGAGAATCATTCCGAGAAGCCCTCCACCACCAACTAGCAAGATTGTTCCTCCAAAAGAATTGAGCGAACTGCAATCCCATATCTCTTTACGAGAAACTCCACGATCAACAATCACCTCCGTTGAAGATAAAACCATTAAAAAGCCAAAAATATCACGATCCTCTACCCAGTCAATTCCGTCATTGGCTCAACCAAACTCAGAACGGGAGGCGAACCAAAAGAGACTGCGGGTTCCTTTAGACTCGACGATGACGCGACTGAAACAGGATCCGCCTCGAGGAAATACATCTGGACCTCGAAAGAAGTTGCCCATGAGAAAGACAGATTCGTCTACATTAGGAAGAAATACAGAAAAAAGGGGTACTTTGAAACAGGTTCTTCGAGAAGGGAGTCAATCTTTGACCAATATATGGCACAAAGATTCGACGCCAGGAGATACGAAACATATTTCCAGATGGAAGGAATTAGGAAGCAGGACTTCTTTCTTGTCTTTAAACAACTCGGATTCGCCCGAGTTGCTAAGCAGAGAAGACGATAATGTCCAACCTACACAATTGACCAGAGATAGCCTTGAAAACACGGAGTTAACACCAAGAAGCTCCTCCCGAACCAGCTACGTCTCTTTTAGGGAGTATCGACGCGACTCAATCGTCTCTCAGACCGACAAATATTCTGTTCAGTCGACCGTAAACTCGAGACCTACGTCCCCAGTTATGCTGCGAACTGATTTTCCTTCTGATTCATCGCGGACAAAAACATACAATGAGAAGAGCCCTGCCAGTGCAAACGTGCAATTATCGGCTGTGAACCATCGTCATGAAATCTCTAGTCTTTATAGCCTAGCATCGAATGATTCACAGTCATCTTTGGTCCTGGCCTCATACTACCAAAAAAGTGCCTATAATGCGACTAATGCACTTAACATACTAAAACGAAACGGTGAAATCGATGGGATATTCCCGAAGGCTCATGTTCTCAGTAATATTTTGAGATACATGAAGTTCTCGTCAGCGTCCTATGGATCACATTTTCTAAAGTTCATGGGTATTTCAAAAGAGATGCCTATTATTCGGGCGTGGGATAATACCCATCACAATGTGAGGCATTTCGTTCATCACACAGAGTCAGACTCGAACAGCGTTCTTCTGGCATCATTTGTCGACCCCGAAGGAGGAACAGACTCTACTGGATCAACAGGGACTGGAGTCCCGCTGGTTCATTACATCTCCCTGGATCATGATGCAAAGACGGTTGTCCTCGCCTGCCGAGGGACTCTCGGGTTTGAAGATATTTTAGCTGACTTGACTTGTGATTACGACGTCCTCTCCTGGCGCGGCCGAGACTACCAAGTACACAAAGGAGTCCATGCCTCTGCTCGAAGACTTCTGTACGGCGGGGACGGGCGTGTCTTGCTTACTCTTCGGGAAGCATTATTAGAGTTTCCTGAATATGGGCTTGTGCTATGTGGTCACTCCCTAGGCGGTGCTGTGACTGCTCTGCTTGGCATCATATTATCGGAGCCGAACCCTGTTGGTACTGGGTTTGTTACCACTACTGAACCTCAAGCAATGTCAGCGACTGAACATTGCATTGACGCTCGATTAGGCTATTCATGCCTACCTCCAAAACGGCCAATCCATGTCTATGCCTATGGTCCTCCTGGTACCATGTCACCCTCGCTTCGTAAATGCACCAGAGGACTTATTACCAGCATCATAAACGGCCACGACGTTGTACCTTACTTATCTCTAGGGTCCCTTCGTGACTCTCAGGCTGTGGCTCTGGCCTTCAAAAACGAGCAGAACCAGGCCAAGCTGGAAATACGCCAGAAAATTTGGCAAGCCCTCCAAAACGGGATTACGAGCAAAATGTACCGTGGCTCGACTGCTGTCCTCCCGGAGGAAGATTCTCAATGGAGCGTATCTTTACTTCAGGGACTCAGAGTCAGCATGACGAACCAAAAGTTGGCACCTCCTGGCGAGGTCTTCACAGTTCAGTCCCAGCGAGTGTTGAGGCGAGATGCTTTCTTGCTCTCGGAAGAAGACCATATTGGAAAGCCGGCACAAAGAATAGTTTTGAAGTACATCAAGGATGTGGAGGCCCGATTTAAGGAAATAAGGTTTGGAACGAGTATGTTGATGGATCACAGTCCTGCAAGATATGAAGAAGTGTTGGAAAAACTCCGTGTTGGTGTTGACCTTTAGGTTAGATCTTCCATCGCCAAAGTTTTTTCATGGCCCGAGAAACTTGCACCAAGTCTAAGCTATGAGTTCAAATACCACAAGACAAAAGAAATCAACAGATATTGAATAGATGAATCAGGGAAAGTACCAAATATATAAACGACGTCTACTATTAATGATGCACTTCATCATTAGTCTTCTCTTATACTTAGTCAGCCGACGTTGTGATGATGCTGCCATTTTGATCATAGAAAATCTCCTTAACTTTCACGGACCTCAGATGATCCACCCCTTTACTCAATTCACAATCATGGTAAAACAGATACGTTTTGCCTTGGAACTCAACAATGGAGTGATGAGTTGTCCAACCTAAAACAGGCTCTAAAATACGACCACCGTACGTAAATGGACCAAGAGGGCTTTTGCTGGTAGCATAACACAGGAAATGAGTATCACCCGTTGAGTAAGAGAAGTAGTAGGTGTCTCCTCTCTTGTGTACCCATGCCGCTTCGAAGAATCGGCGATCGTGGTCGTCACCCAATATTGGCCTGCCAGTCTCCGGGGCAAGTATGATGAGCTCTTGAACCTCGCCCTGAAACTGGCGCATATCCTCGCTGAGTTTAGCAACCCGTGGCCCCTGCGCGCTGACCCCCTCACCAGTAACCTCCTTGGCGCCCTGCCATGAAGCATCAAAAATGCCGTTGCCTTGTTGATAGCACTGCAGCTGGCCGCCCCAGAGCCCACCAAAGTAAAGATATGATTGACCATCGTCATCGACAAAACTCGCAGGGTCAATGCTGTAACTGCCCTCGATTGGCTCTGGGTCCGGTCTGAATGGGCCTTCAGGCTGATCCCCAACCGCAACGCCAATGCGAAAGATGCCCTGTTTGTCACGGGCTGGGAAGTAAAGGTAATATTTCCCATTCTTCTCGGCTGCATCAGGTGCCCAGAGTTGCTTGGATACCCAGGGAACATCTTCCATCTTCAATACCACACCATGGTCCGTAACATCTCCAGGAGGGTTCAGGTCATTGGTACTGAAGACATGGTAATCAGCCATGTCATACTGATCACCATTGTCGTTAAACTTGATGTCGGTCTCACGGTCATGCGAAGGATATATGTAGACCTTGCCATTGAAAACATGGGCCGACGGGTCGGCAGTGAAGACATGGGTAATGAGGGGGGTCATGATTCGCCTAGGGTCCAAGTGTGGACATAAAATAAGCCGTTAAAGACCCTCGGAATCCAACAGCGTTGAGATCGCTGGGCGAATGCTCCAATTTATAGGCGCGTGATTTCAATATGGCCCCGCGTTGGTAATTCTATAATTATGTGCCATTTGATGTACTCGATTCATAAGCTCCACAGTCAAAATCCCTTTTATCCAGAAATGCCCGACCAATTTACCCGGTGCCCCCAACGATTTGTGTTTATGGCTCGACCACGTAAAGCCACGGCTTGTCAAAATTTTCACGCCTAAAAACATTCGTTTTTAAACGCGGAATGACCTCGTATCGGCAGTTTTCCGACTGAGCTATCCGGTTAAGTAGGGGTAATCAACATAAGAGCGTGCCAGAATCGGAAGTCGATATGGCGGGCACCTAATACGCCCTGTAAAGTATGACCGGGGCTGGAAATAATGTCTAGAAATTATTCGGTATAGTTGAGACTTTCAATTTGGAACCTTAGGTTTTCACATCCCTGTCTCATAAGGCAACATGCATACCTCAAGGATGAAGGAATACTATGGCTCCCAACGAGGCGAGTTAGCTATGAAAATGCAATCTGCATTTTATTACAGACCATTTCTATTTTTTAAGAAAAAATTCAGAAGAACAAAAAACACTTCGAATTACCTTCTACGGTCAAGGAAGAGGTATCATAAATGAACCCTATCACCGTTGGAAGGCAACCTACGTCCATGATGCTGGGTTGGAACTTCTCTCGTGCTTACAATGTTGAGCTTTGATTAACTGGCATAAATATGGTGCAACATACAATTAAAAGTCCTGTACACCTGTCTCCCCCTCCAATTTTCGTGGCTCTTTGGTCGTGTCGAGCACTTGGTCATCCTCAACCCAACCGGGCTCTTCCTCATCAAACCAAGCGTCTTGGGCATCCTGCCTAATCAAAGTATCATATTCATCGTTTTCATCGATTGCACTATAATCAATCTCATCGTCGTTCCCATGGACGAACCGATCCTCGAGGAAATCACGCCAAAGTTGTTGCCCGTGAATCTTGTCCTTTGGCGTTTGCTCCCAAGCATGGCCGAAACCAACCTCGGAGTCATCCTTGCTACTTGCTTCAACAAGTGCGGCGCCGTTAGGTTCGTGGATGTGAGCAAGTTTTGATTCTCCCCGCTGCAGGGCAGCCTCTAGGGTTCGTCCATAACCCTTGGCCTTCCCCTCGGCTTCGCGTTCTGCTGCTGAATGAAACCGCTTCACAAGTCGCTCATACAATACAGGGTCTAATATGACAGGCTGAGCAAAGAATGTAACCAAGAAATCCGATTTAGAATAAATATAAGACGTATTTATTTATTGCTTACCAGTCAACTCATGTTCAATGTTGTGAAAGTATGATGGATTTCGGGCAAGATATTCGCGGCGACGGTTCTGCGTTTGGATTTGAGCGATCTGACCCACGGATTTGGGCTCTCTCGGTATTGGTCGTTCAAGTCCGCCATTTGATGATGTGGAATCATCTGGCATGATTAAATTCAGAGTTATTTTGTGGACTCTCTTGATTTCCTTTGAAGTAAAGCTTCGTATTCACTCGTTCTGATCATGGATTATGTTGGTCTGCATCGTCAATCTTCGCAATCAGTGTGTGGCCAATTCATAGGACCCGCCTTGTGCGCACACAGTGCCCTGGCACAGTAATCCTCTAGATACGAGCCACGGAGACTCGCCACCCGACTCCGATAAATAGCAACCCCGTTTTCACAGCCAAATGAAATACTCTGTTTATGATGTCTTACAGGCGTCGTAAAAGTACGGCTCATACGCCTGTGATACTACACCTGCGACAACGACATTGTCAAAAGCCAGGTTACTCCTCCCCCGTATCAACCCAAAGGATTCCAGGCACGTCCAGACCAACCTCCACATGTTATGTCTAGAACAAGCCAAAGCAGACACTGACTACATCGGTTGAATATTAAACCAAGTTAGGGCCATGACTATGCGGTGCAGTGTTCACATATTTTAAACCTCTAGTCACCCACTGTCAACAATTAGACCGCTTAGATAGGAAAGTGAAATACTAAGAAGTATAATGGTCACGTTCATGAAGGGGCACGTACAGGCCAACGCAACGACATGGCCAATCGCGCCTGATGGGGCCGGACACAAAGAGTTGTGCTACATGCATAAAATGTGCAAAGGCGCAAAAAGTGACAACAGAAAACCATTATTTGGGCTTTTTAACGTTTTATTATTGTATTGTTGTACGAGGGGAACATAATATGTGATCATCATTGCCAAAGCAAACTCCGAAACCGGGTCGAGTTGCGCTTTCTGTACGGTTGTCATAGGGCAAACGCAACTGCAGCTTTCCCGCTAAGACCAACATGGGTACAGAGAGGATTCTGAAGGAGGTGTTGAGTCTGCAGATGGATTAGTAAAAGCAGAAACGATGCGATTGGCATCAACAAAGTGGGAAGCTGCGAAGGAAGTAATAAGCAGTTCAGAAGTGTTATGTGACAGGCGAGTAAAATATCGAAACAGAAGGGGGGAAATGTGCCCAAAAAATCGGCTGGGTAGATAGGAAGTGTATAACTGAAGCGCGCCCCCCGGCTTAACCTAGCGCAGATGGTCATCAGTGACTGGTGAAGTAAAAAAGATATGGCGGGAGGAGTACCGTGATACCTCTCGCATCACTGGTACCGGTTAGGTGAGTGCTTTTTGTTTGCCCTGATGGCCTTGGCAGTGCTGATGCAAGGCAAGTAAAGGGCCTAGGTTACCCCTGCGAGTACGACGCTTGCTGGTGGATGGTGGTGGTATGGGACGCAATGAGCTGTACATTTCACTGGGAAGTTGCCAGGATGCAAGTCAAGGCTCTGTGCTTTACTTTTAAAATTGCTTCCAAGAACCAAGCAGCTCCTGTTGATTATCATGTTGTCGGCAGCCCGAACCATTCAGCATTGACGATGAACGCTCGGCTCGAATTACCTTTCTCCTTTTCGCATTTTTTATTTGTTCCTGTTGCTCTCGGCGTTTGCTAATCCCGCTAGACGAGCGCCGCCTCTCTTCATCTTCCCAAGCCGTTGGGTTTCGTCTTCCTACCGTACGGCCCCATCATCCGCCGAGTGAGCGAGGCCTAAGACGCCGCCTCTGATTCACTGTCCAGCATCGCTGCAAGCCAACTCGCATACCTTTGGGTCGGCATTGCTCCCGCCCAGATTTCTACAGCCCCTCAAATAGTCATTCTCTTTTCTTTTCATCAGATTAACACCTCACCTTGTTCATCACTCAGCACGTGCTGATCTCACAGCCCATGTCGTCCTGATGGGTACCACCGGCATTGCCTCGCGGCTGCGAAACACATTCTCCAGGCGGCGGCATTCCATTACAGCATCCATAGCATCATCGATCCGGAGCGTTGGGGAGACGTCATCCTTGGGAAGCAGCCGCGATCGTGGTCGGAGCCAGAGCAATGAGGGCCAAGGCCAACGGGACCCGGCATCGCGCCGGGCTGGTAGCCAGCCTGGTATTACCCCAGGAAGCTCAAGTCTCGGCAGCAGTCAACAGGATCACACCGACGACCAACATGGATGCGATAGCCCTCTTGCCGCTAAGCCGCTGATCCCAGCGCCTTTTTCAGAATCAGAAGCAAAGCCAGCAACAACACCTACTTCATCTAACTTATCCTCATCCACAGGCGCGGTCCCACCTACCCTTACCAGCCGGACAGAGCCCGACACAGAGACCGATGACCCAAACCATCCGCTAAAACAGTCAGACCCCCGGCAGAGCCGCGCTGGCTTGGCCCCTAATGACCAGCTGGGCAACGATCTACAACGTTCCTGGCCAGCTCCGCCGCAGCCTCAACCTCACTTGCAATCTCAATCTCAACCCAACTCTCGCACTTCACCACCTCACACGCCTGAGCTATCGCCCGCATCCACGCCGAGGCGACCGCAACTACACTCCTCCAACCCAAACCTTGATCGCATCCACGAAGACTCCTCGGCTGAATATTCCACGCCCCTAGCCCCTCACTCAGGTACCGATGCCGATGCCGAAATTGAAACCCGCCGCCATGACACTGTGAATCTCAACCACGAACCATTCACCTTATCCGCCGCCACCGCGACAACGGCGACCGTTACACTGACTCGGTCTCCAAATTTTCCCCCGACTGGAGTCCTTTCATCCTCACCATCATCTTCGCCTCGCCCACCCGGTCCACCTCGTCGCCAGAGCCTTCTCCCCAATCGCCAGTCAACCTTGATCAAGGCTCTGCTGCATACTGCGCCTACGAATGACCTGGGCGCTGAACCTTCGCCCCTGCTGCCCATAGACGCCAACATGGTAACCCGAAAGATTTGGGTAAAGCGCCCTCACGCATCTCCAACCCTTGTCACCATCAACGAGGACGATCTCGTCGACGATGTTCGCGATCTCATCCTTCGGAAATATGCCAACTCCCTCGGTCGCACATTTGATTCACCCGATCTCAACATTCGGATTGTCCCTCGCGACCAGCACAAAGAACGCATGCTAGGCCCTGAAGAGCCTATGGGACGTACCTTGGATGCCTATTTCCCTGGCGGCCAGACTGTTGAAGAGGCTCTCGTCATCGACATTCCTCGTCGCGCCCCGAAGGCTTCTCCTCGTATCGCTGGGCATGGAGGCTCCGGCTATCATGAAGAAGGACGGCCCTCGGAAACTGGCGAGGGCTACTTTCCTCCCGTTGGTTCCATGTCCTCACCTCATCCTCCAGCCGCAGTTCCAGCGCAGCCCGCCTCTCACCCTCCACACTCCATCGCCATCATAGGAACCGGCCAAGTTCCGCCCATCCCCTCACCGGGTGGTAATAGATCATCACGATCTTACCGCGAACGCCCTGAGCGACCCAGACTTGGTCGAACACACACTTCTTCGCCTACGATTCTAGCGAATGGCTCATCCAACACTCGACAACCACATAACCGCACCTTATCAAACTCTTCGGAGGTATCCAGCATGCCCCCTGCCCCTACCGCCCCAGCTAGTCTCCCGACACCTCCCGCTCCAGAACCCTCCCAAGTCCGAGCGTCGACGCCTCCGCCTGCTAGAATGTCGTCGCCTCGACCCTCTACGACTCGCGCAAAGAAGGGAAAGAAGAACCCAGAGCACCCAACTCTTCCACCCGGCATGCTTAATGGTGGGGTTCCTCCGATCAATGTTCTGATTGTCGAGGACAACCCAATCAACTTGAAACTCTTGGAGGCATTCGTGAAAAGATTGAAAGTTCGGTGGCAAACTGCCATGAACGGGCGGGATGCTGTCAAAAAGTGGAGATCTGGCGGGTTCCATCTTGTATTGATGGATATCCAACTACCAGTCATGAATGGTCTCGAGGCCACAAGAGAAATCCGACGCCTTGAAAGAGTTAACTCCATCGGTGTGTTTTCATCTGCTCCAGATGGCAGCCTTCTTGACGGCGATGAAGAGAACCCAGATGAACTCAAAGAACAAGACCGACTTGAGAATCCGTCCCTATTCAAAAGCCCAGTGATTATCGTGGCGCTGACTGCGAGTTCTCTGCAAAGTGATAGACACGAGGCTCTGGCTGCCGGCTGCAATGATTTTTTGACCAAGGTATCCATTCCGCCATTTGATACATCCCGTAATTGCGCAAAACTAACCACATTTTTTAGCCTGTTAATTTCGTGTGGCTTGAGAGAAAAGTCATGGAATGGGGCTGCATGCAGGCTCTGATCGACTTTGACGGTTGGCGAAAGTGGAAAGTCATATCCCAAGAGGCAGAAGAAGAAGAGGCAGCAAGAAAGGCAGCAGCCGCGGCGGCCAAAGTCAAAGCCAAAAAGAACAAACAGCAATCATTGTCTAGTACATCATGATTTTTTTATTGTTTGCCATGGTCAAGGCTTGAAACGTCTTATATATCAAGAAAAACCAAAGGACGAGCTATATCACATGGGTTCTTGGGCGCAGGTTATTGTGGCGGTGTTGGTTTCATACAACCCTTGCATTCTTATTTCTGGGGTCAAGAATGACGGCGTTATTCCCTGTCTCATTCTCAGTCTGATGGGGGCGAAATGGTGAGTCCAACTTATATGATTCATACGGGCCATTCCATCTACATTTGTAATGACTTTATGCCTGATGCGATTTTAAACGGCTGGAATACGGGAAGTACAACTAGCCGAGATGATGAAGGATGAATTGGGTGCGGAACAATATCAATATAATACAGATCGATATGTCTATTTCGTATTTCAAATATATTGTGAGAGAAGTTGAGCTCTATTCTTTTTCACAATAGAAAACATAAACTAGCAAAGCGATCAAAATACACGGGTCATTAATTATGTATAACCAGGGCCGTTGATATCTCCTTGACTACTCCAAAGTAACAACTTAGATACCACTATGTTCATAGCTGATCAAAATATAATAAATCTTGAATTTTCTAATCACTTCACACGAACTTATGTGGGCCAGATACAAAGGTGTTGCCTTGGGGAGGCCAAGCAGATAAACATAAATAAGCCTCAAAATAATAACAGTAAAGGTAACCGAACCTGTGGTTCAAGTGGCAGTTTAGTAGTATGACATTAACACCAATAAGATAAGACAACGGAAGGAAAACCGTATCATCAGGTTACTGCTAGTTACCGCTTGCAAATGAACAACATGACATTGATAGATGTGGGCTGCAAGTGGGGTCTTTCAGCTCTTTAGATTTCCGGACACCGGGAATTAAATTTCCCGAGGAAATTGAAAAATTGCTCCTTCACGAAACTATTGATGCCACCACCTTCATCTGCTGAACTCTCATTTCGACAAAAAATCGAGTTGCGCCAAGCCAATTCCACTCAGTTGGCCTCCAATCACATGCAATGCAGCACGGAGCTCGCCTGAAGCCGTCATAACTATGCCCCCTCGAATTCGCGCGCCGACGGCGTCGTTCGCTGGCTTGGAGGCTGCTGGCTCACTCTCAAGGACTGCCCCATTCGTCCAGACCTTCTCGACAACACCATGCTGCGAGAAGATGAGCAGGTCTCGTCAGCGTATGTATGAGTGGCTCAATTCCAAAGCTGGCTCCGGTCTAGCTGAGGCACCCTCATCCCCGAACTATCTCGGACCTTTTCAAGATCAGCCGTTTCCTCTCAACCCACTCTTCCGAAGCCAATCTGTCCTCGATGACACGACACGGGAACTCATCTGGGAAAAGATTACGGTTAGAGGAGAATCCTTGAAGGCTGTCTCAGCTGAGATGGGTGTCGATTTGCGAAGAGTTGCAGCTGTCGTACGGCTCAAAGAACTGGAGAAGCAATGGATCACGGATGTGAGTACAATCCTAGATTATCTTGCAATGCCCAATCTTGCTGCTACATGATGAGACCATTTAAATTTTTTCGATTAGTCTTGAAGACATCTCCCATGGTTAATAATTTATAATCTGACAGCACCATCTTTCCTATGCCTAAATTCTGATGTTTTTCGCTGCAACGCAAGTACTAACGCATAACGCAGGGTAAAAAGCTAGCCACTCCCTACGCCAAAGCTGTCATGAAGATGTTACCCAAAACTTCCTTCCGTGAGGGTGAGCAAAATCAGCCTCACGAGCCTGTCAACGAGGTGCACGTCCACAACATGACAATGCAACAACTTTTTGTTCCCGTATCTGAATCTCGACACTTTACGCGAGAAGATGCCGCCAAAGCATTCCATGAAACCGTCCTCTCAGCCGACGCTCGATCGCCCCAACCACAACTCATCCAAATGGAACGAGAGATTCTCCAGGGGAAGAGCAGGGAGGAGAGCTTGGGCCGCTTTAAGGAGGCTACTCAGGCAGAGGAAGATGCTTTGGCTGAGAAGCGAGCCAGACAGGAGGAAAGAAAGCGCCGATCGAGATTAGACAAGCATTCAGATCGATTTCAATTCCGATTTCAAGATATCAGCGTTGAGGACGTTGGCCGAAACGGCCGTTCCAGGAAAGGAACAGGGTGGCGGTATGGTGCGCCATTACAGGATCGCAAGCGCGGGATGGTCAAGATTCCCACCTCCGTTCCTTGAAATGTATTTTTATGTATGTCATGTCTCCCGGAATGAGGGTTTGAAATCTGGGTAAGGGAGATTGCCCTGCCTAACCAGCGTCGCAACTGTACAATAACAATGCCAATGCCATGTACTTATGTAGGTGATGTACTAATCTAGATGTGTGCCATATATGCTTCATTCATCGATTAGATTCACTCGATCTTGTTCGCAACAATTAGATTGCGTCGAAGTTGATCAATAGTCTCTTGTGATAGACCACATTTTGTCACAACATATTCCTCGACTGAGCCGTATTGGCGTTGCAGTTCCTTGATTGCTGCCAGCATGCTCTCAGGTCTAATCGGTCGTTAATGGTATTGCGTTGCGCGGGGAGGCTATTCGTCCGAGATGCACTTACTTGGCTCCAAGCAGCCGCTTGGCACCCTCACGATTGTCCTTCAGTGATTCGTGCTTCATGAGACTAGCCAAGATTTCTTCTTTCTTCTCAGCCAATCCAACCTCTGTCAGACTATATTCCTTGGCGATGGTGTCGTCATCTACGCCACATAGCGCCAGGATGACGGCGCAGACGACACCAGTTCGGTCCTTACCCGCCGTACAATGCACGAGGACTGGAGTTGGGTCAGGCATTGCCAGGTGCGAGAGAACAGTAGCCACAGATCCAATACCGGATTCCCAAATGGTCCGATACGTGTCAACAAATCCCTCTGTGCCTTCACTAGAGTATTGCATAAAACGCAGAGCGATAGCCTCAGGCCCATAGTCCTCATCGCGGAAGACAGGGACGAAAACACGCTCGGCGCCAGGCCACTGACGAATCCCGACAGAGTGACGCTGGATCTCGACAGTGGAGCGCAAGTCATAGACATGGGATATTCGGAGATCCTGGAGAACAGCGATCCCCGCATCGGTGACGCGTGAGGGCTCAGCGGCTCGGAAGATGAGGCCGGATCTGACGCTGTGGCCAAGCCGGGAGGCGATTGGGGTGCCTCCCAGGTCTCTAAAGTTGGAGATGCCGGGAACGGAGATAAATGGGGGGCCGAGTTCTACCATGGCTATTGAATCAAGGTCGATGATTAAAATACCGCGGTATCCGTCACGATGTGCACGAAATGATGGATGATAGTGGAGGCGTGATCCTCCTTCGAGCTCTCACATCTGCTCATCCTTCCAAGTGAGAGTGGGGACATGCCCATGCCTCGGTAGAGGTGCGGCACAGGCCAGTGATGTGTTGATTTGCGCAGAACTAGGCAGAGAGGCGCCGGACCAAGTGCTTTGGGACAGGGACGAAGAGGATTTAGCGAAGCCGAGTTTAAGTGGGAGTAACGCAATTTGATTCTCATTGAGGTTGTTCCTTCTGGTGTCATTTGGCCTATCTTAGGTGACACTCAACAGACTTGGGAGGTGAAGTACGGCACCAGTCGCAAAAGAGAAGTAACGTGTGAATCAGACACGGACGCAAGATTTAAATGGGAGAACAAAAATTAATACACCTAGCTCTATCACTCTTAAATTTCATTCTACCTCCTTCCTCTGAGGAATAGTGTTCCAATTGCAGATATTTTACACCCAGCTGTACCGGAGACTCCCGCCCGTTTTGCTCTCGACCATTTTTACAATTCATCAGCCAGAGCAAAATGATAATTACGATAAAAAAAATACCAACAAGGTAAAGGGTCGATGGGAAATTTCTTTCCTGGCCTCGTTTTCCCAGCAGAAGTTTAAGGCAAGAAAATGGCGGCCTTAAAACCACCTCGTTCCTTTCATAGCCAATTCATTGTTCCATGGAGTGGCTGCAACAATGTCCACGAACGTGATTGCAATTAAAATTTGGACAGCTCAAGTCGACATACATGGAGAACCAACCGTCGCCGCAACGACACTAAACTGTGTCAGTTAAGAATCTCAACCGATTTGTGGAAATCCCCGACTTACACATCTCCAAAACTGAGGTCGCTGGGCATTGTGAGCCTGTGATCCATGTTGAGTAACATGTGACTTTCTAAGCCTATGTTAGCTTGGCTAAAGCCTGCATAAAATATTAACCAACGCACGAGTAGCTGCTAGCCATGGTCTGAAAGGTTGATATCAGAGGCGAAACTGGGATGCAGTGCAGTAGGTTATTGTATCAAACTCTATCAGTGATTCATCCCAAAAGAAGAGCATGTTGCTATTTATTTATATGATCACTTGAAGAAATCCTTATGGGTTGCGAACCATTCTACGAATATACAACGCATTGTCCAGAAAAGGCTTACTGGCAGTGCAAATGCTGTGATGTGCATAGCATGAGCCCCCAAGGCATTTATGATGTCTCTACCCTCTAGCATGTTAGGGATGCTGATAAAACGTTCACAAAGAGCCCGGACAAATGGCATTGAAGATCAGGGCGAAGTAGCCTGGTGGGGCATGAAAAGCAAAAGCGCCTTCAAATGAAGAACCCATCCAGTCATTATTTGTAACGTAAAAACAAGCTCAGCCTCGGGGGATACCGCCATCTGCCTGGAGATTGAACAAAAGGGGGCGTAAAGTCCCAGGTCTGTGAGGCGACCACATTGCCTGGACCGGTCAGCGCAGCAGTGACCGGTCCCAGCGCCAGTGGACCCCCATCCAAGCCCACACGAGTGGGAAGCATGCAAGCATAGGTGTGCTTGTAATGAATAAAAGCAGAGCTTCTGAATTCTGACATCTGGACCGGTGAATCAAGCTCAGCCACAGCCCCATGAATTCAAGTCTACATTCACTGTTGGCAATGGCAGGTAAACCCACGTGAGTGGGTCGGTGACTCGGGTCTGCCTAAAACAGCACTTGGGGCCAAAAATCAAGCTAGGTTCAGGGGGACTTTCATCAACGACGTCATGGAACCATGCTGCTTGAAACCTCTGCAGTATTTGGTCCAGGTGTCTCGTACACCCTCATCACCAACTATCTGCCAAAAAAAAAAAAAGGAGTATTAATACTCAGGCTTCACCTGAGGCAAGTAGATCTTTTTTTTATGATTGAGGATAGCTGATCCATATCGTCTTCCTCCTTGAGCTAATGTATTGATGAGGATTATCCTCAACAATTGGCTCTGACTCGTCTTGCACCACTGTCCCCTGAATATCCCATAAGTCCCTTCAAATCAGCCTTACAGCCTTATTCTGTGGACTTTTTTTTTTTACCTTTTCTATTCTTTTTTGAGGGACTTATCCTCCCTTCCTTGGGCTTTATCATGTACCCGCTACCCAAAATATAGAACTAAACAAAAAGTACCGCTCTCGCTGAACTGCCCGCTAATGCAATTCGTCAACAGACTACATCATGTAGCTTCAACCACACCGCCACTCCCAATTACAACCTAGCATCATACGTGCTCAGTATCAGTACTTCCATCTCACAAGCTACATCATCATTGCCAAGGCAAATTACCTTCAACATGGGTATTGTCAGCGTCACGTCCAGCTACATCATATTTTTCTCATTATACCTCTGCTGCTTCGCTCTCGCCATCACGACTTGTGGCCTGTACGGTGTCGACCTCCATCGAGCCCACGAGCATGCTAAATATACAGATTCAAAATGGGTGAGTCCCAGAAAACAATAGTTAGTCAGGAACCCTCTAACCAAATAATACCCATCAGGTGTACGCGATAGTGGTGGGAGGCATCTCAGCTGTCACTTGCGTTGTTTACTTTATCCCCTTTATCTTCCGTGTTGCGGGAATTGTAGCTGCCATTTGGAACCTAATTCTCTTCATATTGTGGATCGCTCTCTTTGGAGTCTTTGGAAAGGTATGTATTCCCAACTTACTTGAGCCTTTCTACACTTCAAGCCGAGAAGTCACTGACGCCACTGTGATATTCAGCTGTACATTGGAGAAAATTCCGAGGGCGTTGATGGTATTCAACGTATGAAGCATGCTGTCTGGGTAGATCTTGCCAGTGCCCTTCTCTGGCTGATTGCCACTTGTGCGGCGCTTGGATACTGGTGGAAGCATCGCGATACCAGGAGCCGCTTCACTGGCCGAGCACATGTTTAGAGAGTAACAACCGCCTCCATATGTTTATCGCACGATACGCAAATCGAACAGTAAATATGCGCGCGATGATAAGACCCCAAATCTGACTACTTGGTCTAATCCATAATACCTAGTAGGCTTTCATCAACCCAAATTCGAGGGGAATCATGGCGGATAATTTTATGGCCAGGAACAGGAAATTTTGCTAGACGGGCAACTCTTTCTCGGCTACGTTGTTTCTTTTTTTTTTTTTTGGTTCCTGTTTTTCATCAATCCTGGTCTATGGATTGCAGTATTATCTTGGAATTTAGTCTATGGCCAACAATATCGCGTAATTTGCATCATTTTCTACCCTTCCCTTGTCAAATGACACAGTTCACGATTAAAGCCACGAAGATGGCCACCACCCAAGGACAAGCGAAAATCAGTTATGTGCATTTCCAACCCTAAGCCACAGCATTGTGCTGTCTGGCTCAGATCAGGTTGCTTCGGTTTGATCGCCCAAGGCGCGATTGTCAGTCACGTCCTACTGGACGCTGCACTGCTCAAATTTACGCGAAAAACCACCGCCAGCGAGCCATACAAGCGGCCGCTAAAACCAATCAATACTGCGCATGCATAAAAAAGGGGGCACACATAAGGGCCACCAACTATTGGGCGGCAGTATGGCCAATTGTGCGAGGATTTCTTTCAAGTCTTCATATTCATTAGAACAGGACGACTGTGGTGGGAACGGCATCGCGTATCTAAAAATGTCACTCAATACATCAATAGCGAAAGCGGTTAAGGGCAAGGTCAAAGTCCATGCGTTGTTGTCGGTGACGGCAAATAATGACGGATGACGATATTACTAGGTAGGTGGGTATTCAGAAAGCACAAGGCAACTTCGGGAACGCCCATGTGGGTCTGCTGGTGTGAGACCATGACGTCGTTGAATACCAAACGTCGCATTGGGGCCCATCGACATCACCAAGGGACCGAATTAATTTTCTTTCTTCCCGCATTCATTCCGAGGAAAAAGAAAAGCAAATCCCGAAAATCACACTAGAGTTTAAGCCATCCCTTCAGGTGTTCGGGCTCGCAAGTCGCCCGATATCCGTCGGAATTTGTGGGGCGCGTGACAGGGTGGATGGAGAGATGAAGGTCCACGAGGACTACCTGGGTGAAGGTTCCATCGAGGTCGATCATTGATGTATCCTGACATCCACCAACAGGCAAGAAAAGTTTGAGATGGAAGAGAATCCCGTAGAGGTCGTCTGCTGTTTGCACAAATAAAGCCCTCAGCCAAGGCAGCTTGAGGATGGGATATGCGGGCATAATCTATCTCCATGATCACGTCGGGCAACGATCCCCGTCTTATCTTTGCCAGCGAACCTCTCAGGTGGCGATCTACAAAGATTCTTTTAGTGTGCATAAACCCTGGCCTTTCTGTGTACGTGAGGAGAGGGGAGACAAAAGCAGGCCGATATTGGTGCCCAGCGATATCGTTATGGTCGCCGCGTTGTCTTCGTCTGTTGAATGGAAGCGTCTAGCGCTTGCTTCCAGCAATACCTAGTGTTAAGGACTGGCACCTCAGCCATACTGCCAAGTTTGTACTATCCACTTCTGGAGCTCTCTACGGAGCCGGGTCCCAACTCCGTCTGTTTTCCAGCGTCATGCGAGCGTGACTGGGACCACGCAAGCTCGAGTGGCCAACAAGCCAAAGGGGAAAGACCGGGCCATACAAAATCTCCGATACCATGAATTGTTGCCAATCCAGGCTGTATGAATGAGGGTCATTACAAGTCCCAGAACCCGTTCTTCCATTTCCGTTGACGTCGAGAGAAATAAACTATACAGTCAATCTCACAACATGCAGCCTTTTGCGGCCTTGATAATCGAGATATTGGCGGAAAGGGCAAAACAGACTTGAGGACATAATTCTAATAAATGTGTCACAGTATTGTTATGTATATAGCTCTTGACACACCTTCGAACAGGTAAAGGGAGAAGGATGACGAGTCTGGATCTTGCCCCACTACAGCTGAAATGATGTGCCAGCATGAATGCCTTTTGCATTCGTCCCCCCAACGAGTATGCCAGTCGGTCAGAGCCCCACGGTACGAGCTTATTGTGGGAACACTCCAGGCCATGACATAGCAGGTTCGTTCGCTCAGCCAAGAACATGGATTGCAGAGGGCCAAAGCCAACAGCGTTGACAAAACCAGCAGCCAAGCGGAGCCCTTTCTAGTCTCCTTGGGATGGATCCACACTTGCATGACCAAAAAGAGCCCTCCATACCCAGATCCTGACCCAAATGATTAGGTTATCCCAGTTCGGAGAATGCAAGGGAAGAGAGGGATCGGTACGTAGTAGGATTTACATGGAAGAAAGGTGGTAGTATTCCAGGTTGTGGCCGAAACTTGATCGGGTCGGATCATCTCTGACTCCCTCTCTTAACCTCCCATGTCGATCCATCCACCCCTTTGAATCACAAGGCCAAGCATTTCAAAATCCTTCCCTTGTCAACTTGAGGTTGCTTCGATCCTTAGTCCTCTCCTTTTTTCGGTTCGATTGATATTATCGGCCATCATATCCCGCCCGGTGGACAAATTGGACAAGTACGCAATTCCCATTCCCATCCTTTACACTGGGATACGTTTGCCACCATTCCCCCCACGCGCCCATCGACGATTCGCAGCGAACGGTCGTGAACCGTCAAGAATTCATCAACCCAGCCCGCCAGCTCGACTTCACTTAAATCCAGTCATTTTGTCACGTATCTCCCATCCGCTCCTAGCAGCGAACCCACCCTCCATTATATCCGATGCAACGGCATTTACGCCTTGTGTTGCAAAGTCGATACGGTACACAACCTCATCCACTCCGAGAAGCTGCTTCCACCAACGACATCATTAATAGCAAAGATATGGCCGGCTTTGCCAGGTCTCTGAAGTCGCCGTACCTCTCTCCCAGGCTGCGACCTTCCATGCCTAGTCGAACCCTGTCTAATTCTTCCGATGTGTCCCTGCGGTCTAACAGCCCTTTGTCTGAGGACCTTGCCGACCTCAATATCTCAGGTCGCAACACCCCGGCATTTCCCGGTGATCGCAATTCTCGGAAAGACGGCATGTGGGATCCCGATGGTGCTCATCGAGGTGGGTGCTGATAACATTCCATAATTTGTTTCCTCCTATTCTGCATTCCTCAGACCCATCCACACATTCACATTATGGTTGCACTACCCCGTCTAAGCGGATGCGATGATGTGGATTCAACCAACCTGTGCCAATAAACACATGACCAAGACACCACCCGAGGTGTGAGCACAACGGACCAGTGTGAGATGCCAAATCAAATTCTTCAGTATCACATTTATCAAACGCCAGAAACGCACCGCCAGTTCAGAGCACCACATCGCACTACAACATAACCAAATCGAGAAGGGGGTACCCCAGCTAAAAGCCGCCACCACTGACCACAATGACATGCCGCGAGGGCATCCCTCCCGCAGCCAATGGTACCTCAACTTGCGCATGCCGCGGGTGCACATGGTCCCTTCCAGGCCCCCTCCAGACCCCCTCTGTCTTTGCCTAGTGGCCCCTCCTTTCAGACTTAGTCGTGTCTTCATTTGTTCCATTCGTCAATTGTCCTAAGTCTCCGTTTCACGGGCCGTCTGTCTGTGAACAGCCCGATGACCTGGTCCGAGCAATGAAGCGTTTCCCCACACCACTCCCAGCCATTGCGGGGTAGCGGACCCATCTTACTGAGCCGGCCGTTGGAGTGACGTTCGCCAACTGCGCTCAAGGGTCATTTCGTCCACCTTTTCTTTGAGAAGTCTCCTTTTTCTCATCATTAGCTGTACTCTCCTTCTTCAAGTTCCAGTTTTCCGTCTCCCTTCTCATAATCACGGCAATTTCTCACACAAGTCGCCCACACAGATGAACACGGGAATGTCGCCAGTCCCAGATGCTCCCAACCAAGTGCACCTCGCCGCCATAGCAGCCGAAGTCGACCAATAGCCATTGAGCTACCTAGCATAAAGCGGCTCAACACTACTTCTATTCGCACTCCCCCGGAGCCTTTATCAGCACGAGGGGATCTATCTGGGTAAGATCATGCATGACCTATCTATCCCTTTCCTATCACTTCTACTGACAATCCTGCTTCAGAGGCTATTTCCCGCTCCATGAAGACCCAAGTGCCCGGATTCATCGTCCCCATCCTTTCCAAATCCAAAACGAAAGCAAAATGACACGACATCAGTCCATTAGTCTTGCTTCGGACCCAAAAACGCCGTACATTGATCGCCAAACTATGAATCCACCCCCAGGCTTATCAATTACACACTCAAACACCCCTGTCGCCTCCTACATTCCAGCAGGGTTCCACGACAATCCCTTGCCGATGGGAAAATATTACCCTTCCAATTATGAACAGCGGAATGGCAGTCAATCTTCTTTGCGACTTTCACTGGCTGGGTCTCTATCATCAGGCTTCCAGTCTGATCCCCAAGCTACGCCTCGATCACCAGATATCCCCCAGATATCAACCCCCGAATCAGAGGTTCAACGTCGGTTACAGCAGTACCAACGTGACATGGTAGCCCAGGCTAGCATGGCTGCGAACGAGCTTCTTGCCAGTCCGTCTGGTTCTTCGAAAAACCTCAGGACCAGCATCTCTCTAAGTAGCATTCACATCCGCGAGGGCAAATTCAAGCCTCCTGCTCCTCTCAAACCGATGTCTCCTCGCCTGCTTCCTTTAGGCAGCCCAGGGCCAGTTACCCCAATGAGCCTCGAATCTTCAACAGGCGGATTCATAGCCTCAGGAGAGTCAGATGCGCGCAAACATGATCAGATCAATTCCCCTAGTGTTTCATGATCTCAATACTTTTCATGCCACAATTCTTTTATCCATATTGCAAATGACATGTAAGCGAATTGCTAGGACAGTCACAGGGCTGCAGTACTTTCTCATTCATGCAAATTTGACATTCATACTCGGCGTTAATTGGGTAGCATCCTGGTTTGCTTTAATCAGGCCAATAAAGGTGATGGAAAGCGTGGACTAGATTCATTTTTCTATTTTTCCGTAAACTGACACGGATATCCGAGGCATGATAGATACCCTTAGAGATTGTCACGATAATTCACGGAAGCATTTTTACTTGCCCTAGCTTTCCCGCGCAGAAAACACCCATGCTGTTATGATCTCCAAGTAATTTCAACCCCTGTGCATTCATAGCCGCAGCCCTCTTCCGTTGAGATTAATTAGAGGCGATAGGCCGGCAATAATTAGCAGGGAAACTTCCCTGGCAACCTCCAATCTCGCCTTGCCACCAATCTTGATCGGATTTCGTCTTTTGAATAACTCGAATCCTATCACCCGCCCGAAACGACAGATCGCCTTCGCCTTCGCCATTGAAGTCATACTGTGCTTCCACAAACTCTACCAACCTCTTAGGCTTAGGGCCCGGAGGTGGAGGTGGTGGTTTTTTCTTGGCAATCACAGCGGTCTGTCCGAAATAGTGACTTTGTTCGTGTCCCAAAGACTGTATGCTACGTTTTCCCTGTAGAACTGTAGCCGTGGTAAAGTCTGTGGGAACGCCAGTGTTGCTTGGTGTAGTAGGTTGAGATGAAATACTGAGTGGTGCTGACGAATAGCTACCTGTATCCGGGGTTTTGGACGGAGAATGGGTCTGAGACGATGCTGAGGAAATTCGGGACAAAGGAGCCGTTATACGCTGATGAGATACCACTCGCCTCACAGCGGGTCGTTCTGTGTCCGTTCTCCTGTTGATAACCGGGTATTTGCGGATAAGGGCGAAAGATTCGACTTCAGACACGACTGGCTGAAAAGCTTGCTCCCACTCTGCGACAACAACATCCATTCCAGGGGCCGGTGATGGAAAGTCGTTTTCCTGGCAGTATTCGTGCATTATCGTGTAACACAAGCCCAGAAGCCGGTTTTGGATCAAGATGATACTGGCAAGTAGGTGTGGAATGATGCTTGAAACCGCTTGCACAAGCGGGGGTAAGGTTTCTCGTATATGAGAATCTGCTATCTCAAAAGCCTGGTGATGGAACTATAAGCATGGGTCCAGGATTCGGATTACGGCTAGTTGAAAACACGCGCTCGTGATAACTAACCTCTAAATAGACTGACAGGTCAAATCGAGCCTTCTCCAGCTGCGTTTCGTCTTTGGCAGACTTGCCACCTTTCGTCTGCAACTTTGTGACCTTGGACTGAGCATTTTCAAAATCAATCCGGGCCTTGTCTCTTTTTTTTATTGTCTTTTTAATTGGTTGGATGGATTCTTTTACATTGGTTGCAGGACGAAGCAATAGGGTCTCGATAGCTGCAATCTCATCCCTCATCTCCTCGTGTAAACCTGAGCAGATGTGTTCGAAGTTTGAGGTGCGATCCACTTTGTGAACAGGCGTAATCACTGGACTATTACGTGGCTCCTCTGTCTCGTCCACGTCTGGGGTCATTGGAGCGTAAAGTTCATGAAATGCCTTGGAAGCGCCAAGCTGATGTTCAGCCATATCATTCCAGGCAATATGGAGATGCTTAACATCATCAATAACCTAGAATGGAATTAAATCGTAAGCGAAATTATTGACATATGGGCAAAATAACATTACCTTTGTGATTAATTTGTCAGTGTCCTCATATTCCTGTACCAGCATCGTGACATCATGCTTGTCGGCGGGTGCTCTTCTTCTCAGATTACCCAGCTTACTTTGCATCGACTGGACTGAGCCTGACGTTTTGTTCCGCCATGTATCGAGCATGATGGAACCTTTGCAGGGGTGGTGATGAAGTCAACAGCGACGTTTGTGAAGCGGCGCGTTTTTGGTATTGGAAGAATATTCATTGAACAGAAACAGAATGCGACCGGGTGTGTTGTAAAAATCAACAACCAAGCCAACGCACAGCTTGGTGAGATTGAACTGAAATGTTTGTCAAGTGTGGCGCACCTGGAGCTAAACAAGCGAGATGGTGGTCCATGTCTTTCTGGGGTTTCACCCATTACGCTGCGGTTGGCACCACATACGGAAAGGGGAAAGTGACCCGATCCAACGAAGTTGGGGGCGTTGGGTCTGGAACAGGGGAGCCCTCATCAATGGGTTGGTTTGCAGGCGCAGTTTCCGATCTGTTGAAATTGTCAAAGGCGGGCGGGTGGGTTGTGGCTGCATTTTCCAGGGGGTGGCCGACACCCAGAACCGATTAGCAACGAAAGGTTCATTCACGACGCCGCAAAAAAAAAATTTGAAGTACGCCGTCCGGAACAGCATTTATTTAGTCAAAAATTATTTTCTTTGACGCAGCCTGTTTTTTTGCTATACACATGACCGAATGCAAGACCCAGTCTGTGGGTGTGCGGTGGTTGCAATGAGACTCTATACTCAAGTCGAAACGCTGGTCATGTTGGTTACGGTGCAGCCAATAGAGGCTTCTTTGTTCTCATTTGTTGGTGTCGCTCCTACACAACACGCATCCTGGGCCACATGTCAGACTCGTGTGCAAATCATGCGCCTCGTTCCAATTCCATCACCCTAGCCGTACCCGAAACCAGGCCGGCTCGGTGTTCCTTTATGTGACGCGTCATGCCCATGAACCCAGATTTAGCCCCGGAGAATAAAATAAGCAAGTGCTGATTATTCAAGGCATGAGTATAATTGCATCTTTCTCTCAACTCTGGGGCAGCAAACTTCGTGTCATGTCATGATCATAGAGGCCGCGTCGTCGACATCTGATTGAGCTGGGATGGTCGTGCGGTTGGAGCAGCTTTTTATTTGTTACAACTCCGCCACGGATAGCGCCGAATTGATGTTTGTATCTGACACATCACATACCTACTCAGCCACCAAATGAATCGAGGTACGGCATATGGTACCTGAACAGGGACATGCCACAGAAAAAAACTACAGGAAGAAAAGGGGGATCGCGCAGACAAGGGATGGATGGATGTTGCGATAGTTAGGTTGCGCAAACTCGCCAGATATCACCTTACCCTAGAGCCAGCAAGGTCACCGCAATCACGTGATATGGCGTTGTGTCCCGATCCATCACGTTAACCCACTTTGCTAACGCGCCTGGGGTGCCTAGTTCGATGAGCAACCATCGTAGCGGTTGCTATTCTCATTTGACCAATTCTATTGAATCAAGACATGAAAATAGAAAGGTTTCGATCCAATCCCTCGCAATGGCTAGCAGACCAAAGCAGGGTTCCAACATAGGGCTGTTGCCCTCGTCAGCTGCTGTGCTTGACTTTCTTTGTCTTTTCACCCATGACCTGAAGCGAAAGCAGAAACGATGGCAAGATGGTGCACTCAAATATCACACGTTCAACAAACGTATTATGGTCTATGATGACCGCGGCCATTTTATTGGTGACGCTCACTGGCAGACAGAAACTCATCTCGAGAGTGGTGATGAGTTTGAGTTGGATCGCGGGGCTGCTATTGTACAAGTATCTGATTGTACTGGCCAGACAGAGCAAGATCTGACCGAACTCCTGGATAAACGAGCTAGGGATGTGGAAAGACGACGTGCAAATGCTACCTTTAGGACGTCTCGGCCTGGCTTGCATACCCCTGCCTCGCCTACGCAAAACCAGACTTCTCACTTTCAACTTCGCCATCGCCCACTAACAGATATCGTTGGAGCACCCTCAAGAATCGGCAGAGCGGCAATTTCGCTTCATTCACCCTATGAAGTTCGCCAGATAGCCCAAAGAACGATGGAAGAAGAAGGTTCTCGGTCACCAAAAAGAAGGAAAAAAGAGGAATCTCCTCCGGCCAAATCTCATCATGCCCGTAGTCTTTTCGGAGCAAGATTGACGCTCACATCTACGACAAGCTCACATCCCCTCAGAAGCAGAATATCGCGGGAGAAGCCGAATGCTGGGCTCAAGGTGCTACTGGATGAGGGAGATACCGGGCTGCAGTCACAGACTTTGCCCAGTCAGCATATAGATGCTCAAGCTCAACGGTCGACGAGCTTGGAGAAGTTGACAACTTCTCATACATCTAATCTGCATAAATCCACAGAGCATACAAAAAAAGAGCCGGATGCCACGAACAAGTTGAGCGACGAAGGGATGGGGCGGAGTAACCACGCAGAAAATATTGTAGTTTCTGCTGGTGGGAGCACCATAAGAAAGTTGCCGCTGCAATCCACTACAATTCATATTCGGAACGAAGATTTGTCTCAGAAACGACCAATCCTCCACGATTCATTGCCCGTCGACGTTTTACGTACAGTTGGGAATTCACAACCTACCGAACCGGGTTTGAAAAATACTGATGACGTGATAAATGCTGAAGAAATTGCAAAATCAGTTACTAAGAATGAACTATCTCGTCCTGAACAGGGCCCGAGAACAGAACTTCAAATTAGGTCGCGACAAAGACGAGGATTATTGATGATATCTGAGAAATGTGTAACTGAGCCGAATCGTGAGAAAGACTCCAAAACCGTGGCGAAAAAGGGATTAGAGTTGTCCAAAAACTCGGAACCAGAAGAGGTGGTACCGGCCACCCAGGACTTGGATTTTTCAACTTGCCGACCTAGAACATCAAACGCATTACCGAAAATTTTTTATCAAGAAGATGAGGCTTGCCAGGTTGCTTTTACTCATGTCACAGTGTGCGATGAAAGACCAACCGCCAGAAAGCGCAGAAAAGAAGTGATGCAATATGCTTTGAGCGATGAGGAGCCGGAAGTCACAGAGTCAAAATCGCATACTAAGACTGCCCACGATTCAAGAAATACCAACTCCACTGTGCCGCGCATTACCAGGATGGCCCGAAAAAGTGTGAAAAGCAAGGAAATCATCGGATTCACGGTTCCGAACAACGAACCTCCTCAAGTCGCACCTGCTGCGATCCCTGCGGTGACTAGGGCCAGATCGACTCAACGCTCTCTGGACGCTCAAGTGGGCGGCGCGAAATCCCAAGCGGAAAGCTCAGCGACCCAGTTGTCCATGGCCAAGTCAACCGATGCAATCTCAGTGTCACATGAAGTACCAGGTTGCAATTTGGACGCTGATCCAACGATGAGGCCCATACCCCGACTCAGCAACCCGGCAACTAGAGGTAGAAAAGCGGCCAAAAAAGAGGACGCCGCTGGCCAACTACCTCAAACTATCATACGGCTTGACCCCACTGTGCCTTTACATATCGGGGCGCTGAAGGTTACTTCTACGAGAACTACATCTACGCTACCCGGGTTCACTAACGCGAACGGCGGTGCCTGGAGCAAGCACGCTGAAGATTTACTTGGAATGACTAGGCCTAAAAATAAGCCATCGAGGCACTGATAACTACCTTGCACCCACTGTATTTGTCATTGTGGTTGTGCTAGTCACCTGGATGTGGTTTGTGTCAAGTTGGAAACAGTGCCTCCCGCGATGGACATACTTCAAGACTTGAAACTTACTTCAAGGCATTTTTAATCAAAATCTTCTGCAAAAAGAGAGGTCCAAATCAATAAAATCTTATCGTTGTATTTCTTGCTTAGCTACGGATAGACTGAGAAAGGTATCATACGTTCCGGGTGACTGCTCTTTTCGATCCTGCTTGTTGTGTTCTGTTGGTATAGTCCAACTATCAATGCTACGGCAGCTGGGGCCTTCGAAGGGTGGTGTGTAGTTGAGCACACATCCCTGTTGTGTCCCAAGTTATGCACATGGAGATAATGGCAGGTCAGGTGGTGGGAATGTGGGTACACCACCGAAACGTCCCGAGGGAATCAGTTCTCATTACCTTGGCGCGTTAGTTGCAGACCACATTATAAAAGGGCAACCCCGCCTTCGTCGCCTCTGGCTGCGCACCTGCATGATACTTTGGGTTTATGGACGTTGGTTCTGCCATTTCTCTTTCGTATTGGCATTCACTAAAATCTGTCCTATGTACACGAGCACTACTGCAATCTTACACTTGAATGGGCACCTTTAAAACACGTGTGAAAAAAAATATTTAGGGGTTTGAAGCTGGAGACGGATGCGAGTCTCACACATCGTATGGCATGATACAATATTTTTCTCTTTCTCGACAGTCTTGCGTTGGATTTGAGGACGCAAATGCGGAGAGCAGCTGGTTCCCGAGGCAAGAGGTCCGGCTGAATCTGGCTTATCGAACGACACAGGTTTTCAAAAGCTGGGGTTGGAACATGCCAGCGTTGAGTCATCCTCACATCGAAGTGGAGGGTGGAGGGTACATCGACCAACCACAAGGCATTTTCCTCGCCGAAGTCAGAGCTCGACTAGTGCACATAGTGGGGCATATCATCCAATAAAAGCGTGTAATCCCGAAGATCCCTGTGCCCTTCACACTTTTTATTGGTTATTGTGGGCCAAACTGCCTTGCAACGCTATACCTGATCGAGCACGCCGAAAGACTCAATCTCCTCCACTGCTGCGCCATGATCCTAGGCCTCCGTCAGCTTCAAGTGAAATACTGTCCATGACGCTCTTCCGCGGCCTCAGGCGTTTTCCTCTTACTCTCCCCCCTCTCGTTATCATCTGTGGCATCACTTCCATTTCACAACACACAGTGTGTTTCAAAATCTCTATCCAGCCCGTTCCCAATTCGAAATAGGCAGAGCGGAAGTTGACCTAGGCTCATCTCGCCCACGGCACCGCCTCTACCTAGCCCACTTCGGCTTCCTTGCGTGGCGCAGCCTGTTCACTCCCTCTTTCCTCAATTTGCACTTACACTGGCCAGTGTAAGCAAGTCGGAATAAAACCCCTAGAAATTCTAGCTCTGGCTCAAACACCCGCAACCAAGACACACGGATATCGCTTGATATTCAACCAGTTATCTCTGACAACTCATCAAGTCGAATTCGCTGTTGGTTAGGGAATCGCTTCCGTATTCGTGCCGCCTTGGTTTGCAAGTCTGGATTCCCCACATCAATCAAGTCACTCGAAGTTAACGCGACGATCTATCATGGCTTCCTCCAACCGAAATACGGCCACTCTTCCCCAGGGCTTCTCCATCTACCAGCCTGCCCTAGGAGCCCAACTCCAGTTTTTGCCGGCCGTCGGTACTGTTGAGCTCGATGAACTCATCGCCGCTTACGTCACTGGCAATGCCTCAACCCAGGAGAAGCGAGCTTCTGTCTCTCTCGACTTTCTCGAGTACGCTCATGTAACGGGGCAAACATTTAAATTCTATCCAGTGTACACGATGAACCCCTCCGTCGAGTCTCCAACTACAGACTCAGGGTACGGTTCATCCTTCAACGTCAGCCCGGTAGCTTCGTCTTGGGATTTCAGCAAGATTCCTGCTTCACGCTCTCCATCCTCTCAACAGGCTCGCCGATCACCTAACGCTACGACACGCCATCAAACCACTGACTTTTCCAACCTCCCCGGCATGAAGATCATGACCAAGGATGGTCGTGATGTAACCAACTCGGCATCAAGAGGATCCAAGACTAAGGAACAGCGAGACCATGCCCATTTGATGAGAATCATCAAGGCATGTGACAGCTGCCGGCGCAAGAAGATCCGCTGCGACCCCAGCCATAAAAAGCGCACCGCACCCCAATCTCAACCTACGGCTAAGTCAACAAAGAAGGCTAAGGCTGTTGCAGAAGCAGTGCAAGCAGCAAGTTCCATACCTCCTCCAATTGATGTTTTAGCCACTGCATCATCAATTGTAATATACCAGTCTTTTGCTTCTTCAGAACTAGAGACTCTTGCTCCTCCATTACCTGCTCTTGGGTCTTGGGAGGAGTTCATTGAATATCCTACCGCAGACCTTCTTGCCGACTACGACTTCTTCTATGACCCTGAGGGCTACTTCTCCCCCGAATCTACCTCATCTTCGAGGTCAGTTTACTCTACGAAGCCGGTAACCCCGACTTCTCAAGAGGATATTTCCACCTCCTACAGCCTCCCCGCTAGCGAGAACGCCGCGACATCGTCGCAGTTACCATTCAACCAGACCGAGTCGATCCACGATTATGTTGATTTCAACCTCTTCTCTCCAGAGTCATGCTTCTCTGAAGATGACAATATGGTTACCATAGAGTTATCCCGACATATATCCAATCAATTCCAACCACAGCAACCTGATCTTATCCGAGATCATTCCCCTGGCGGCTCGGATCCAGAGGATGCTGTAATTGGAGATACCTCGGACGCAACTTCCTGGACCATATCTCTCCACCAGTCTGGAGATGATGAGTCTGCCCTTCACAACATATACCGTGATCCAGGTGCTATAGAAGGAATTGGCTGTAGCCCATCGCCTTCTAGTTCTGGCTCAGATAGGTATAACCAACCCGCCGGAACGATTAGCGAGGTACACTCGCTATCGAGTGATCGATTTAGTGCTTATAGCAACGGCAGTGGCAACGTACGTGTCCTTTACGCTTTTGTGGTTCTAGTCCGACTAACTCTGGAAAAGGCGAACGGTGAGATTGCTGGTGATGATATAAAGACATCATGTGTCCAAAACGTATGTCTAACCACCTCGTTGGGTCTTCGGCAGCAACTAACTTCGTCGCAGGCACAACTGTTTGCTGGCGTCTCAAGGCCAAATGCACCTCGTGTTGACGACAACACTGCAAGCGACAGCGTATGCACTCGACGTTCCCAATTGGCTCAATGGCGACTAACATTCTTTCAGGTGATCGCTGGAGATGTCTCAAATACTTCACAGATCTTGACCCGTGATGAATCCAACTCGGGCACTTGGAGAGGTGCTCATATGTACGAAGCTAACGAGAACGCGACTGCGCACGTGATTGATGTTACTGGCAACTATGCGCAATCAAGTATGGCTGCAGAAATTCCAGGTGTGGAAGCGACTGCTATTGCCCCTGGAACTTTGACTGGCGATGCCTCTATTACAGTCAGTTCTGAAGCAACGAACACAGCACATGGGACCGACATCTCTTTGTTTCCTGCGTTCGATCCCTCGATGGTTGGAGGCCGTTCTACGTCTTCTGCGTCACCCACACTGGATTCTCCCAATGTTCCAGCTCAAACTTTGAACGGTCCCCAGACATCAGCAAGCGATACTATTGTCCAACGCTCTGTAGCTTTCTGCGGGGAGCAGTCGTCGATCAATCGCGACATAGAGACTTACGCAGAAATCACGCATGCAGATCTGCCAAAAGCATCGCTGTCTGAAACGATTGTCACGAAGGGCGGCCGAATATACGAAGAACCGGTAGCAACTGATTCTTATGACAGACAGATTCTAAGGAACTTGGCATCAACACCATCGGTTGAGCTAAATGCATCCGACTGCTCAACTCACACATCCGAGGTTGCTGGGCGAACGGAGATGTGCTTCGCACCATGCACATCAACCAATGATGGAGACTTGGTCTTCGTTGGCTTGCTGTTTAGCGCTATGTGGATTTTGGCAACCAATTATGACAATTCACACATGAAGCAAGATATAGCATTGGTGGCTATTGTCTTACTTTCTCTCACGTCAGTTGCAGGCGGGTTCCTCCAAATGTCGAACGCGGTCACATGGCGCTCTTGGCACAAAACATCTTCAAGGAACAAAGAGAGCATCTTAAAAACCTTTCCGGGTAACCAACTTGACATTCTGAAGAGTCGAGCGTCTCTCAACATGTCAGCAACTAATCTTGGAACATCACTAGCTGGGATCTTGATTGCAGTATAGACGGACAGAAGGGAGATAGATGAGCCAAGGATTGATATGAATGAGCTGTTATGACGAGAGGGGTCTGTGCCGAAAATTTGGGGTTCGTTGACGAACCAGACGGTACCAATATTCATTTGTCGCGATTTCGAATGTAAAATACAGGACCTAGGAGACTGGGCTGGTCTCCATCTAGCGGGCAACCTATTTTCCATAATTTTCTAGCCTTGAAATTAAAAATTGAACAAGTTGAGCTTCTCTGCGGGTTATTTTTTTCTTCTTCTATTCTTCTTCTATGGAATCCAACATCCTTCGTTGGTACGAAGCGAAGTGGAATTCTTGAAGGCGTATCTGTCATATACCATGTCATGTGACTTGTGATGACCAGGGGCCTTCTGGCTCATCTACCCAAGGGAGCACTGGTTAGTGGGTACGCTCTGTTCTTAGCGCAGGCATAGTATGTGACCCTAATTTTTTTCTTACAATCAATCACGATCAAATGAAGATTTGATGAATTTTTTACTTTGAGTGACATTGAACGAGCTGAGACGACTCTTCACTTGGGCACTATTGGCCATTGCCCCGGTATATGCTCAAGCCCTTGTCCCCACATCGGAGTTTTCTCTACGTCGTGTTGAATTGGCACGCCTTCCACTCATCGTTAGCTCAATTCAAGCCGGTGACACAACGTGGTTCAATCGACGACACACCTCCAGACAAAGACCGGCGTTCTCTAAAAACTAAGACTAGACCCAGGAAGCGACACGTCTAGAGTTTTTTCCCCTACCCAACTGGTTCCTGTGGATATTAAGAGTTCAAATCTTGTGCCAAGGAAAACATCGCCAGTCTGGGATCTTGTGCGTGCTAGCCTGTAATGACTCAATAGCGATCAACAGCAGCTACTGTTGCCATGAACTGACGGGTTTTCTGTTGTGCATTCACTCGCTTTTTGATTGGTATTTTTTGTTATCCACAGTGCGGGCAAAGAACAGCTTGAGAAAAGTCCAGACAAGCAACTCACCAATCACAATAGCAAATCCACACAACCCAGGAGTGAACTTGAACAAGGCTCCAGAGCATTCAACCTTCTTCCCAGCCACACTTGATCTGTAGCGCGCATAGATTGGCTTTGATTGGCTAAGAAGCTCTCCAAACGATCAATCTTCAGGAAGATACCCGCACACTCGCCCCTTGACGGAATGCGAAAGAGAATTGAAGGCAGATTTCCTTCTTACTGTCAAGCTGGGTATCGTTCGAGGTCGAAAGGAAACCCTTGTCGTAGAGGATAACAGACAACGAGAGGAGTAAACGCGAGGTTTAGGAAGGTACTTGGTGACGACATTTGGTCCATTGGTTTGGCAGTTGCAAACAGTTAGTGCGATAAAGCATGGGCATTTTCAAGTCATCGGGGCTTTCTCCAGCTAAACGGGCAGGTTCAGCCACTTCAAAGGCCTTTCGGCGCCTTTTTGGCCGCGTGCTGCCAGCTGGCGATGATGATAGGACACCTGACAGTGTTGGCAACCTGAGTCAGGCGTCGAGAGACGACCTCCCCAGCAACCAAAACCAAGCCACTGTCAACCAATACTCAAGAAATCAACCAAACAACCAAAAAGACGACATTTCACTGAACCTTGAAGGGAACGACTTTCTTTCAGCTAACGGGTCCGGCTCTCCTGCCTCTATCACCGGGGCTAAGGAAACGTCTGAGGAGGAACCAAAAGTCATGTCCGACACCACTGCCGCCACCAACACCAAGATGCCGCCTGAGCGGAAGTCATGTAGCCGCGCCGAAGACAACGAGAACTACTCTCCAAGTACAGCCGTTGTTGAGACATTTGCCAGCTTAGATCTCAATAGGGATAATGTTACTCCAAACATCAAGCCTATTATACCCCAGCCCCCCGAGCTTCGAGATCAGACAATGACAGCTGAGCGAGCAATGCACATGAAATTTACAGACGAGGCTCTTGAAATGGTAGGTGATATTGGGTGTCTCAAGCCATCATTTTCTGCCTTGCACTGCATATAGTACTATGGTATTCTTAATCTTGCTAACGATGAGTTCACAGGCACGTCTTGCCCTCAAAACAAACGAAACCCCTGTCGGTTGTGTCATTGTTCACAACGGAAAAGTCATCGCTAGAGGCATGAACGCCACCAACGTTACTCGCAACGGAACAAGGCACGCCGAGTTCATGGCACTCGCTGCTCTGCTCTCATATCCCCCCAAAGATGGTCCAAGAACAACCTGTCTAAAACCCAAGATAGAGAACACCCTGTCTCATGATATTTCAGATGCCTCGTCCATCGATTCTCACCCACTTGATGAGGGCAATGAAAATGGTAGCAAGGGGCATCTCTACCCATATGGACAGAAATTGCATCCTGCTTCACAAGTTGACCGCGTCATCATTCGGGAGAGCATACTCTATGTCACAGTCGAGCCATGTGTGATGTGTGCATCGCTTCTTCGACAACTAGGCATCAAAAAGGTTTATTTCGGGGCTGTGAATGACAAATTCGGCGGTACTGGGGGTGTTTTTAGCATTCATGCTAATTCATTACCGGTAAGCCCTGATGGGCAGACCGCAAGCGCGCATCCGACTTCTGCCCCGAACCAACTATTTGATGGACCAGGGACGTTAGGTGTATCGTTTCCTCCTGGCGGTGGTGATGGCGGCAATGTTGAGGCTGGATACGAAATTGAGGGTGGGTGGGGTCGGGATGAGGCTGTAGCCTTGTTAAGGCGATTTTACGTTCAAGAAAACGGACGAGGTATGTGATTAATTACTAAATGACCGAAAGGTAATGGAACAAGGACTGAAATGAAACGCAGCTCCGGTACCCCGCAAGAAGGAAGGTCGCGCTGCACGGTTGGCTGCTATGATGGAAAAGGATGGCGATATACATGAAGATGTAGTTGATCTCATAGTTGAGGAAAAGAAGAAGGAATTACATATTTTATCTTTAGAATAAGTTTTAAAAGAGAAGATAAGTATTATATAAAGGAAAGATAAATAAGAATATAAAAGTATAAGAGTTAATTAATTAAAGTTTATATAGATAGAATATTTTTATAATAAGATTACTAAGCTAAAAGTTTAATAGAGCTCTATATCTTTATAAGCTATTATTTAGTATAGTTTAATATAGTAAGTTAGTTAAATTAGTTAATCTTTTTAGCTTGATAGTTAAAGGGTTTTATTAAAAGTTAAGAATATTATTTTAATTTTTATAATTTTAATTAAATTAAATATTATAAAAAGATTTTAATTTATTAAATTTTTATTAAAT
>KV875230.1:5964-98221 GCA_001879505.1 Calonectria pseudoreteaudii
AGCTCTTAACCCTGCCTTTACTATAAAAGTACTATAAAACTAATATTTTAATAGTTACTAAGAATATTATAATAACTCTTATTAAAATATATAACTAAAACAATTATAAACTAGCTAGTTATATATTACTATAAAATTACTAACTAAAATAACTAATATTTTAATCTATCTAAAGTTTCTATAATATTACTAATATAATTAATATTCTAAACTATTTAAAGTTTTTACTATATTTACTATAATTAATCTCTAAATAAGATAAAAATATAAAATAATAAGATTAATATATACTTAAAAACTAAATATATATTATTAAATAAAAAGAAAAGTAAAAAATAAAGCCTTCCACTATATTCAAATATATTCTAAATACTATAAATAAGATTACTTATCTTCTTTTCTAATTACCTATTCTTCTATTATATATTTATCCTTATTTATATATCTTACATTCCTCCTTCAGTAACTTTACAATAACATTACCAAGTAACTTTACAGTCATGATGTTATCTTTTCGCTGGGTAACCTTGTGGTAACTTTATAGTAACTTTATGGTAAGGTTCCTATCGAGTTGCAGGAATGTGGCTGTAACTTTCTTGTCCTGAGGATATAATATTGTGGTAACCTTACCATGATGTTACGGGCTTGGTGCGGGGTAAGCTTGTTGTGGTTTGGCCCGGTGGTGACCCGTTCCTTTCGTAACAAATTCCCCCCCCACCGAAAAAATGGTCAGTGACCTCACTGTACTTGGCAGGTTCGGTAGTGGTGAAGCTCGTTCTACAGGGTCGTTCGGTCGCTCCGTGTCGTCGGACATCGTGGGGTAAGGGCCGTGGTTACGTGTCGTTGTAGTGGGAGAGTTTGTCGGTCCCCGACATGCTTCGTGCGCGGCGCACATGGTTCCTTGTGTAGTGCATCGTTGCCCCAAGAGTTACACGCATAGCGACGAGCCCTGTTCGTGGATGACCTTGAGTGGTTGTTCCTTCACGAACGGGGATGTGGCGTGGATGCATCTTGGTTGAAGTGAGGATGGATAGGCATGGATCGTACACCAGCAGTTGTTCGGACGTGGTGCACTTCAGGCGGAAGTAGGTAATGTCGGAATACATCAATGGCCACTTGGTCATTGTGCATCGTAAACTGAAACGTCATTTTCTTAAATCACAAGCATAGCATTAACAAAGGAGACAAAGGAGTGCAAGTGCAAGGATTTGAACTATCTAAGCACCTCGTCGGTCTCTTTCAACCCGAGCTAGTCCGCCATGTTTTTGTTGATTTCTGACAGCCTCTTTCAGCCCAAGGTTACGGTGTCGTCTCCCCTTTTTTTTTGTTTTTTGTCGGCCTCTTTCAGCCCAGGTGTTCATTGTCGCAACGCCTCCGCAGACCGAAAGTTACCAAAACGCCAGTGGGTGCAGGGAGCAGGTGGTACAGGAGTGCACTTGTTCATACAGGGACAAAAGGAAATTGCGTAGACGTGTCGCACGTGTGCCAAACCTAGCACGCCAGAGAATATCGAAACGTTGTGGTGACCAAACATGAAAAGGAGGGGGTGGAAGCGTACGTTTAATCCTACTAGCCAACGTAATGTTTCGTTCGGACGTCGCTTGCGTAAGGGATTCGTTCCTTACTCCTGCCTAACGGCGGGGTTTGGCTCCAAGTCGGACCAGGGCAGCTCAGTGAGCACGTCCCGATGGAAGTGTCGCCCGGTCACTTCGCCGTCCACTCCTACCTCAGTCCCCGGGCCGGGTTCACCGTTGACGGTGTTCCAGATGGCGACCGGGGTAGATTTGGCGAACTTGTTACCAGAATGACGTTTGACGATGGTAATGCGGGAGGCGTCGCTCCATTCTCGCCCTTCGCAGAAGGTGATGCCGTCGTTGAGGGCTTTCCCCAGGCGGCTGGGGTCAGCGAACGTGGTGGTATTGCAGACGTCCCGATATAGCTGCTACAGGTTGGGGCATTGCATGTTGGGAATACAGATATTCGCGTCCATGTAGAGGACGAAAGAGCAGTCGATCTGGGCGAAGCTCAGGGCCTTGGTCAGGGAGATGTCCCGGTGACCGTTCTCTCGGCAGTCGTGAAGGAATCGCAGCACAAACTCCGCACTTTCTTGGTCCCGAACCAACATAACTTCGTCGGCGAGCTGGACGGACCAACATTCCTCCTTTCCTCCGTCGGGGGCGATGACATCGTGCGCCACCATGAAGGGGTGACCGTGGACGACCGTCAGGCTGTGGGGAGACCATTCGCTCTTGTAGGCTGGTGACGTCCTTGCTCTCTTTACAGAGGCGGAGGTGTATCGGTCACGCATCGCCGAGGGGGGCAGCGAGGGAGTGTTGGGCATCTCGACGACGCGGGGGCTGGGTGAGCCCGTGTACGAGAGGGGGACGGGGGCATCCTGGAAACGAGCTCGGCGGGGGGTTTCGAAGATGTTGGCCGCCGTCCGTTGGGGCTCAGTCGGTGTAGTCTCTCGTTGTTGTGCCCACGTAAGGAAGCCCTTGGCCGCGATGGCCCCGCCAGTGACTTGAGTAAGTCGTTGTAGCTTCTCCTAGGCGTCGGGGAGTTGGGCCTTGCCTCCTTCGAGAATGAGAGAGATGACGTGGGCGTATAGACAGTTGCTTTCGGCCAGCCCAAGAATGGTGGATGGTTCGTCGTACAAGTTAGGGGTCTGACTCCCAGTCATGCTCTGCAGAGCTGTGGTGATGAATTGGTCGACTTGGTCGACCGCCGCCGAAGTGGACGGGTTACCACGAGTGTTTCGTCGGGTGGACGAGGCTGCCGCCGCGTCTGCGGGTAGGAACTGCCCAAACACATCTCTTGCACGGTTGGCCATTTCGAGAGAGAGCTCAGTGATGGTTGTGGATTCGGGGACTGGTACCAGAGACTCAATATCCGAGACGTCGTTGGGGTAAGCTTCTCCTTCAGCGCGGGATCGTACGGTAGGGTAGGCGCGTCCGTCGATTCGGGGAGCTGGAATGGTTCTCAGAGTGTTCTCGGCTACTTGTCGTGGGATGTCACGAGGGGGAGAGCAACGAACGTCGTTGCTTTGTGGATCGTCAGGGGGGTAGAAGTAGTAGGTCCACGTGTTGTCGTTAACGAATCCCTCGATGGGGTTGTAGCCGTCTCTTATAGCGTGCTGGCGGAATGAGTTTAGGAGTACGGAGTTGCATTCCTTCCAGTTCGCGAAGTTATTTGCCTTCTCAGTGGCCTCGATGGTATGTTCACAGCCGTAGATTTCCAAGGTATGCTTGTATCTGTGGTAGGTAACTTTGTCTTCCTTGAGCTTTCGCACGAAGTGGTGAGTGTACGTACAGTCTTTTGCTCTTGACTCTCCGTCACAGGCGGGTACGTTGAACAGGCCTCGGTTGTATTCCTGTAGTTCGGCGTTCTCCCAGTCAATCCTGGGCATGTTTCGTGGGAAAACGGGAGTTGTAGAATAAGAGACAAGCGGGATCGAGGGGGAGAATGTTCTGGGAACGTTTCGAGGGGAAGGTGTTGACGTGGTTGTGGTAATGTTACCTGGCCGCCAGTCCTGACAGCTGGCCACGTCGCGCAGGTGACCGTCAACATTATCAGCCGCGTTATTTGTTCCCGATGCGTTTTCTGGGGCCTGATTCACCGTGGCCATGCTTGTTTGTTAACAGCGTGCTGCCCTTGGTCTCTCTGGTGCAGTGCCGTCGCAATGACTTGTGTTTTCCTTCTACCACAGATAGTATTGCGCTTCAAAAAGTGGGAACATTCGGGGAACATTTTGCTAACATTTGTTCTATACGCAGTTCCTAAACCGATCAAGCCAAACGTTTTATACCTACTGCCGTTGCGTAGAGGTGCCCACGTGGCAGAGAACAAGAGAAGGTCCGCCGTCGGTCCTGTCCTCCGGACGAAACCGAATAATTATATGGTGTTGAGAGGAGGAGTGGTCGTGGCGTGGGGAGACGAGTGCACGCACTGGAGCCGTAGTCACAGCAGCTGTTGTCGCCGGAATGGGATTCTGCTGGTTGGCAGGAGACCGTCATAAGGGGAGCTCAAGTCATTCGTGGTAGATGAGAATGGTAAGTCGTGGAGAGGGGTGATAATGTTCCGTGCTGAATCTTAACAGGCAGTTTATAAGGCAATTCAACAATTACTATCAAGACACGCCAGACAAGAACAGAAAACCAAGGGGTGTGAAGGGTCGAGAACGACTGGAGTCTGCAGACGTCCGAGACAGTTCACGATGTGACCATACAAGGGCCAGACATGCCTGCTCATAGAGCACCTGTCGGTCGAAGACTTCATTAGGAGGACCCAAGTAGCGCAATCCATCATCCATTCTTTACCCGGTAACCATCTCGCTTAGAGATGTACAGATAGTAGACAAGCACAAGTTATTCAGAGCAAATTCGAGTAACAGTAGTACTTCAACCCATAGTTCTATCAGGAAATCAGCCGTATAACATCACAGTACGATCTCCACAGTCTAGTTTCGCCTTTCTAATGCACCATCTATCTATAGGTAGTACACTATTGAGAAGTATAACTTTGTACTAAAGGCGTTCTAAAATTCTATCCAAAGTTCAAATATAAACTTTCAATCTCAGTCAAAGATAATAACCTTAAGGATCCCCCAATTACTTCTCAAGAGTTCATAGTACAATATCTATACCCAGTCTTTAGCTATAAACTTAGCATTACCTGGGATTAGTAGGCACATCTTGGAGAACTTGTATATTACAGTTAACAGGGAGTCATAGTACGCTCTACCAGGATTATGCCATAAGTGATTTTCTGCTTCCACAGTAGGGAGATTAGTAACAAAGTCCATCATTATAGTATGAAACAGTATTAGTAGTGACTTGATTGGCATCAGGAAGCCTAGTAGCTTCTATCGGTTAGTCTGATTACACTGGCAAGTATCACACTCCTTAGTTTCTTCCTCTATAATCTTTAAGAGGTTATAGACCACATAACTTACTTGCATTTCTTGGTAAAGTCGCCCTTGTCCTTAGTGGAATTTTCGCTGGTGACATTCTTAGATCAAGGTTCGTGCAGCATCTTTGGGCAGGAACAAGCATCATCAGTTCTGAGCCTCCATAAGGTAGAGTAGCCCATCGGTTCTTAAGAACGGTAGCCCCTCCTTATAGTTATGCTCCCCTAGCTGTTCCAGGATACTGGCCCACTTGGTGTATTTAGCGTATCCTTCCTTAATATTATCCAAAAATAGTAGTTCAGCCTTGGTCTCCATGTAGTAGAAGGTCGTGTCCCGACTGTCTTCTCCTTCCCATAGCTCATCAAGAGCTCCCTCCTAGTTAAGTTCCTCTGGGTCATCTTTGCCTAACAGTCTCGACAGTACATCTGCGAAAATATTTTTAATACCTAGTATATATCGTCCCCTCAATAAGTACTAGCTAAGGTACTAACAGGTAATAGTCAACTTTTCGTTACTCTTAGTATTATAAGAGAAAACAGACTTCTGGTTAACTATCTGGCATATAGCTACATAGTCCGTCAGTACATGTACATCCTTGCCTTTAGTAGAATATAACCATAGCCGGAGTTTGCGACAGATCCACATTAGTCCCGACATTTCTAGTTCAGTAGGCCAGTAGCCTTTCTCAGCTTGTCTTAAGGTGCGGCTAAGATACATTACTGGTTGGACCTTGGTGGATAGAATAAGACTTTCTCTGTCCCATTCATAGGAGGGGTCCAAATGGTAACCATTGTCCTCGCTGTACCAGATAATCTAGAAGCATATATCTAGGCAGACTATTTGGACCCGACCCTGTTGAGCTCCTGTTTCTGCCTTTAAAAGCAGTCTTAAAACTCTCTCTATCGCACTTGTCCTATATCTTAATCCTCGACTTCCCATCTCAGAGCACAGCTACCAAAGAATACTCCATCACTTCCCTATCACACCTGCCTTGCATATTGATCCTTGACTTCCCATTCTATCTCAGAGCTTATGTACCTCAAAATGTGGGACATCAAAAGCTGGATAGATACAATCCCAGATGGCTGCATCCCTGCCGACACTCCATCAACAGTACAACCCGATCAACAAGACGAACCCTCCAGCGAACGATTGTACTCTCCGTACTTATCTCCAGAACACAACACCACTGTTGGGATCGATATGGCAACTCCAAGAAAACGGAACTTCAGCTCCAGCAGTGATGATCCGGACTTGACAACACCTACTCGTATCCCCAAGCTGACAAGCTCAACACCAGGCTCTGTATCCACAATCAACAGCTTGAATGCCCCATCTCGCAGATCGGCTCGCTATAAGCTTATGGATTTTTCACGAAGTCACGACGGAGTAAATGTGTACCAATTGAGCAGCTCTGACAGACCTCTTCCTGAGACAATTAAGAACGCCTTATTCAAGATCCAAAGCTTGAGATTATGCAATGAAGTCTTATCTCCAACATCTGGCACTCCTAATTTGGAACCATTCTTCGAAGACTTTAATAAGCTCAACGACGCTATGTTTGCTAAAACACCTGGCCAAGGAAGCCATCTCAAAGCAGCTGAGGTGGAAGAGATTTGGCGGAACGCCCGCAGGTGCTTCGAGAGGGACCATGATGAAGCTGTTTGGAATGTTGAAGTCCACCATCCAATTCTTAAAAACGTATTTCGCAAACCTACTGCTGGATCCGAGGATACTCCGAGTTTGGTGAACTTCAGTTATTGGTATGTTTCAGACCTGTCCTTTGTTTATTTAAGCCACGAACTAACTAGCTATTCTATCTGTACAGCACTACAGCTGCTCTAATAAAAAGCTATTTACCCGAGAACGCCCCCAACCAACGTATAGACTTTGTTGTTTATATCGACGCTACAGCCGAGACACGATATGCTGCCCTGATCAAATCACTCCAAGATCATCTTCCCCGGAACAGCATCAACCAGTCTTCGTACCTTGCCTTACGAAACTACCCTATTGTATTCGGCGTCGAGACTAAGAGGCGCAATGACTTTGATGACGCAATTTTACAAATTGCAAGCTGGCAAGTAACGCAATGGAAGTTGCTACGGTCATTACTTCACAGAACCACCCTCGTTCGTCGTGAATCTAGCCTACCTGGCTCCAATCAACCAAGTATTCTTTCGCAAGAAGAGATCCAACAAGCGAACAATTCATTGAAGGAACTGGGATCAATACCTGGTATTATAATACAAGGTCATGACTGGAGTTATTTAGCTACATCTCCTGAGTTTACAGACTCTGAGGGTAACCCCTCGTTGAAAATAGTAAGTACTTACTTTTTTACTATATATATCTCTTTTATTTTCTATTCTAACTTCTCTTTAGAACTTATGGGTTTATGAACCTATTGGAAATACTTGTACTAAATTTGGTATCCACCAAATTGCTGCTTTTCTTGAGTATTTAAATAGTTGGTTAGTTAATCATTATTGGACTTGGTTTAAAACTCATATCTTAGACTAGGAGAGTATGTAATTATATTATTATTAACCTAGTTTGCTGTAGAGTAGATTAAATCCCAACAACAGTCCTAAGAACTCAGGGCAACATGATGTACACTCGACGTCCCACTAGCGAGCAACCAAGTTCCCGCGGTAGAAATAATGGTAACTCGTTCTAGAAACGCCTCCCGGACGGTAACCAACGTCCCATGCTCACCTATCCCCGAGGGAGCTCCCAGCTAGGGTCCTCGGGGACGCCCTCGGCAAACCCTCGCACATATGCGATGATCCAAGAAATGGGCACGGACGAGCAAGGAGGAGTCTACCTGTCAAAAGAAACCCTCGATCAGATCTACCAGGTCGATAAAGAACACCGAAAGGCAGTAGAGGGCGAGGAAGAACGCGCCGAAGCCGACGACGAGGCCGAAGAGGAGGAAGACCCAACCGAAGAAGAAGGGGACCAGGACCACGACTTCTACGGTATGGTGCAAGATACAGTGTCGCCTGAGGAAACCTTTTTCGTCCCCAGCCTGGACGGACAACCAGGGCGAAACGAAGAAATGATCGCTAAAGTATCTGAGATCACCAACAAGGTACCCGTGCGTACCATCACCTCAGAACCCATTACCGACAAACCGGATCCAGGAAAAGCCACGCGGTACACGTACATGCAGGTCTGGGCCTACGCCAATGGTGATCACCGAGTAAAGATCACTATCTGCGTGGACACGGGTGCCGGAAGGTGTGTAGTGGGCGAAACCTCCTTGCACCTATTCAGCAATGTATCCATCGACCGACAACGAACTCCTACGTTAGGAGGAATCGGAACATCCAAAACCTTGGGATGGGCCGAGTTTGACGTGCACCTCGCCGGAAGACTGAACAACGAAACGGTTATGATGGAGATGCACGTAGGAGCCTGGATAATACCCGAACTGTCAGCACACCTACTCCTAGGACAAGAATTCACGGTCCCCAATAAGGTTGACATGTTACTCTCTAGTAACGACGTGGTAATCCACGGAGCACAAGGCATGAGACTCCCGGCCATTGTGCACAAGAGAGGACCACGACAGGAAATTCGCGTTAATGCCGCCGCATCCACCATCATTCCCCTGCGAAGCGGAAAAGGCATATGGGTGGAACCCACTAAGCCACTGAAAGACCAAGACTTCTTGTTCATTCTAAGCATTAATTTTATTAAAATTATTATTAAATTACTATAAAATTATTATTATAAAGTTACTATAAAGTTACTATAAAGTTATTATAAATTATTTAATAATTCTTTTTAAAATAAAATTAAAAAAATTATAATTAAAAAAATTTATTAAATTTTAAATAATTAAATATTAAATATAAAATTTATTATAAATTTATTAATATATTATTATTTATTTATTTAAAAGTATTTTTATAGTTTTTTAATAATTTATTATTATAAATTATTTATAAATAATAAAATAAATTTTAAAATAAAATATTATTTTATTAAATATAATATTTTAATAAGCTATTTTTTCTTTTAAGATTAAGAATCTTTTTTTAATATTATTATTCTTATATATATTATAGCTAGTAGGTCAATAGCTTTCTTTCTAGCTCTCCTGCTCTTATTTGCTTACTTGTGCTCTGACAATGTCCAGCGGGCTCCGATCATTACCCCTCCCTCAGCACCACATGGCCGAACCCACGAGCGCCAACTCGAGCGCGAAGAGACTGGCGGATGAGTGTGAGACAACAAGGTCGAGGCTGCAGGACCAGAAGTTTAGTATGAGTACGTGCTGTTCACGATGTGATGCCCTGACGGATTCATTTGTGCTCCGATGAGCTACCCCGGAATATGCTGGCTAACCCGTGCTTAGGAAATTACCACGACCCGCTGCGACCTCGTGAGAAGGACACGTCAAAGTTGTACCCCCAAGGAGTGACCCACGAGATGGAGCAGGCTTGGCTGAAAATGATCAACGAATCTAAGCAGTAAGCGGCCATTTGTCTACGATCCGACCCGGCTCCTGACCGCTGCCCCGTCGCCACACCAATACGGAGAGCGGTGAACTTTGGACGGACGGTGAGGCTTCGGGCCAACAACTTCCGCGCCATGCTGGTCGCTTATTTCGGAGAAGAGGCAAAGGTGTCATTTGGGGGTTATGGGATTCCTGTCAATGCTGGTTTGCCGTCACGAGTCGCGTTACGCGTGCAGGGAGAGGACAACTCACAAGCCAGCACATTGAGATTTGAAGCAGTGGGCGTTTCTCTTCTGGTACAAGTCATTACTACAGCAGAGTCTGTTATGAAGAAGACTACAGTTCTAAGTCTAGTGATTGTGCTTTATGAGAGGCTTTTCTACAACGGAAATTGAAGAATCATATAGGCATCCGAGTTCATGAGTGTGTTGAATCCCAACATACATGGTGCGGGCCGATCGCATCACATGGGGAACTGAATAAGGATCGTATGAGATGGAGTTGATGCAATCGCCATCGGCCCGGCATCTTTGAATTTTCGGTCGGCCGTACTCGGCTGAGAACTACGTGGCTTTCAAAGGCCCCAAGTCATCGTGTCCGTCTCCAGCTGCCCGATGCCGAAACGACGCTTCACCCAAGTAGGTAGAAACTATCTTAGCCATCGGCTAAACTTGTAGATCAGCAGTAATTCCCGACAAAAAGCACAAAAGGGGAACACAAATTACATGCATTAAGGGCGCTTGGGTCTCGGGCCAAAGAATTTTGCGGTCCCACGGTCAGAATGCGACGGTTCTATCAGGCCGGATGTATGGAGTTTGGCGCGCAAATGGTATCTGCATCGAGATCCAGACCTCCTCCGAGCCTCTCTCACATGCGTGAAGCGGTGACCTACTGGACACAGCCGTGCATTTGACAAAGACACACACGCGCTAGCATTTTGCCGATCCAATCTCAACACGAAGTGTTACCTCCAGCCTCCAAAGGTTGAGCAATCCTCCCGTGCGTTTTTCTGTTCCTTTGCTCCCTCGCTGTCCTAGCGTATCGCTCCGCTCGTCCCTTCATCCGAGCCAGAGGTTGCTTGGCTTTGGCTGGAACGAAAACATGTGACAGGCATACCGGTTTTTTTCTTTTCTTTTCTTACTGCCACACAATGTCACTGTGGTCTGGGGTGTTGCAACGCCATCCCGCCCAATAGTTTGCCACACCTGGGGAAATGGCAAAGAGGCTGAAAGATGCGCCTAGGGTGACCGGCCCGCCGGTACCATCGACATAGTTGGGTGGCAAAGATAGATAGATGCGATGGCTTATCTCGCCTTGTTCAGGAATGTGAAGAAGGTCCAGCTCTTGCCAGCTCTAGTCAGCAAAAGTCAGCAAAAGTCAGCAGACGTGGACATTTTGCCTCTTGCATACAAGCTTGCGATGCATCGCGGAGCTGAAATCCGAAAAATTGTCCCATGTCTAATTATTGAACTAGAAATTACCCCAAAAAAGAAAAAAAAAGTAATATCCTGGGGCCTGAGCATGGGATAAGCCCGTATACGAGGTACCATGCCCCCAGCTAACTTCACTTACACGGTGACACAGTGTTGCTTTTTCTTACAAGAATCATGGCTGAAAGCCCCCCAAATTTGACGGTAAAACAATCAAACAAAAATAGCACTGGCACAATATTACTAGATGGTTGCCGAGACTTGCGCCGATTTAGGAGAGGCTGGTTGACCCTTGCTTGAAAATGCGGCACCGACACCCCTCTCCTAACTCTGAATAGGATACATGATACATTTGCGGGCGTGGCCCGTGAAGGCAAAAGCCAACGGTGAGATGTTTAATGAAACAGACAAAAACAAGTGTCATGCCCTACATCTCCATATTAGATAGCATGCATTGGACGGCGATAGATGGCCAAAGGCCAGAAAGTACACCCGAGGTGCAACATGATGGTGTCTCGCGATATTGTCTTTCCCTTGCACACCCCTGTACCGGCAACCAGGGCGGTAATGGGATCGATACGGTCAAAGATATCGATCCTCCTGCCTGCCGGCTGAATTTAACTTGCCAAGCGAGGGATGCGTCGAGCATGAAGCAGGTCGCAAAGCGGCCGATGCTGCGAATAAAACGATATTGCCTATATCGTACCTATGCCCAGCCATCTGGCCAATGGCTAATGTCAGATTTGAGCGGCTACAACCTTGCTACTGGGCAGTGAATGCCGGGATCCCCCGGCTCCGGGACTGCGTTTACTGAAAACATCTTTCACCGGTAGACGGCTAATGGGTTTTCACGGGGACGTGCAGCTACGTGCGTGGCTGCGCGGGAAAGATTTTTTTTCTGATCCTCTCCAGCTTCGTAATGCTGGTGATATCTGACATGTAAATTGGCCCGACGCAGGGGATGGAAAATTTTTTCTGGACCAGGACGGGGATCGGGATTGGAGGGGCGTGGGTGCGTTTCTGGCGATGTCTAAGAAACAAAGCAAAGCGCCCACGGACAGCCAGAGCAAGAGGCCAAGGCTGAGCATCGCGCTCCCCGAAGTACTCGGTACGGCTTACAGTGCCTCAAGTGCCGCCAGATGCGCCTAGCAAATAGCTTCGGCAGACCACTGCACCGTACCATGTTTCCGGCGGGGCAGGTATCGGGAGCTGAGGTGAGTCTGACAGCAGGTTCGCGGGCAGGGGAAGTCAGCCGATCCGACTGCGAATGTGTGAGATTCGCCTGTTGATTCGCACCGGCTTGGCGTGTTGACGGCACAGATGGGCGTACATCCAGAACAGCTGCTGCGCAGAAACGTCTTGCTTGGCCAGCTGCTATTTGCTGTTTGCCAGCATCCCACGCCGAATCAAGACATGCATAGCTCTTGCGACTGACACATCTTGAATGACCTGCATCATCTGCTTTGATCCCTCCCCATTGATCCATATCTCTCGCCTTGTTGCCGCCACCCCAACAGCAGCAGCGGGCGGCACCACTCATCAGGCACCTGTGCCGCCATCAGAACAGCAACGCCAGAAAGGCCCACTTTCCCAGGCCCGCCAGTCCCTGAGAGGATCGCCTCCACCGGCAACGCAGCAGCTTCGGTGGGGGTTGTTATACGCACTGTGGGCGGCTGGCGGCTTCTGCAGCAGTTTTGTAGCCAGCTAGTCATTTGCAGAAACATGCTGCAGCCGCCTCGCATCTTCCAGAAAGCACTGCGCTGCACCGCCGTCTCGACAACCGAGCTGGCAACCAGGTAGCCTCCAAGGAAACACAGCCCTACGCATAGAAGCTATAAACACATCCCATGTCTCGTGCCGGTCCAAGCCCGCCGCGGACCACACGCTAGAAGGATTTGGATCTGCTACATCCCAGCAGCAGAAAACTACCCTAACAAGGTGCGTACCGTAATGACCCTGCCCTTCTCCCTCGACTCGGCCGGGGATCTCACCTCAGAAGGAGGGGTCGTGCTGGGCGGCGGATCCCTTTGGGGCGGATGGCGCCGGGGCTGCTGCAACGCCATCCCCTAAACCCGTCGACAACTGATAATCTGAGGAGAAAACGTGTCTGATACCCGGGGCTAGGCTGAGCTGATGATTCCCAGCTCGCTTAGTTGAGCGCCCAGCTGTTGTGTTGAGGATCAACAACAAAGACATCTAATCAACGCTACCGCAGTGCGTCCGTCTCACAGCAGCTTTTGATTCTGCGCCTCCGGCCCAAGGTTGAACTTCCAACCGTCAACCGCGCGAGCTCCCCCCGAGCTTTCAGCATCCAGCTCTTCAACCCCCACCACATCTGCCAACCTTAATTCCTCCACTCTCCAAGACAGAGAGGCGAGCTTGTCCTCCCGCAAGTAAGCAAGCTCGACGAGGCAACGAGACCAAGTGTCGTGGTTGCAGACCCTCAGTGCCGCCTTGGTTTGTGGCATCGCTACCTCCGTTGCGGCGCACTGTACGGCTGCTTTAACCTCGCCCACCCACCCTCACTTCGCCCCAAAGACATCTATCATCTCCATCTATCTTTCTCCGCCGCTCCATCCTCTCTCTCCTCCTGACACAAACCTCCTTTTTTTGACCCAGGAGTAACAGCTCCTCATATATTCGTCTGCACCACGGTCTATCCTGCGATAATCGCCGGGCGCTCAGTGACGCCATCAAACGATACCCCCCGTCTCTATCTCAAAGCTTCCCGCCTTTGACCCCGCCTCTCCGGGCTCGACCTGCCTACCTATTTCTAAGCCGCCGTGGTAGCACCCACCAGCTATCGCTACCATGTCGGGCACTGAGAGTGCAGCTTCGAACGCAGGTGGCTACGACCTCCTGCGAAGAGCTACTCAAAAGATGATGTCAAAGTATGTGATCTTCAGTTTTTTCTCTTATCTCTCCGTGCTCTCACCGCGGTATCCCGATTTTCCCCACTCGCCCCCCCGCTCTCTCCGTGTTGCACTCTTCCTTTCCATTGCGGCCCAAAGTTGGTGTCTGTTTTATTGTATTTTTAATTACCACTTTCACCCTGCGCGGCGGTTCCCTTTTTTTCTTTTCTGGAGCCATAACTTTGCCATCAACGGGGTGCCCTGGCAGACACAAGGTCCCAGCTGTGCCAGAGCTCCTCCTCACTGGTCCTCAAATGGGTGGCGACATTGATGGAGTCTTCCAGCACTTGGTGCTTTGCAGGCCCTGGCCCGAGTCAGCGTCTCCTTCAGGCTAGTTCCAGTGGCTTCTGACCCCCCCCGACACCGCCTGTCCGGGAAAGAGGTCGTGTTGTTCGCCTCTCAAGGGTTGTTCCCAAGGGCTCTCAAGCCCCCCCGAAGGTCCCCAAAACCTACGCCATTGGGGTCCCTGCACGGCGCTGGGGGCACCCGCCGGGTCCGATGCCCGATACTCTCCAAACAGGCCGGCGGCCAAGTACCAAGACGATCAGAAACAGGTCTGAGTCGGCCCCCCTCCAACCACCGGCACCGCAGCCCTGGAGCTGAAGGCCAAAGCTGAATCCCTTGATGTCCGATTGCACAGCAAAAATGGCATGGGGGTTCAGCAGCTTCGAATCTGGGCTGGGTGATGACTGAGACTCTTGGCTCCGCGAGGCTCAGTGCCAATCAATATGTTGTTGTGCCCCTTCCAGGACGTCGTGGTGGACCCAGGCATTTGCCATCGAAGCCGGCCAGCCCCAGAGGATCCAAGAGACTTTACCACATGCAACGATGTCTTCTCCTTGCGGCCTGACTCGCTTCCACCATGATTGGATCCCGTCCGCCGGCCTTGGGTCTCCAGTCCCTGCGTCGCTCGCCCCCCCGACCCCGCCATCAGCACTGCTCGCAGGCCGTCAGTGTCCTCTCCTCTCGGTCAGACAAGCCTCGAACAAGCCCACCCCGGCCACATGGCACCCGCGCTCTGCTCTCCAGGAGCAAAAAATTGATCTCGTCATTCCCCTTTCCCGCCACCTCCTGCCCGCGCTCGCTGGCCTTGATTTGCCTTGGCCTGCTTTTTGTATCCCGCCTTCTGCCCTCAACATCCGCTCTCGGCACGGCCTCCGCGCTCCATTCTTGCGGACTAGGCCCTCACAACCCACGCCCACACCACACCACCATCCCTCGAGACCTCAACAGGCCTTTTTTTTTTTTTTCTCCCTCCCCATTCCGTGTTTTTCTCGTCATAGTCACCTTTGAGAATCCACTATCCGTGCTGTCCCTCACGGTCCCTCACGGTCCCTCACGACTCTTACCCTCTTTTCCACTCTAGTCGACGCGCTTGGCAGCCGTCATGAACTAGTGTTCCCACTTCGCCCTTCCCCGCGCCGCACCCTCGGGGCAACAGCATTTATTATTCACTCACCGGAAATCTCTTACAAAATGCAAGGAGTTGTTAACCAAACCTCCAGGTCTGCAGCCACTGAGGATGATGGCGGTGATCATATTGGATTTGACACGCCGAGATCTGGAGTAGCCACACCTCAGCCCGACCTACAGGACAAACGCTTGCCCGGCATCATGAGTTACTTTGGCCAGGTTCGTCAAACCCCTTCCACAACCAAAGAATCCTCTCCAATCTCTGTCCGACCCGTGGAGAGTGCTGTACCTCCGGGTCAGGACCGAGACAAACCCACTTCACTCACTTCACCCGCCAGCCTGCAGTTGCAGGTGCACACCGAAGGTTCGCCTCACTCAATCTGTGATTCCACGACTTCTGACCGTTTGCTCTTACAACAAGGGCCTCCTAGTCTTCAGTCAATCACAGATGGTCTGGAACAGAGCGTCCTCCACCCATACCCAACTCCGCCAGTTTCTAAGCCGCCGTCTTCCGGGGGCTCACTTTCCCAAGAAATGACTGCTGCAGATGCAGAAAGCAGCGCTGCTGCACCCGCAGAGTCTTTTACCCTATCATCACGACCCAAGTCGTCAAGCACGTCACTCTTCACTACAACACACTTTCAACCCTCACATGACTCATCGCAACCCGAGTCTACCCCTTCTCCTTCCACAACACAGCCCAAAACCTCCAGCCCCCCTCCGCTTCACACAGCCCATTCTGAGTCGAGTGCTCCCACCCGCCCCGTTCCTGGGAAGTGGTACTCTCTGGAAGGACTCAAGGAGCTAACTCGTGCTATGACATTCAAGAGCGGACCACCAACTCCTACCCGAGCGCTCTCTGCTGCTCGGCCGTCAGGGTCAGACGGCAGGGACGCTTCTGGGAGATCCAGCCATGATGGCGCCTTAGCCAGCGGGGCCCAAACCCCAAGATCATCTGGCGCTCAGGCGCCAGCCCCTAAGGGAAAAATGACCATCAAGATTTCTGAAGCCCGCGGTCTACGGAAAAGCCGAGACCCTTACGTCGTCGTAGTGTTTCAGCGGAGTGAACTGATCTCGAGCGGCCCTCGGCCCGAGGAAGGGGACAACCTCAAGGTCGTCACGCCCGGAATGGGTGGTGTTCCCATCCAGAGGCAAGGAAGTGACTCTGGCCGTCCAATGGCTATCCCTATGCGCAGTCGTCAAAGCAGCAACACGAGCATCACGGATTACACCACCTTCAGGAACCGAAACTCCCGCCTGTCCTTTACGAACCCGAAATGGGACGCCGAGGCTGCATTGTAAGTCGCTATGGCATTGTGTGCTTTAATTGCACGATTGTTAACGAGAAGTAGTGATGTTGTGGATTCAGAGATGCTGGTGGATATTTCTGTATATGATCACACTCCTACGGGCGAGGAGTTCTTGGGACACGTTGACTTCCAAGCTACGCGGGATACTGATCATCCTGTCAAGGGATGGTTCCAATTGGAGGGTCACGCCGACACCATGGCTGAAAATGCCCCCACTGGTGAGATCTATGTCGAAGCTCTCTACCAGAGATCTGAGCGGAAGCATTTTGGCCCTACCGACTTCGATATCCTCAAGCTTATTGGCAAAGGCACATTTGGTCAGGTCTATCAAGTACGCAAGAAGGATACTCAGCGAATCTATGCCATGAAGGTTCTCCAGAAGAAGGTTATTGTGCAGAAGAAGGAAGTGGCTCACACAGTGGGCGAGCGAAACATTCTTGTCCGAACGGCCATGTCGGACTCGCCTTTCATCGTTGGCCTCAAGTTTTCCTTTCAGACCCCCTCCGAGCTTTATTTGGTTACCGACTACATGTCCGGAGGAGAGCTATTTTGGCATCTGCAGAAGGAGGGTCGATTTGATGAGAAGCGTGCCAAGTTCTACATTGCCGAGTTGATCTTGGCCATCCAACACCTCCACAACAACGACATTGTCTACCGAGACCTGAAGCCAGAAAACATTCTGCTCGATGCCAATGGCCACATTGCTCTGTGTGACTTCGGCCTCTCCAAGGCCAACCTCACCAAGAATGACACCACAAACACCTTTTGCGGAACCACAGAGTACTTGGCGCCAGAGGTTCTTCTGGACGAGTCAGGCTACACTAAGATGGTCGACTTTTGGTCCTTGGGTGTGCTGGTCTTTGAAATGTGCTGCGGCTGGAGCCCATTCTATGCCGAGGATACCCAGCAAATGTACAAGAACATTGCTTTCGGCAAAGTCCGGTTCCCCAGGGACACACTTTCTCAAGAAGGCCGCAACTTTGTCAAGGGATTGCTTAACAGAAATCCCAAGCACCGTCTGGGTGCGACTGACGATGCTGAGGAGCTCAAGCGCCACCCCTTCTTCAACGATATTGACTGGAACCTCCTCTCCAAGAAGCTTATCACCCCGCCCTTTAAGCCCAAGTTGAAGTCTGAGACTGATGTGTCGTACTTTGATCCCGAATTCACGACAGCACTGGACCAGAACGGCTCCCTCAACGAGCGTGCCGCGGCGCTCGCTCGCGGGTATGCCGCCTCCACGCCCCTTTCCCCCTCTGTCCAGGCAAACTTCCAGGGCTTCACGTTTGTGGATGAGAGTGCTCTTGATGACCACATGCGTGATCGTCACAGGGAAGATGATGAGGATATGGATGATGCGCACCACGATGATCACGACGACTGGGATAATTTGGACGACATTGACCTGAGAAAGGCGAACCGGATGAGCGGCATTGTGAGAACAACAACAAATGATGAGCAGATGGTGGGAGGCTCGCACTTTGATGTGTAACAGTGCCCACATATTGAAGTCTCGCAAGTGCACGACGTTTCTAACGATTATATTGGGGTTCATCCGTGTCCTAAAAAAAAAGTAATTCGCAAAAACCAAACAGAAATCAAGCCCTGCCCGGTGGGCACGGGTAATTAATTATGGCATTACTGCATAAGGGTCGGCTGGTATTTGCATTGCATCGGTCATCGTGCTGAACGGGGTCATGGCGTTTTGGTTGTAAAGGGGTGTATCTTTTTGGGGATTTGGACCACAGTGCCAACCCATCCCAGTGCTCTCCTCCAGGTGTTGACGGACCTTGTACAAGTTTGAGAATGCCAAGAAGCAGCGGACTTGAGAATCCCTGGGGGTTGGGACTGTTATTTTTGTCGTGTTGTTAACATATGTTCGCAATGGCAGCATTTATGTGCTTTTGGAACCGCTGCGCGTCTGCTGTCTTGTACATTTTGTCGCCGAATGGATGACGTCGGTGACCCCCCTAAGTCCTCAGTGATTAATACACACACATGGATGACGAACGTGTCTTTTTTTTTTTTCATCTCCCGCAATTCTATGCTCTACAATGAAACAAATAATTTCCACAGTGCATTGATCAGGATCGCGAGCATGTCCAGGGTTTTTTTTTCTCAATGTAGGATGAGTGCAGTATATATGGAGTATTGAAGTGGGCTGGTACTGAGGGAGGAGGGGTTGGATAGAAACGATGCCAATGGACAACTCACTACATGGCATTGATGACGCGATGTCAAGGCCAATAAAATTACACCCCAAATCAGGGTGAGAACGAGACCAAGCTGGAATAGTCAATTGGGTTTGAGAGCGAGTTGGCAACTCATTCAGAGAGGGAAAATATGCCTCAGGCATAGAGGTATATCAATCGGCATGAGCCGGAATTGATGCGAAGATGCTTGCTTCATTTGGCTTTCGCATTCGATACGGAGTCCTACAGGCAACCGAAGGCTGTTTTTCTTTTCAGGGAAAATGTACACAGGATTATCATCCCCAATCCACCGCAACGACCGCTTTCACATCAATTCCTTCCTCGTAGCTTACGCCAGTATCCTTCACTTCTTGGTTCCCTCAATCGGCTTCCAAGTCGATTGACCGGGTGTCCAGTTTAGATCGTCGAAAAAATAGATACCGTTTAGTGGTGACCATCGTCGTCCTCCTCCTCGGCCTCAAGCCAGTCCTCGGCCACGGGAGCGGAGCTGGACTGGGCGGTGGCGTCCTGGCCCTCAATCTCAACAGCCATGCTCTCGTACTCCTTGAGGCTGCCGGCGAGGTCGGTCTCCTCGGGGGAAGCGGGGGTCTTGGGCTCGTTGAAGGTGCCGACCTGGCCCTCGGCGTCGGTGGCGCTGACCGCAGGGATCTTGTAGGCCTTGAGCTCGCTGAGGTAAAGCTCCTGGACGAAATCGGCTGGATGTGGAAAAGGCACGTTAGCAATTGTTCGATGATCCGGCAAATTGAAGGGGCTATGACGGTGCATTCAGAGCTGCGGTCGGATGGAGAGGCTGTGGTTGCGATGTTCTGAGGGACAGATGGCAGGAGCATTGGCGACGTCGGAGCTCGGGTGGAGCGCAGCTTCGGCTATTGGAATTCTGGTCCGAGCAACGACACGACCATCGAACAAAAGGTTGCGAGAGGGAGGGCGAAGGCATCGAGGGAATCTTCTTACCTCGGCGGGAGACGGTAGGAGCGATGAAGCCCCTCACCTGGACGGCATTGCCTCTAGCGACACGGGAAACAGCCGCAACGGCGGAGCGAGCGCGCTATAAAATCGGAACAAAGTCAGCAAGCTTGCGAGGGTCCGGGTCGGGGCGGCAAGCGACGAGGAAGGGCAATTCCGTCAGGGAGAGGGCGGGCGAGTGCTTACCGTAGCCCTGGACAGTTGGCTGAGCATTTTGAATGACTGGTCGTGGCTCAATTGGATACTCCGGATACGGGAGGATTGGGGGGACTGAGGGTTTTGGGGAAAAATCGTGAGGTCCATCCCGCCCCCCGGCTAGAGCGAGCGGTGCAGCGCCAGCCAGTTGCTGCCTCAGGCGCCTACTCACCCACCCACCCGGCGTCACGGAGCAAAACGGCTGGCGAGGGAAGTCGCCGGGTTTAGCACCACGTGACTACTCGGGCTGTGGTTGGCCAGCGTGTTGCTCTGGTTTTTATCGGCGGGAAGCTTTTTGTTGACTTCATGCCATGAATGACAATGACGACAAGCACCATGTCCCGGCTATGCCGTCACCTGCTACGTTCCCGGCTCGATAGACGCTATCCCCAGATTTGTACATAACCTTTCTTATTTGTCTTGTTAAGGATGAGTTGGCAACTTTTTACCAGCCATTTCTACTTCGCACAATTATGCTCTAGGTCATAGCTCAGCATTCCCGCATGCACCAAACATCCTAGTGCATCAAGCGATCCGGGAACCACAAAGCACAACGACAAACATTAATTACTCCATGACCTCACCATGTGATTTGTCATCTCACACCGCCTGTAATCAAGTGAACCGAATGGTCTAGACCAAGTGGTATATAAGATATGAAATATTGAATTCGTACATTGGTATCTTGAACGAGAGTGATCTCAAACACAAACCCGTTTTTGTGACAAAAAAAAAAGACCTTATCCACCTTTCCCCAATATTTACAAATGTCTACCAATCACGCTAACCGAGCCATTTCCTATTTATGGTATCATAGAACAAACATGTGCACTTCATCGTTATTTGAAACCCCATCTCTAGCTTTAGCTGTATCGCGGTCGGGGTCGCTGAGAACGAGGGAGTTCCGTCTGGTCCATCTGGGGGGAGACAACCTTGGTCATGGTGCGGCGGGATCTTCGCACCTGGCCGAAGACAGCACCGGCGCTATAGGCAACACCCACAACGCCAGCAACCACGGCGTATGCGATGACAAGGGTATTGGAGGAGTTAGCAAGCTTCAGACCCAGTCCTCCGTTAACAATGCCCAGGATCATGACGCTTCTGCCAAACCAAATGTGGACATGGCTAATAACTCCTCGCTGCTGATGCTTGACAAAGTATTGGTGGTGCAACCATCCAAGAACAGGCTGTAGGCCCATGAGCGCACAGACAATGGTGCCCAACTTTGTGTGAGTGTTGTTCCACCACTGTAACAAGCGTTAGCAAACCAAATACCGAGTGAAGGATTGTTCATTGATGTAGGACACTTACATAACCATCATCGCGAGCGACAACGTAGCCGAGACCGAAGCCAGCCCACATGCCAAGGAAAGCGATGATCTGCCAGCCAGCATGAAGAATCCATTTTCCAAGGAGAGGCATCAGAACGGAGCCAATGGGATAACCGATGACAAAGACGATGGCCAAGATGATACCATGGGCCTTCACAAGTGTGTCGGAGTTGCTGCCACTACCGGCGGTAACACCACTTCCCGAACCGGTGTTGGTATTGGAACCAGAGCTGGAATCGGATCCAGTGCTAGTGGACGAGGAGAAGGGGTTTCCATTGGAGACGCTGCTTGAACTGAAAGTGGCAGTGCTGAAATCGACACTGAAACTTTGGTCGCCGTCATGTTCCGTAATTGTCTCTGATGGACTAGTTGAGTCAAGAGAGCTGCCTTGCTTCCAGGCGGCAATCCATGAGTTGGAACCCGAAAGGTCCAATGAAGAGCAGTCGCTACATTTGATGTTGGCAGTCATCTCGCTACCATTGACTCCTGAGCCTGTGATCAGCTCTACACCACTCCTCGCCTCGTACTCGGGCATGACATGGCCAGTGCCAGTTCTGGGGCTCAGCGTAAGATTTCCACTACCATCTTGGTAGATGACAAAAATCTCAGCACCAGACATCCGTGAGCCAATACCGACTCCGATCCAGGAGTATGTGGTTGGGGCTTTGATCTGGAAGTACACATCTCCGGATCCTGAGCTCGCGGCAGCCTCAGGAACAGCCCATCGGTAGCACACATCGGTCGAGGGACAGTAGGCATCTGTGGCTGCGGATGTGCCTCGGGCGTCTATTGGTCATGCATTAGCAGGCTGTTCTTCGAGTTTAATAGGGTTGTAGTAGAGGGATTGTCTTACACAACGCCACAGCGGCAGCTAATGCGCCAAAAGTTGGCTTCATGGTAATGCAGGAAGTGAGTGAGATCGAACAGACGAATCAAGGTGAAGAATGAGGTAGTAAGTCGAGTCAAGCCGTGTGAGGTCTCAAGTGGTTCATGAGTCTGTCACTGGAGGGCGACCGGACGGGTCATATATGAAGAGCTAGAGAGTCTGGGGGGCTCAGCTTGTTACATGGCCAGGGGTGCCGCCAAGAGAAAGGTTCTAGGCGCAAGCCACGACCGGAAGGTGTGCAGTCCTGGTACTAGCTTCCTCGAAAATGATTTTTATGACATCGCTGATTCGATGGCTTCGCGTCATGGAGGGGGGCAAAACAGCTCGCGCCCAAAGCTGTCGTCAGCATCAGGGTCTTGGCAGTCGCCTTGACTTTTTTATGCTGCCAGCGTTATATCACCTCGCTGTCAAAATCAGAGACAATAGGGTTTCAGCAGCCGGGTGCAATCCTGGACCGGTTGTGGCTAGAGACGGGGGACGGGAGCCGTGCCGCGGACACGACCGAGCAATATTGGCCCGTGTTAATTGATGATGAATCCTTTTCTGTTTCTTGTCTTTCACTGTGTCTTGTTCTATTTTCCACAACAGAGACATTGTGTCTTGTGGCTCCTGTCAGACGAGAGCCCCTTGGACCGATAACACGCGGAGAGGGCTGATGGGGGTCACGGCGGAACAGCTCATGGATTCCAGACATGCCCTAATTGGGACCATTCCATTGCGGACAAGGCTGCTCGCTGGCGCTGACAGGACATTGCTGACCGCTGGGCTATCTCTGGTCTGGATTGCAATGATGCACGCGCTAATACTTGGCGTGCATGTACCTTGTCTGATGTGTCTCAGGAGCCATACGGCGCATCCAACCGCAGATGAGACAGGAAGGCGCATGCAGGGAGATACATGGCATCAAAGTCGCTTGGGTGGAAAGGCGGCCGACGTAACGGTAGAGGCTTGATCCCTGGCCAACAGCATGCACTGCCATCGCTCATACTTGATAAGGTTCTGGGCAAGTACTAGTCTCCATTTCCCCAGCCCGTAACAGCGTTTCGCAATTTCGAACTCAGTTTCTCAAGCAATTGATGTCGTACCAGGTACCACTGATTACCCCAGCCAGCCTTGTCCACTACGGCTCAACTTCTACCCGTAGGGCCAACTTCTCTCCGCACACGAGCCTAGTCGCCGTTCGTATCGATCATGACAAGCCTCTAGCGAAACTTACCTCTGCACCGTCCAACGGAATTCCCGGAATCCCTTTGGGCTCCCATGGAATGGCGATGTTACATTGCTCTGCTCGTGCACAAGCGAGAGAGAGGCCTCACCCTCTTTCTGGCCGTGCGAATGGATCCCTTGTCTTGTCTGCGCGTAGTTGTACCAAACATTGCGTCCCACAGACAGCGCCCAATGATGCCCTGGTAATTTCCAAAGACCCCGGACAAGCCCTAGGACCCCGCGTTGGAGAGCGAAAACGTCGGAGTGGGAGACGTACGTCAGCGTCTGGAGTTTGGCTCGGGAAAAGACGCACCAAGCCTCGATGGAATGGACAGCGAGACGCCTGTCCAACCATGTGTGTGGCATGCAATGCAAGGGGACCTGGCAGCAGCGGAACAGATTGACTGTCCCGTTGTCAAGATTCGTTGGGGCCCAAACCGTCCCACACACAGGGGGCCTACGGAAGCCCGTGGGAAACAAAGCTCGACCATTTCATGCTTAAACTGGGATGATGAGATGAATAACCGATTACACATTCTTCGATCGCCGCCCTCCACTATCATGCCGCCCTACTGCAGGTATGCGTTCCTCTTGGAACGCGACAAGCTCCAGTGTTGAGACGGAGATTGCGTAAGCCTTTTCTTTCCTCTTTGCTTTTCCCTTTTATCGTGAAGTTTTTTTTTTTTTTCCCTCTCCTCCTTGTCACAGCTGCAAGATACGCGCGGATGCAGACATCATCAGTCTCATCACCCGTGGGGCAACTTGTTTTGCTTGTTTGTTGACTCACACTCCCACTCGGATACCGATGGATTGCTCAACATCCCGAGGCAAGACCACACAGACGCGCAGGATTTTTCGCCATCTCCCACTTCCCGCTAGGCTGATATCTCAATTAACTTCCACTCCACTCCACCCCTCGGCACGGCCAACCGACGACGGGGGTCAAACGCTGTGCCGGACCCTTCAAGAGCCTACGAGTCAAGGCTGTGTGTGATTAATTGCCGGGCTGTGAATCGCGGAGACGACCAGGCCAAGCCAGCAACTCTCCCCGGAGGGCACATACCCATTAAACACTATTAACAGTATCCACACACCTTGTTTCGTGTTTTCGGTTCTTATTTTGTTTTTCGCTTCGCATCCTCATTAAACTTCCTTACCAAGGCTATGCGCGTGCCAAGCATGTTGTTGTTATACCTTGGCAAGTCACCAACTACGACGGGAACGCGCTCATCCTTTGGGCCCACGTATTCCGGTACCATCCCGCTGGCCCATGCCCCCCGATTGTCCGTCAGCCTTCCGTCACGCTCTGGGTGATCCCCGAATCGACGTCTCATGCTTGGCAAAACCCGACCTGCATCATTCGCGCCAAATAATACAACCTACGGCGCCCGCTCCGCCCCAGGAGCTGACGTTGCCCTCGTACCAGTGGCTTTCGCCGCAGCACGTGAAACGGGGCATTACGCGGACTCCATCACCAGTGGACATCAATCAGCCATTGACTTTGATTTTTTTTAATCTTGTGGGCTTGCGGCATTCCCCAAAATGATATGAAGATACGAAAAGAAACGGGGTGGGGGGCGCTTTCATCTCTGATGGTCCCGCATTTGCCATTCATCCGCCCTTGTATTGCTTCATCTCTCTTTCTACCCTGGTCTATCACAACAAACATCAAAAATCAAGAACCTTGGTCCCACGTCGTACCATCAACCTGTAAGGCTGACCACCCAACTGGGAAACAAGATGCCAAGAAACCGCTCCGCCTCTATACCAATAAAGTCCAAAATGATCTCTCAAGTAACCTCTCATCTCTCAAACTTGACTTTGCCCACCCGTTCCTCATCGGCATTCACATTCCATTCCGCAGGCTGAGATGCCGGAATGAAACGCTCCATGCAGATCAGAAGGCCCACCTAGTCAGGTTTGCGCAGTGAACGCGAAGCCTTCATTCTCGAGCAAGCTCGATGACGCAACGAAACTGAAGCCGCCAAAGAGCTCGTCCTTCGGGATGCTCCGAGGCCAATCGTCCTTGGTCGTCACAACGGGGCTGATGGAAAGTTCCGTAAACTCTGGCGCAAAGTTCTCCGCCAGCTCAGGATCGGTAATCATGGGTTGGATCGGCGGTTCAACCTCTCGCGCCGCAAGCTTCTTCCAATCTATCTTGCGGAAAAAACGGTGCTTTTTCATCGTCTGCAAATCCTTTGGCATGACGGAACCCAGCCGCTTGTTGGGGTCTTTGCGGAGAAGCCTGGTAAGCAGGTCCTTGGCATCAGGGCTCAAAAAGTACGGGAGCACAAGCTTCTGCTTGACAATGTTGTCCTGGATCTTGGCGTGATTCTGACCCCGGAAAGGTGGAGTGCCCGTCATCAAATCGTAACCCAGTGCACCAAATGACCACCAGTCCACGGCTTTACCGTACTTCTTTCCGAGCACAACCTCGGGTGCCATGTATTCAACAGTGCCCAGCATCGAGTTGCAGCTTTCAGACTGTTCTACGGCAACCTTGGACAGGCCGAAGTCGGTCAAAAGAAGATGGCCATCGGCATCCAAGAGACAGTTCTCAGGCTTGAGGTCGCGGTAAACAACTCCCAAATCGTTGTGCAAGTGGGAAATTGCAAGAACCATCTCAGCCATGTAAAATGCTGCGACGTCCTCCGAGAACATCTTTTCAGTGTTTAGGTGAGTAAACAATTCTCCGCCCTGACCATACTCGAGAATCAGGTAAAGCTGCTCGTGATCTTGAAAGGCATAGAAGAGCTTAACCACGAAAGGGTGCCTGTTAACCGATTCGAGGATCTGGCGCTCCGTCTTGGTCTGCTCCACTAACTTCTTGTGGACGACCAGAGACGCCTTTTTAAATTGCTTTTGGGCATAAAGCCGCCCAGTGGTGCGCTGCTTCACCAGAAGCACTGTTCCGTAGGTACCTTTTCCAAGACATCGGAGTTGCTCAAAGTCATCCGACGTCATCTTGCGCTTCGGCTTAAGGCCGCCTTCAATGGTTTCCATGAGCCCAGTACGCTCGCGAACACTCTCGCTCACGAAGTCGTGCTCGAGATTAACCTCGTAACTAACAGAGCCATTCTCCGAGCTCTCGCTTCCGGCCTCGCTACGGACATCATCCCGGCTTTGAGAACGGCTAAGTAGTCTTCTCGAAGTCAGACTTTGGTGACTCGCGGAACGGCTCATAGAGTGGCACGGGGACGAAGTTCCATCAAGACTCAAAGGCTCCAGCTGCATTCGAAGTTTAGCGATGCCTGAAATAGCTGGGGAGCCACTGGGGCGAAGGACCGGGCTGCAGTTGGCGCTGACGACATCATCAATCAGCTTACGCCCGGCACGCGCGGGGATGCGAGGAGTGCTGTCCCCGGGGCCATGATCCGAATCCTCGTCGCCAGATGCGACGGGGGTTGCCTGGAACCCGCGGACAGTAGTGACCGCGGTGGGGGCTCGGCTAATCATGGCTGCCAAGGTTGAAGTGGAAGTTGTTTATGATGGGGAAAAAAATTTCTTGGTGGAAAAGGTAAGGTCAAGGTGGCTCGGCTCGATAATACCCAGGACGACTACAACGCTCAAACACACTCGTCGTCAAACGAAAAAGCGTGTCACAGGCTGAGAGTCGTGTCGTTCAAGGGGAGCCTCGTCGTCGCTCGGGATCAGCGCGGGGCACGGCTTCGGTTGGTCGCAGGGTCTGCTGGAAGGTCGCAACACGCATCTGGTAGCGGAAGAAGGAAAGTCGGACGTTGGCTGGCTTTGCTATATGCATTTGGTGTCGATAGCGGTACGGAAGGGCGGTTGTGTATGGAAAGGGGAGTTGTTCACCAAGAGGTGTAGGGAGGAAGAGAGGAAGGTCTGAAACTGAAGGCGCAGGCCCTGGTGACTTTCAATGGGTTGGGAAAATTTGGTGCCGCGCGAAAGCCCTGACCAACCAGAGCCACGGCGCATTCGGGCGGTAACTTTCAGGTGCCATTCACTGGCTGTCGGGGGCCTGCGCCATGTACGCCAGGCGCTGCACCACGCCGAAACAAGTGTAATCAGCCCGGCTGACAGCCATTGCCCCCTGAAAGCCACAGTGCTTCTGCTGCCCTGTTTGGCCAGGACTTTTTTTTTCTGCCACATTTTTAGCATGCCCCGACCGGCCGCTCGGGATCGGACGCTAGTGGCTCGTGTCTCTGAAATACATTATTGATTACCCAGCTATAACCCAGGGCTTGGTCGGAAATGATTTTTCCTTTGATGAAAGGGACCATGGGGTCCAAGCAACGAGGGAGCGCCAAGTTACGCCTCCCGGATCACCTTCTGGCTTGGCCGTTACCGCCAAAGGGAAAGGCTTTGATTAACCTAGATACAATTGTGGACAGACTTTTGACCCGGTTTCCCCATGTGCGAGACTTTTGATGGTCTTACGTGGTTGGGCCGAGATGGTGACCGCCAGCGTGCCGCGCTCCAGCCGTGCCCCATCCGAGGCGAAGTCTGGAGATCCCTCACACCAATAACCTGACTTGCAGGAGACATGCGGTGATCCCCTGACGGTCACGGTTGGGCCCCGATTTAGCGGGCATTTCCGTCATCACCCGCTAAGAGCAAAGCGGCCGCCCTTGCGCGGGGGGAGACGAAATCGTCCATTCCCTGACCTGGCGCATTAACCAGCAAGGCAGGGATACAGACAAGTAACTGGAACGGGCTGAATGGAAGCTAAAACTAAAATAATGAAAGGCATAGTGCCATTTGCTGTTATATCCCAATTCGGCACTCTGTGATTTCTCCGTGATTAAAAGATCATTTTCGGCTAGCCTTATGATCTGTAGCCTAACTTGGCAGTCTCACTTTTTTGCCCCAGAACAAGAGGCCCACCAATTGGTGTGACATGACGAAAACTCCGAAGGGCAAAAAAAAAAATTGCGGTAAACTAAATTATGCGAACAAGCAATTAGGGTCAGACTAACATGATGTTGGTCATATGCAAATTTCATAGATTTTTACCTAGCGTTTCCTACCCATTCTCGGGTGTCCTTCGTTACGTCCCAAGTTTTACAGTGTCATGAGATCTTTCCCTAGCGTAGTGTAGAAATGACCCTCCCAGTGGAGCCCAAATAGACCATCGGCGAAACTAACTACCGTCACCGAGAAAAATCCATGTCGTGGCCTGCGAGCCTCTATCCATGCAGAGACCTATTGATAGCTGCGCGAGGCCAGGCACGTAATTCGACCTTGACAGTCCGCCGTGTCCTCGACCTCCCTTCACCAGGGCCATTCATTCCCTTTTTTCCCCCTCGCCAAATCTCTCGTTAGATAGCCCGTCCCCGCCACATTGCGACACTCCCGTCGCGAAGATGATGCACCCGTCGCGACAAGCTTATGTGGAGGAGGCTGATGCTCAAGGCATCGCCTTGGAGGACGTCCCCGATGACCATGATTACGACATTCCCATGGGCGGCGCCGCCCCCGAAAAGGCGTCCGCTATAATGAACCAGTTCAATCGCAAGAGGTTGGCTGCCACAATAGCTGTTCCCACCGACGATGGTCGCGTTCGTGCAAAGCTCAGAGAGATGGGCGAGCCCGTCACGCTCTTTGGAGAAGGTCCTGTGGACCGCCGAGATCGTCTGCGCGAGCTCATGACGATTCAGGCCGAGATGGCTGGGCTGGAAAGCGGTGACATCACCATGGAGGATGCGCCTGAGGAGGAGGCCGAGGATGATCAAGAGGAGGAGTTCTACTCGCGAGGCACTCCCGAGCTTCTCAAGGCTAGAGTCGAGCTCGCCAAGTTCTCACTACCCCGGGCGAAACGAAGAACCGACTTCCAAAGGGCCGAATCCACGATCCCCCTACGAACGCACGTGAAATTCAGAAAGCAAGTCAAGGAGAGGTTGCAGGCCTTCGAGCTTCAGGGCAGTCAGACTGTCGGTGAAAGACATGTCAGCATGACGAGAATTTCTCCCAACGGAGAGCTTGTGGCTCTGGGCAACTGGGGTGGTCAGGTCAAGTTGGTCGAGATACCTAGCTTGACGGAAAAGAAGACATTCCGAGGACATACCAACAAAATCAGCGGTATATCTTGGTTTCCTGGCGCCACAATTCCCGAGAAGGGTGTCTCACCAGACTCGGTCAACCTGGCTTCAGGAGGTGCTGAGGGTGCCATTCACCTGTGGTCACTAAACCAGGACACCCCACTGTCAAGCCTGCAAGGTCATTCGCAGCGCGTCTGTCGTATCGACTTTCACCCTTCAGGTCGATATCTCGCATCCGCATCTGAGGACACTTCGTGGCGTCTATGGGATGTGGAAACAACAGCAGAGGTGCTCCTTCAGGAGGGGCATTCGCGAGGTGTCTACGCTATCAGCTTCAACACGGACGGATCTTTACTAGCTAGCGCCGGTCTCGACAGCATTGGCAGAATTTGGGATTTGAGATCCGGCCGTACAGTAATGATCCTGGACGGCCACCTCGACGGTCATATCAAGCCCATCCACGCGCTGGATTGGAGCTCAGACGGGCACCGGGTGCTTTCCGGGTCTGCAGATGGCTGGATCAAGTGCTGGGATGTCCGAAAGGTGCAGAGGACTGGCGGAATTGGCGCACACAGTAGCGCAGTATCGGACATGCGCTGGTTCAAGGGCCTAGACGACCCAGTGGACGGCATCCCCCCCGGCGTCGACGAGAAGGGTGCCCAACTGCCCAAAAAGTCGGGCACCTTTTTTGTCTCAAGCGGGTTTGACAAGAACGTCAAGATTTTCTCCGCAGATGACTGGACGCTGGTGCAGACACTCAGCGGGCACACAGGACCAGTTGCCAGTGTCGACTACAGCAGGGACGGGAAATGGATTGTCAGTGGAGGGCACGACCGAACGGTGAAACTATGGGGCCGCAACGACGGCGAAGGAATCTGAGCTGAGGACCAAGGATAGAATATGTGTAAGACCAATGTGCATTACTTTGAGATACCCCGGTTGCACGGCCTCGCTGGCAAGACATCAGATCAGGTAGCTTGATGTTGAAATTGGACGAAGCAACAAGATTGACAGGCAGTTCAGGCCATTAGTTCGCGGTGCGCGCAATTGGCGTCGGGTCGCATCCACTTGGTGGCCATTGATTGGGTCATGTGACGCCGCTGGGCGATTAGATAACCGGTTTATGGCCCCTGGTGCCAATCTCGCCGTCGACCAAGTACAAAGGCTTTCTCAGCAATTTCATCACTTCGACATCGCCCATCCCGCCGTCGGATCCTTCCCCATGCTCCAGCGGTGTCGCCCTCTCCTTCCCATCGTCAAACCGACGTAATTCTGCCGGCCATGGCGAGCATCGACCGTTATCGCCCTCCGAGGGAAGGCTACCAGCCTCCCGCTGTCGCTGGATCCTCGCGACCAGATCGCGATTCTCGATCCCGATCTCCCCGACGCCGCGACCCCGTTCCTCCTGCCGTTCCAACCCCTCCGCAGTACTCGGCGCGCACGTCTCCTCCTCGCCCACCGCACCGCCCAAGCCAGGCCTCGTCGTCCGAGTCGGGCGCTCAGACGCCTCTGCCGGGTTCAAATCAATGGGCGTTCACGTCAGATGAGGTGCGCAGCACGCCTTCCATTGTCGAGGGCATCGCCCCAGCCGACGAGAGGATGCGCAGGGCCAAGGGCGTAAACTTCATCTACCAGACGGGCGTCATGCTCGACCTGCCTCAGATAACCCTCTGGGTCGCGGGCGTCTTCTTTCACAGATTCTATATGCGTTACAGCATGGCACCAGAGAAGGGGGGCATACACCACTATGTGAGTTTCACTCGATATTTTCAGGTCTCAGTTGCAAACTCAGCACGAGGGCATCTTCCTCGGGTTGTGGGGCTGGGACGTCTTGACCATTGCGGATCACTGATATGGCCTCATCACAGAATATTGCTGCCACTGCCCTATTTCTAGCCAACAAGGTCGAAGAAAATTGCCGAAAAACGAAAGACATTATTATTGCGGTCGCAAAGGTGGCGCAGAAGAATGCCAAGCTCATTATTGACGAGCAGAGCAAGGAATACTGGAGATGGAGAGACAGCATCTTGACGTACGAGGAAGTCATGCTCGAGCAGTTGACTTTTGACCTGATGATCGACAATCCCTACCACCACCTCTTCGATTTGCTGGGCCAGCTTGAGATCGTACACAACAAGCACTTGCGACAAAACGCGTGGGCGTTCTGTAACGATGCATGCCTGACCTCAATACCTCTTCTCATCGAGGCCAAAGATGTGGCCATTGCCGCAATCTTCTTCGCGAGCGTGCACACGAACCAGCAAATCGACGACATCAACGGTGAGCCTTGGTGGAAGCATCTAAAAGGCGACGAGGAACGATGCGCCAAGGCCATTGAGGTCATGCGCCAGTTTTACACCGAAAACCCTCTCAGAAAACAGAACCCTTCCCTGCCCTCACCAGCCTTTCATCTTGAAAACACACGGAAACGAGGAGATACCTTGTTGAGCCAGGCGGATACTCAGTCATCAACGAACGGAACACCTATGGAACTTGACCGTGCTAGCCGCAGCCCTGGCCCTACCATCAAGGTCAATGGAGTGAGTAAGGACACTGATGGGCGAGAGGGTAGCCGAGACGGCGATTACCCACCCAGGTCACCACTGAAGCGAAGGGATATGGAAGAAGGCGAGGCGGAAGACAGCGGCAGGTCAGAGAAGCGTGCAAGGATGTCATCCGAGGACGAAGGAGAGCTGGTTGAGGATTAAGCTCATGAACAAATGGACGTTGTACCGATACCAAACAAGAGGCGTTGGGGGACCTAATTTCTTTGTCGATTTGTATGAAGATGAAATGGGAATTTCGCATGGCTCTGGCCAAGGGGCCCAATCATGGCATAGGGGCGGCGCACCCAGGATATGGCGTTTGGATGCTGGGGAAGACGCCCATGGCGATGCGGTTCATTTCAGTTCATGGCATATTCCTTCTAGCTCTTTTTTTAGATTCAAATTGTTAAAGACGTGCCACATGACCATGATGAGTGAACCGGTCGGTCAGCCGTTGAAGATGACTCCTCGCATGAACTATGAGGTTCCGAGTATCAACCCCACGTCGCGGCCTCCATCTTAAGCCCCAGAACAAGTGCTACTCATTCATACATACAATACAAAATTCGAATGACTGATAGTTTGACGCTTTGTTATGCGGGATTCTGCACAAGATCTAGCCAAAATAAATAACAAAAACATGCCACTGAAGATGGTTGCCTAAAGACAATAGATATTGTATCTTTTATTAATATTAGTATTACTTTGGATATTGTAACTGTTTTTAGCTATGATTAATATTGCGCTGTAGCCACAACGAAATGCCCTTGCCGCCGGCAGTCATTCAAAAGATGAATTGAAACAGAATCCAAACAGAAGTGCAACGCATGATGACGTTGAAGTATGTTTGGCCTGCATCGAGTCAGGGTATCCCTGGCCATGAAAAAACGTAATCCGTAAGACAATAGGCCAGATGAAAAAAAAATGCAATAGCGAGTGGAGTTGTAAACGGCGTCAAGGCTACATACATGTAGTTCTCTCGTTCAAGTCTACACCTCAACCAACCCGGAATCCTTCTTTGGCTTTGCCAGGACCCAAGGTACTGAACTCTGCGGACCGCCGGGGTGTTTTTCTTTTTTCATCTCTTCCGTCTTCCCACACTCCGTCACCATTACCCCCCAAACACTTCCGGTCAAGGGGTCGGGAGTGCAGATGACGTTGCTGCTGCGCCTCTCTTTTTTTCCCAGGGGTTTCTTGGTCCTCTCTCTTTCGCTGGCCTGCCGCCCTCTTCAATAATTGTGCTGCTGCTGGTGAAACTGATACTCTACCACAGCGGCCTTGCGTTCCGCTTTGCGCTGCGACTTGAGGATCCGGGGTCCAGACTCTCCGAACAATTATTTTTGCCTACCTTCTATCTCCTTGGTTCTCTGGCTCTTTTGCTCGACTCTAGTCTTTTGCGCGAAATCTATGCGTTTCCTGCTTTGCTCTGCTCACCGTTAACTCCTTGTGTATGGAGGCGGTTCCAGTGACTTCTGTTCGATGCATATCATAGAGCCGCTTGAAGGCATTGACGTTGAGGTTTTTCAGGTGGACTGGTAAATTCGTTTCTTGTTATGGCCTGTAACCTTTGTGCAAATTTTAGCAACAATTTATGGTCCAGGTTTGTTCCTTGTTCTGCGGAGCCTATTCACGAAACTAGACCTTGGACCTACCAGTAGTCATTCATTGCCTCAGTGAACCAACAGATTGCCTTTCAACAATGATTTTTTTTTTCCACGTCCCTATATACTACATGCTCTATAATTCATCACACGGAATCATTGCCGCAGATACGGCGTATATTATTGAAACTATGTGATGCAGATACTTAGACTTTTAAACAGATATCATGAGGTCGAGTTGTTCCCAAGCCAACTCCGCGACACACAATATTTTTACATCCTACATATACCAAATCCATAACCACAGCTATTTTAAAAACTCAGCTTGACAATCCCGCGATAGTGAGAACTCCATAGAGGCATAATGCCAGATTGAGAAGGATCAGGCTAGAGATGTTACAATGGTCTGATAGGCCGGTTTCCGAGCCATGTTACCCACCCGGTACCTTGTGTGCTTTGGCGCCATTTTCCTTCAGAGCTGAAATTCAGCCTCGCTTAAGCGGCTTTGGGCCATGGAATTGGGGGCAGATGTAACACTGCCACCGCCCAACTTTTGTGTCAGCTCGCTCAGGTTCAGCAGGCTGACACGGCCGCCACAAGGCACAATTGGGGGCGCAACTCTGGATGCTAGTTAAAGGTTGCGTGCCCCTCAACCACCAGGCCATTCACCTCTAATTTTTTTTTTCAATATAGCCAAAGCTAGCCACCATTAGCCTCAGCGATACCGGTTTCGCAATTCAGCCAAGATGGATTTCGTAGGGCTGGCCTTCTCCAGCGCGGAGATGTGTGCAAAGTGCGCGCCAAACCCCCCCCCCCCCCCCCCACCCCTCTCGCACAGGATCGAGCCGATATCCCTAACCGCAGCGCAGATGCCTCGGGGTCATAATCCAGCTGGCCCAGAACTACAAAGCGGCCGACGTGGAGGTGGCAGAGCGCATCGTCATTGTCGAGAACGCCTGGAATCGAACCCGGATGCAGATTGACTTTCTGCGGCCGCTGTGCGACATCATTGACGCCGATCACCTCCGCAACTTAGACGACGTCCTCGCCGTTCTGGGAACCAAGCTGTCGGCAGCTGCCGAAAACCTCAAGAAGGTTCTCGACAAGAAGGGCAGCAGCTTGGATGTGAGGCCCGGGTTCTTCGGTTTCGCCAGGGGAGTCAGGAAGGGCAAGTATGCCTTCGTCAAGGATCCCCTAGATGCCGTCATTCAGGATCTCGAAGATTGGCAGCGCCGCTTCGATCCCTCATGGTTCCTCATCATGCGCGTGCCTCACCGCAGAATCGATGACCGGCTTCATGATGTGCTTCGGCAGCACCAAGTATCGCAGCAAGCCCTGGCTCCCTCACGGTCACCGTCGCCCAACCCATTGGCCAGGCCCGTCTCTCCTGGACCGTCTCGACGGAATCCCTCCTTCAGCCTCAATCCCCATGCTCCAGCGACCCAGTTCTCCTCTCCGCTTACGCTCGCCAGCGGGATAAGAGACGCTCTCAACCCTGGGGGAAATCACCCTTCCATCTTCCTCCCGCACACCACCTTCGAATTCACGCCCATTCCCTACTGCAGGGCAAAAGCAGCACGGCGCACCGGCTCCAACACCTGGCTCATCGTCGACTCCCTGATGTGCCGGCCCGGAAAGCAGAGGACCATGGAAAACGACGTCCGCAACTTGGCGCAGAAGCTCGCCCGTGCTGATCCGCAAACATTTGGTCTCCTCCAGTGTCGAGGTGTCGTAAAGATCAGAGACCCTCACCAGCCCATCTACATCCAGGCCTACGATCTCATCTTCCGCATACCGACGGGCATGGAAATCCCCAAAAGTTTGCGCCAGGCCCTCATTCTGTATCCAGGCCGCAGCAACGAAGCCCCCTCCCTGAATCGCCGCATCCGCATGGCCCAGGAGCTCGCCAAGTCTGTCAGCTACGTCCACACCTTCAACTTTGTGCACAAGGGCATCAGCCCCGAGTCCGTTCTTCTTCTGGAGGATGTCGAAGCCTCCCGCAGCGCAACCTTCCTCGTCGGGTTCGACGGGTTCCGCTCCGCCGACGGCGCCACCTCCCTTCAGGGCGACAGCGCTTGGTACAGCAACATCTACCGCCACCCGACCAGGCAGGGAGAGAGCCCCGAGTACCAGTACCGGATGCAGCACGACGTGTACAGCCTCGGCGTTTGCCTGCTCGAGATTGGGCTGTGGGAATCCTTTGTCGAGTATCCGTCAGACACGCCGAGCCCCGGGGGGCCCATCAAAGACTTTGTGGCAAAGGCGCACAACATGGGCATGAGCGCCCTCGTCTGCCAGGCCAAGGAATACATGGAGGAGTTGGCAGAGAATACTCTTCCGCGGTTGATGGGGCAGAGATATGCCGATGTCGTTCTCTCGTGCCTGAGGTGCCTCGACGGGAATGACGAGCTCCCAAGTGATGCGGCGCAACAGGCTGAGGCTGATCGAGAAGGCGTTCTTCTGGGTCTTCAGTTCAACGAGTTGGTTCTTGGGCAACTAAGCGAGATTGTTGTGTGATGCAGCGCTACTGACGTGACCATGTATTATTACTTTATTTTTATTTTAGATATCCCCAGCATAGCAATAGAACAATTTGTTGTTGAGATCTCAACAGCCAGGTATTCACTATTCTGCCACTCGAATATCGCCCAATTTCCTTTCTACTTGCCCTGTCTTGTATTGTCGCAGGTATTTGGCCGAGCCCCAATGACCCTCATCATCGGCTATCTCCGCGGCTTCTCTACATCTTTCCTCGATGGTATCCGGTTGCTTGTCATTTTCCAGCAGTAGACTGGCCATATCAAGACGCCCGCATTTAGCAGCCGTGATTAGAGCTGTGCCTTCATCTTCATCTTGGGGTACCCAGTTTACATCTGCGCCTATCTCGATTAGTAGTCTGGCAATGTTAAAAAAACCCAATCGGACTGCCATTGAAAGAGCCTCTGGATCAAGATTAATGTCTGCATGGTGGTCTAACAGCAGCTGGAGAATCTGCGTGTCACCACCACTCGTTGCGATTGCTGCAGTAAACACTCCGCTCATTCCATTTTTGTCAACGGCATTGACACTAGCACCTGCATCGTCTCGCGCATTGATATCGGCACCATGCTTAAGCAAGAGTTTGGTCATTGTGATGTCCCCCCGATTACACGATTCGATCAGGGGTACATATGATGCCGACCCATTTAGCCCGGCGCCGTTTAAAAGAAGCATTTCAATGACGGCTGTCATACGATTTCTCAAGTCGAACTCCATATGACTATCGAAATACATAAGTACCGACCATTGAAGCACAGTGCGGACATCATTCGGATGGTGGAGTTGGTAACACTTGTGCCATTTTGACAACCGGTTTATGTCGGGGTTATACCGCAGGATTGAGCGTATCATAGAATCACAGCCAGAGCCAGCCGCAACTGCAAGCGGTGTGATATCACAGTCCGGAGGATCTGTATTGGCTCCATAGGATAGAAGAAGCTCAAACATAGCATGATTTTTTTCCCTGACGGCAGTGCAGAGCGCTGTTTCCCCATCAAACACCGCATTGACATTTACCCCTCCGTGTAGGAGTTTTCTGACCATGTCGGCTTGTTTGTTTTTGATGGCGGAACTGAGCACTGCTTCCGCCGTCCGAATCCATGTTAGTTGGTCCGAGAGATCGAGGTCGACCACTTGTGCCAATAGTTGCTCAACAAATTCTACATCTCCCCTTCCAGCAGCAACCTTTAAAGCACTGCAATAATCCTCCGTGTTATACTGCGCGCCATTTTGAACAAGAAGATCGATGACGGATGGGATTCCCGCCTCAATTGCTGCGCTCAAGGCGGTTTTGCCATCAATAGGACTTTGGGCAGCATTGACGTCCGCGCCATTCGCAATAAGCAGCTGAACTAGGTCTCTGTCACCCTGTTCTGCTGCGGCTTGAAGTGCTGTCCTGCCTTTCCATGCGCCTGCAGAAATACAGACATTTGCACCCCAATTTAAAAGCAAATTAACCAGCCGCATCCTAATTTGAGACACAGCACCTTTTGGCACGGCTTTTTCGCCATCAAAAGGGAGTTCGCTCAAACCGCATGCCAGTTGCAATGGTGTTGTACCCACGCTATCGGTGCAATCGACAACAGCCCCTGCTTCCAGGAGCAATCTGGTGATTTCCAAGTTCCCATTCTTCGAGGACTCATGAAGAGCCGTTGTGAGAAAACCAGCCCCCCTAATTACCTCCAATTCGTAGTCTGCAAAACGTGTTTCTTGAACCGTGCCGAGTTTGTGCAAGCGTTTGACCTCCCATAAAATACAAGAGATCATGTCCAAACGCGGTCTAAAGTTGACATCTGCCCCTGAATCAAGCAGTCTTCTAGTTATATTTGCGTTATTTTTCCTTGCAGCTATCCGAATTGGCGTCATGGTCTGCCAAGGGATTTCAGCAGGCGTCCAATCCCGAGAACCACGAAGCAGGATAAACCGAAACTCTTCATTTATATACCGCAGTATTGATGCCCGTAATCCATTCCACCCCAAATTGACATTTGCACCATGCTGAAGCAGAACATCAATCATTTCTATGTCATTATTGCGGACTGATATACAAAGCGCGGGCTCCAGGGGAGGTACAACGTTGCTGCAATTATCCCTCGAGCTTAGTAGTAGCTCTAGTACACCCAATTTTTGCTTCTGTGAGGCTTTTGTAAAAAGGTTGCCAGTCCTATACACTTCTTCGAAATAACCGCCAGATTCGTACGCCCCAGGAACTGGGCCGACATGACAAGGATCATCGATTCTTGCATGAGCGGATATCAACGCTTTAACGAGAACACAGCTCTCCATGCCATTAGTAATTTCAACTTCGATAGGCCGAAGTGAAGTGATCCTTGCGTTCGCATTTGGATTGGCTCCATGCTTCAGGAGAACAAGGGTAGACTGAATGTCTGCTTGGAGGGTTGATATCAATAGCGCCGACGGTTGAGATATCATTGCCCAACATTCGTCAGATACGACCGTTCCAGGGTATGAATTCTTGTCGAGATAATCATCTTCGGTTCCACTATTTGGATCAATACCCTTTTCAAGTAGTGTCAAAATAACATCCGTTCGCTTAAGGCTAGCTGCACTGAGAAGTAATCGTGACAGAAATATCTCAAATGCAGGAAGCTTATGGTTAATTAAAGAGTTAATCATCTTCCCGAAGAAAGATGCAAAACCATGGTTCAGAACGTAGTCCAGAAAATTATCCATCTCCGTCTCTCCAAGCAAATTATTTGATGACAAATATATGCAAGATTGGACAAGCATTAAGAACGGTTCGCTAGAACTACGCCTGTGGCTGCGGCTAGACTTGCACGGCAGAATCTTATCTAGTCGTTGCAATAAAGCTATATCTTCGGCAGTGTCCTCAGATATGTGGTTTCGGTTTAGGATATGCTTCAGCATATTTCTTGTATACTGCATTGACAACTCGCCATCTGAAAACATTCCAAATGAAGAATTTGAGTAAGGATCCCAAACGAAAGTTAGAATCAGCTGTTCAGCCATCCAAGGAACTATTCATATCAGAAAGAGATTTCTGAAATGGTAGGTCAGAGTTTACCTAGGCTCCTGAAACATTCTTCAAATTGGAACCAAAGGACATTGTCCATGATTACATTGACGATGGGTTGAATTATTTGCCGAGGGTGTTTACGGGGCCTAGAGGGTGGGCTATGGGATAGAACTAACTACAGATCAGAATATGATGTGTAATCTTGCCTTTGTCCACTTACGTGATCGAAGCGAATTGTTAATTCTCAAGAAATCTCGCTCGGAAGAATGGTCCAACTTTCTGATATTGTTTGTCGAATGTCCAACTGAAATTCCGGCACGGCGGGGCACCAGTTTTGCTTCAACAGTGAGCATACGCTCCTTAGTTTTTGTATATTTCCACATATCCCACGATTGCAATCTTTTGACATATTCTCTTCTCCTAGATAGCACACAATCAGCTTGGTTTTAACCGTTTTATGGAAATTTTGATACCTACGATGCGAAGAATTTATGCTCAGCTTTCATAATCTCCATCAGCTCCGGAAGCGTGTTCCCTTCTGTGATGTACAAGGCGCCAATACGCTCCTTGAGGTCATCCCAAACCTGATGGGTTTTTTTTGGAGGGCGAGGCATCTTGAAGGATTCTAGAAGCACAACGAAGTATATTGAACGTGCTCCATGGATATTATTGAAGATGTGTGCTAATTTCCGACAAGAAGGTCAGGGAAAGGGCCAGTATTTATCCTCACAACCAACAACCAACAACCAACAACCCGATTGTCAACACTTGGGCTACGGTCATGGCAGAGCCCCGCACCTTGCCTTGCCTTGCCTCCAGCGTGGCACGGCGTCTGATTGGTACGAGAGGTAAGAATTCCCTTTCAGCGCGTCATGTGTATAGCCACAATATTACTCTGCCTGCGCGAAAGGGATTTCAGAGCAACCCTCCTTCGATGTACACGGCATTTGATTGGTATAGGAGGCAAGAATTCCCTTTCAGCTTATCATGTGCACAAACACATCACTCCTCCATATCCACGAAAGGGATTTTTAAAGTCACCCCTCTTCGATATGCATTTTCACAAAGAGACAGCGTCATTTTTAGTTGGATACATGGATTGTGCAATTAATGTATTCCGCATTAATGTATTAGTGTTCTTGTCTCTTACCGTCGGATATTCGAGGACCTCAAGGTTGACGAGCCCCACTGCACTGTCAATCAAATTCTGCCGCCCAGCCTCCCTCACCGCCCAATCAGCCCAGTATATAATTCTCACCTACCTCCCAATCATTTGGACTTTTTCTTCTTTCTTCTTTAGCTCTCTTTGCCTTTTGGCTTAGATCAAGTGTAGTATCTGTTCTTTTCAGTTTAATCTCTGAAAGATGTCTAAGGACATCAATCGTGATTATTCTTATTTTTGGCATTCGGGCAGTTTCCTCTGTGCTTGCACATGATTCCGCCCACAGTGTCCCTGGTACCACACTGCCTCCAGGTGACGCGAACTACACGGGCTCACGCTTTTCATTGCTTCCTCAGGCTTGCCTGGGTGGTAAAGAAGGGTTTTTATTGTTCTGCTGCACATCTTAATATCATTTCGCTCGGTCCATCAAGCTGTAATTATGCACGAATGGCAGTACTTGACGTCGTATTCTTCTCTGCCCTATGGGCTCATCTGCCTTGACTTCTCGTGTTGTTGTCATCTCTAGGGTAGTTAGCTTGAATTCTAGACCACGATGCTGGGAATACCACTGCCTCCTAGGCTTTGTTGTTTTATCTAGCCCGTGATGTACATCTTCTTTTCCCTATGGTTGATTTTATGCATTTTCTTCGTTGGATGGAAGTCGCGTGACTTGCCTCTGCATCTGGATATTCTCGAACTCGGCACAGTTTCACTCTAGGCATTGAATCCCACCAGGCAAGGGGCTGAAGTCTAAAGAACCAAAAATAAAACACCACTCCCCAATACACCATATATTAATAAAAACACGGCACCATATGGCGAACGAGCTCTAATATCATAGGTTGTATTAATATCGTATCTTGTTGAGGGGTCATACAAAAGTAGTTGTAGGTTGATGCCTGAACAAGCCTAGCGCAGGTCCCGCACCAGCTCCTCCGAAAAGTGCTTCTGCGCAGTACCGCAGTGACGACAAGCAACCCAAACACCGAAAAAAGCAAGTCGTCCGTTCGCGATCAAGCTGGCTCATCGCGAAACAAATACGGAACCCGCCTCAGAAACCTTGGATACGTGAACGGCCTGGTGCACGCTCGCACCGCTACAGGATACAAGATGGCGACCCTCGGAGGATATCTGAACAGTGCGTTGAGCTGCCCACCCCCTCATGTCTCAAAACTGAAGACTCCCACGCTGACCGCGACCCCGCGCTGCAGAGAAGGTCCTCATCGTGACAGCCGACTCGCGCATTTTAGTTGGCACATTGACTGCCTGTGACCAGAGCACAAACCTGGTATGTTTTGCTGGCGCCCCCTCTTCCCCCGTCCCGAGCATTGGGCTCCAATATCCTTGCTTGATGGCTGACCGAAGCTGTCTGTTTGCTTCCGCTCTAGGTCCTAAACAATGCCACCGAGCGCATCATCCGAACCCCAGACGACCAAGAAGCCTCCGTGCAGGTGCCGCTGGGCCTGTACCTGGTGCGTGGCGACAACGTCTGCTCTGTTGGCCTCGTCGACGAGGCACTTGACGATAGCATCAACTGGGCCGAGGTCAAGGGCTCAGCGATCGGCGGCATAAAACACGTATGAAGAAACCAAACGAAGAAGAATACAAAAATAAAAAAACAAAGACAAGACGTCATGAGCAAAGAAACCCGCATGTTTGCATTTGTTATTTACAGGGCATGGCATTTCACATCCTGGGAGATGAGGGGAGGGAGGAAGGGGTTCCCGACGTCGGCGGCACCGACAAACACTACGGCGTTAGAGTATGAGGAGTTTTGTACGGCGTGTGTTTTCCCACATGCCCCTTTGTTGACCAAGAAAAAAACACCAATATGTTTCCAGCTGTGGAAATATGACACACGAAAATCTAGACGAAGATGTTTGGGGATAATGTTAAATTCAAGCCACCATTTTGCTGCTGAACAAGGGACATGATAGAATCTGCCGCTGGTGAAACACGACTGGGATTTAACACGATGAGCATGGTAGTCTGAGAACCATAATTCTCAAAATGGCATGAGATGCTCCTTGTCCGTGCTGAAGATTTCTAATTTTGGCTGGTATTGGGGGACATCAAAAGGTCAAAGCTTACGATTCGCGAATGGATCCTCGTATGAAACAGAATAGCCAAGTCACTGGGATAATATGTTCGATGAATAAAGCATTCATCATCTACCATGGCGTCTGTGCCTCTCCTAGTCTATCCGAAGGTATCGTCCGACCTGTCCAAATAAGTTGAGATCCCTAATTAAAAAGCCTCTGCAACAAAACTTCCTGGAAGAGCTCCTCTCCGGGAGAACCAATAAGTCGGTTAATCCTGTTGCCCTTGCGCACACTGAGCCAGCCGCTCTCATCCCCGGGCACCTGATCGAGGGCGACAAACTTGGGGTCGTCATCGGGGTTCTCGGTGAGAGCCACTGCGAGCTCGCCGGGCTTCTGCCTCTGGCGGCGGTCGATTACGTGCATGCCTCGGGTCCACTGGCCGGTGGTCTCGATGCGGATATCCTCTGGCTTCTCGGGAACCTTCCACTTGGGGTCGTCGTGGGTCAGCATGTACCACACGGTGAGAGGGTCGTGCAGCGAGAGACCTGGCTCTTCGCCGTCTCCCACCATGGAAATGATCTTTGAGAAAGCACCATTGACAAAGTGAGCGGTCCACTTGGCGAGCGGGCTGCCAGAATCGACGTGAGCTTGGATGTTGTTCACGAAGTAATTCTGGAACAGGTTGTGAGGAGTGGTGATGTCCAGGGGGGCGAGCGTCAGCTTGAGCTGGCGGGACAGCCTCTTGGGATAAGGGTTCAGTTCAACAACTTTCTTGGACAGGTCTGGCAGCGTTGAGTATGGGTTAGGAGATGTGAGGGCATAGACCAGGGCTGCGGCGGTAGGATCTGCGTAGCAGTTAAACTCGGCTACGGGGGTCACGTTGCCCTCGCAGTGAACCGATCCGCCCATGACGACGAGTTCCTTGACCCGGAGGAATGTCTCAGGGTCCTCAGCGGCTGCGAGGGCCATGTTGGTCATGGGTCCGAGTACCAGGATGGAGATGGTATCGACAGGGTTCTCCTTAAGGAGACGGAGAATCTCCTTGTGAGCTGGAACTTTGGAGGGCGTAAAGTTGGGAGAGAAATCTTTGGGATCAGCGGTGCCGTTTTCACTGAACAGGCCCTCCCAGGTTTCGGCTGGGGTGAGATGTGGGTAAGTATCGTGAACGTTGTGAAGTCCATCAGCGCCATCTAAGAGTGGGAAGTCGTGTTAGTGAATATGGCCAGGGGAGGAATACAGTTACGAGACTCACGGAAGTAGTCAGCTGCCAGCTCTTTATCGCATAGAGGGTGTGCTGGTCCGACAGAAACAATAGGCTTGCTCGCCTTCATGGCTCCAAACCCTTCGGTCTTTCCATTGGCCTTTCGCCATTCGATTTCCTTGTCAATAACATGGAAGAGGGCGACCACATTGTGAAGGGTGCTTTGTATGGGTGCGATCAGCTCTGTTTAACTTAGAGTTTGCATAGATGTAGAAAAAAGAAAAGAAAAAAATTACCTTGACAGCGGAACATTTCCGTAAGTCACGGAGATCATGGCCACGTCAAGCTCCTCAGGTTGGGCACTGAGGGCTAGGAGCATGGCCAAGACATCATCGACACCTTGGTTCGAGTTAGACTTGGAAACAACACGTACGGGACCGCGTAATACCTGGATCGGTGTCGATGATGATTTTTTGCTTAGGAGCCATGCTGGGAACCTTGTGAAACTATGTGTGTTTGGATGTGGGATGAAGGGAAGCGGGACGATGTGCTGGGCACTGTGGGGGACGTATAATGCAGCTTTGAGAACGAGCGCGATTGATGGCCTCTAGAACAACGGAGAAGCTTGTGCGATACACCGAATGTCCAAGTTTACGACTTGGCACGGGTTGAGAGAACAAATGAGTTGCAAGTTTACAAGAAACACGTCTGGCGTTGATGCTTCCCCTCTCTTAGCTTGGCTAAGGTGGGCAAGGTGGGGGAGCTGCCTGATGAGATAAGCCTCCCTAGTGGTGATCAGTGTATGGCCTCGGGCGCCGCCGGTAAAATGCCTTTTTTATGAAAGAGCCAGTGGCTGACGAGCTCCCATAGTACTCTCGGATTGGAGCTTCTCCCATGTACAGGCCAGTTGCCAAGAAGGCCGGGGAGGTCCCCGTGCCCAGTGTGTGTGTGCGCAGTAGCCAGCTTTGTGTGTTTCCAAGCTGGGCTTTAGACAAGCATGAGCTACTTGGAGGGGTCTAGAATTTGGTAATGCGGCTCGTATCGGGAAACGAAAGCATATCGGCAAACAGCTACTCAACAAACCATGAGCATGCATCTTCGGCAGTTGACGCACACACATATGTTGAATTCATATTTTGAATCAGTCTTAACAGGCATTCCATTCCGAAGGCTGAAACCGCGACATTTCATCAAAGGTCACAAAAGTGAAGCGCACGTGACATTCCAGATCTCCCTTGCCGTGGCGGGCCGTGGCGTCGTTTTGCCTGAGAGATGGCAGGGCCACAATGGGGACAGGGCAGACGGCCGCTAACCTCCCGCCGAGGCTGCTGAGGCGCCTTTTGATTGCCTTGGGCTTGGAAGAGCTCCCCCCCCCCCAGTCCCAGTGCATTGTTGGCAATAACTAATAACCGTCACCTTAAGCGCTGGCCGGAATAGGGAGCCGCGGACGTTGCCTGCCCCCGTTACTCAGCGGCATATTGCAGTGATGATGCCCCACCGCTGTTCAAGTCCATGGTTCCCCTGAAAGCTTCCCGGATGCTTCCAAATTCCGTCGGTACCTGGGGGCCGACAACTGGTTCAGTGGCTTTCTATGGATGGGATGGGAGTGGATGGCAGGCAGGCGCTACTGGGCTGACACCTGTCCAGATAACTGCCCAGACAAGGCCATAGGTCGGCCGAGTTCGCAGCAACCTCGTCCGGTGCGAACTCAATCGTGAAACTCTTGCCTCACACCATCACAGCTCGACTCCAAGGCATGCAATACTCCCCATTGCCAGCTCAGCATTGCCCAGTTTCCCCCCTGCCGTTGCATTTTGCCGCGACACCGACGAACCTCACCAGTGGACCAGGACCATTGAACGGAGCAGAAGCCCGTAAGATTGCCCGAGCCACCCTCAATCAAACACATCCGGGGTACCTCTCACACCGAAATCTGCTGCCACAGGTACCTGTGACCACCCATCTCCGCAGGTCGCCAGCGCCCCACTGCTACCTGTTTTTGGCGTGCCTGGCCCAGTGAACTATCTGTCTACCGCCCTGCGGCAGCTTGTCCGCGACGTTGCTTGCTTCACGCCGTGCAACACGACTGGCTGCGCTCTCTTGAAGCCACCTGGTGTTTTCTGCAACCCTTTTGCGCCAAGCTCAATACCTCGTACCTCCTCATCCCTCTGCACCCTTCTGCCCCTTTTCATCCTCGTCAATCCCATCGTCCTTTCTGCATCGCCTTCCGGCTTATTTGCGCTGCATCGCTGCATCCCTGTTTGCGTTGCGTTTTGTTGTGAGGGCACCACTGCCGCTGAAGCCAATCTGGCCTCATGATTCGCGACAAACGCTCCGACTCCGACCGCCAGCCTTGACACTTTGCATCTGCCCAGACTGTGTTGCCATCACTCAATCACGGCAGTGACTTCCCCTTTTTATTCCACCGCACTCTCGCCCAATTATTTTCTTTCTCTCCTGCATCTTGTTCATCATCCACACCTGCCCCCTTCCAGGTCAATCCCGGGGCTAGACTTGTCGCCACACGATCCGATCGAACGACCGAACGGCACTGTCTGTTATATATCTTCCGCACATAATCGTCATGGCGGACAATCTGAGCTACCTCTACACCCTTGGTGGCTATGCCACCCTTTTCGGTGTCGGCTATATCATCTACCTGTCAACTCAGAAGAACAAGAAGCATGTTAGCGCTCCTGCGGTCAAGATCACCAAGAACTCGGCGCCAGCGGAGCCTCGCAAAGATGAAAAGAAGAAGAAGCAGCAGCGCATGGAGAGTTTTGCCACGGAAGCAACCAAGCCCAAGCCCAAGCCGGAGCCTGAGACAACCACCCGGCCAGCCAATGTCAAGGACAACTCTCGAGATGATGATGTGGACAATCTCAAGTTCGCCAGACAGCTTGCCAAGGCTCAGGAGGGTACCAAGTTTGCCACCAAGGCTGACGGAGGAAAGCAGCGTGAGAAGTCGGTCAAGCAGTCTCGTGCCAACCAGATGGCCGTGGCTGCCGAGAAGAAGGAGTCTGCTCCCTCTTCTACCAATGGTGCCGATGCCGATGATGATCAATCCCCTATCACATCTCCTGAGGTCGGACCCGCTGTTGCCGGCGATGTTTCTGACATGCTCGAGGAGGCCCCTGCTCGCCCTGCCGTTCTTCGTGTGACCGAACCTACCACAACCAAGAAGGAGAAGAAGGCCGCCAAGGCCGCTGAGCCTGTCGAGACCAAGAAGCAGCGCCAGAACCGTAAGAAGGCTGAGGCTGCCAAGGCTGCTCGCGAGGAGGCTGAGAAGGATCGCAAGGTCCTCGAGGAGAAGCAGCGACGAACTGCTCGCATCGCCGAGGGCCGTGCCGCCAAGGATGGCTCCCAGTTCACGGCTGCTGCTGTTGCCAACAACAAGTGGGAGAAGGGCGCCCCCAGTGCCAATGATACTGCTCCTGCTTCCCAGTCCAACGGCTTCCACCAGCCCCTTGACACCTTTGAGCCTTCCACTGCCTCTGTTGCCAAGCCTGCTGCCAAGCCCGCTGAGAAGAATTGGATCTCCTCCCTCCCCTCCGAGGAGGAGCAGATGGAGATGCTCAAGAGCGACGAGGACGAGTGGAGCATGGTCAAGACCAAGTCGTCCAAGAAGGCCGCTAAGAACGAGTCTTCTCACGATTCTGGCGATGAGCCTGCCCGTGCTGCCGCGCCCAAGGCCCAGCCGGCGGCTGTTAGCAACAACAAGGCTGCTAAGCCTGCTCAGTCCTTCGGCTCTTTCTCTGCATTGAGCAAGGACGAGCCTGCTGAGGAAGAGGAGGAAGAGGAGTGGGATGTTTAAGCGCAACATTTGGCCGATATACACGTCAACATGGTTGAGCATCAACTATGATTCCCTCTGTTGTCTATTGTACACTTGCCTCCTCCACCCTTTGAAACAGTATAACCGTTGCTTTGATTTCTACCATGTCTTTTTTCTTTGCTTTCTGTTTGCGCCAAAAAAAGTATTTGGACCCGAACGCGCTGTCCAAAGACAAAACTGGACCAGGTTGCGATGGCCAAGCGTTTGAGGCTGGAGTTTAGGGAATATCAAGGGAAATATATGGGCTGCAAAGGCGCCCCCAACGAGGGAACTGATGGGGGATGAGATGCAAGATGAACAAAAACAGATGGGACTGAGCGCGAGAACCGGAGCCTTAGGATGGCTGTGGAGAGGGTGGCATGTGTGCATTTGAGGGAAGAAGAGATGGTCATTGTACTCTTGAAACGTTGTTGCCAACCCCCAATTGGGGAGATTAAGAAGCTGTAATATTTTTTTTTACTCAAATATGGAAAATGGCCAAAACCCAACTTACACGTGTTGATGATCGCTTTCTATGGGAATTGCTCAATGGGGATAATTGTGATGTTTTTTTTTTAATTCCCGGTGAATTTTTTCTCAGCATTTCTTTTTTCTTTGACGGACTCGTCGCCCTTGGTTGGATGCTTCTGGGTGAAAGGGAGCATTATGAAAAAAGGGAGTAAGAATGGAGGGAAGAATGCCAAGTCTTGAAGCTGGCTGGGACATGCATGTCTGACTATTGCTTACTCCCTGGTGATGTCCCATGATGGCTGTTTATTTTTGTGTTGACGTACTTTGCAGATGAATGCGCGGTGTTGTTGGGTAGTATTGTGTGAATCTGGGAGGGGGGATGTTGTGCAGGGATGGTCTGAGGCATGCATGACGATAACGGAAGCGGACCCGGAGTTGCGTGTGGAGGGTGGGATAGGGAAGTTGCGGTAACAGCAGCGGGCAGAGGTGTGAATTGGCGAAGAAAGGCATTGGGGTTCTGTGGATTGCTGCCGAGTGGGTTATGTTGGGTTGGGATGAATGGGAATGGAGAAAAAAAAGAAAAGAAAAGTGCGCGATATTGCAGAAACTACCGGGCGTACATGATGCAGGCAGGGTGCATACATAGCTGCTCTGACAAACCTCCATCAACTTACAGGAAAGCCTCACTTTAACCATGACGCACGAAAAACCGCTCGTTGTGGTCTTGTGTCCCACACGGTGAAATAATTGCTCACCTCCGTGTTGCAGCCGTGATTCATGTCTGGCTCGCTGAGGAAGAGGTCGGTGCATGATCGTCATGGTCGTTTATCACATGAACGATAGTATGAATGTCGAATTCATGTTGCCATGATGGTTGTGTCTCTGGACGCTATGAACCATCATGGCCGATCCAAGGTGCGCGATTGGGTGGGCGACAGCAAGGCATCCTTTTGTTCCGGGGTCAGCAAGCGAGGCTAAAGCACAAGGGAGGTAGGATCCGCCGTTGACAACTGGGCCCTTGCATGATCTGGGGCGAATGGGGAGTGACGATGCGGGCTCATGTATGGCATTGGCTCTTGGTATGCAACACACATACACAGGCCGAGTGCCGTCAAGGGGGCGAGGCGGGGAAAAGAGCCACGTTGGATGGAGAATCTCGCCAAGCCGGATTTGATGGGGAGTTGGGCCGAGATGTTGGACTCAAGAAATGACGGCGACACGAGCTCGGGAGTCCGGATGTGATCGGGGCCGAAGTCGACGACGGAGGATGTCAGAGTCCGGCAGATGCAGACGGTCTGGGAGGAGGAGCAGCGGGTGCAGCGTATTGGAAACGGACGTGAAATTAGACTCCCCCACAGGTGTCAAGCGGATGGGCGAGACAGTCCGGCAGACTCGGGGGTCGAACCATGATGTCTTCGATGCTGCAGTGAGCGGAATAGAATTTAATTACGCCCAAGACGTCACAATGAAAAAAGCACACGCCAGCCAAAGCTTGGTAGCCACGAGGAGGCCGGGGTCTGGCAATCCGAAAATCTGATACCAAACTCGGAAAGCTTCCCCTTTGCGAAATTTGTGTTCCGACCTGGCAACCTGGGAAGTATCAACAGTACACGCACATGTGTCGACACCGACCGACCCTTGCTCACAGCAGCCAGGACTTCGGTTAGTTGAGTGGCGAGCCGAAAACAAGTCCTGTGTTGGTTGGTGGGTTGGCAGGCGACCCGGAAACCATACCAAGTCGCGAATGCAGGTTGGTGGGAGGGTGGGGGGGAAGGAGACGACAAAGACAGCACTTTGGGCCGGACGCTGGACACACCTGCATTCGGGGCGGGCTACCGGGGGCCGGTATCGATAGGGGGCCAGTACGAGCAGGAGGGACGCATTTTCGGCACCGGTAATTGGAGCCCGCTTCTCAGTAGTGGCTGGACGGTGTGCGGGCAGTAGCCCATCATGGGTCGTGGTCATGGTCATGGATGGTCATGGCAGGATTCGGCCACGGTTGTGATCGATCGTCTTTTTCTGGACATCTGTGCATTGAGGGGAGCGGAGGAGAGAGAGGGGGGAATGCACTGCGCACCGCGCAGGCCGCCACTTTGCCCTTGCGCACATGTTGGGCCTTGGTGCGGGATAGATGCACTCTTCTCGAAGGATTTACGATGAGGGGCGTCATCCATTGGTAGGGAGGACGAGGGAGCGACAAAGAGCAACGACGCCGTCATGGATCCCCTCGCCTCCTCCCTCACCTCCCCTTTGACGACGCAACCCAGCCACTGGAGGTCTGCAGGAGTGAGCGTGCCCTCTTTTAGGGGGGGGGAGAGGCGCTGGAGGGGTCTGTCCAGGCCTCTCTCTCTGCCTCTCTACCGCACCGAGACTGGACTGCAGCACAGCGTGCAGCAACCCACTGCAAGCCCACACCCACCTCGCTGCAGTCCGCCTGGCGTCTGGGCCTTACCACGGTACAAGTCTGCCTGGTAGCGTTGTCGCCCGCTGTGGTTGGGGGGGGGGGGGGTTGGCTTCGCACCCGGGGCGGGGCTAGCCAGGGATGAGGCGCTGACGAGAGTGCAAGAGTGTACTTGGGCGTTGGTGGACGGTTACCCGTGTTGGAAGGTCCCTGGTGCGGCACCCCACCTGTATCTCGCTGGAGCGGCCATGGGCCTTGGGCCTTGGAGGGATCGATAGCCTGGATTGGATTCCCGTGGATGTCCTCATCTCCCAAGCTTGCGTGTACTGCGCAGTCAGTCTCGCCCACCGCTTCCTCCAAGTGCTGTTGAGCGCATCGTGCATGTGCATGGCGTACGTGTGTGTCTGACTTCGCCTGCCTGCTGTCGTGGTTCCTCACAAACATTGTTCCGCACGCCGCTGCCCAAGTCGAGTTTATTGCGGCGGTGCAGACCGTTCCGTCATGCTCATGCCCACATAACAACATCACCTAGCGACACCAGCCCAGACCAGGGAAGCACGGTTCATCTTTTCGCTTCCAGCGTCCAGCGCGCGCCCGTCGTCTAACTCTGCAACTTACGGAGAAATACAATTCGTTAGTGCGGTAACCTGCCGTGCCTGCGTCTGCGCTATTTGTCTCAACAGGCGGGCGATACCCTTCTTCGTACTCCGAGAACAGAGTTGCAGTTCAAGTTCCGTCAACTTATTATACCTGAGACCCCTGGTCTGCACTCTATCCCCCTCCGCCCCCCCTCCTGACACCGACGCCGCCGTCGTCACGCAAGCACCAACGCCGCGCAGGAGCCAGGTGCTAAAAGGACCACAAAGGACGCTTCAGCTCCGTTCGCTCGCTCGCTGCGCACAAAGCCTGGCCGTCTTACGCTGCTGGGCGACGACTTTCCGTTGGACTCGGCTCCGTCCAGCCTCCAAAAAAACAAGCGTACGCCACCCAACCTCGAGAAGGAAGCCAGGACGGTGACGGTGTGCCAAGCCCAAGGACATTCCCAATACCGGGTGTCCGTTTATATTCCTTGACTAGTGGCCGCCGCACCTGGCTGTGAAACGACATCGCCCCTGATCCCAATCTCCCCACACGAACTGCGACTGATTTCCCTCGCATTTTCCCATTTCAGACTGCCCTCAATCAAACGCCCAAAACACTTTGCGCCTCTGACGAATTGCTCCCGTCTACTCTTTTTTTCTGCTCGAGCATTCTGCACACCCGTGTGCGTCGTCTTGGGTTCGCGGCTGTTTCGATTCTATTTTCGTACTGCCGGACTGCTAGGCGGCGTCTCCGTCCCAAAGTCGACCTCTCCGAACGCCAACTACTTACTACCACTGCGCCGCTCATTTACAGACTTACGTCGGCCGACTCTCCTTAACCCCCTCCAGCTGGACTGCGCGCTACCACACCCGTTAACTGGACTCATTTCCTTTTTTTTCCCGCCTTCTTTTTGTTGCACCGTTTTGTTTTATTTTATTTTACATGTTGCGAACTGGCCCGATTGATTATTTCATTTTTTGGCCCAATCGATCGATTCGCGACGCTTACGACGACTCTTTCATGTTGGGGGATCATCACCCTTAGACGGCGACGACTATGTCTCTCCCCATTGCCCTTCAGTCCGTCGTCTTTTACGTTCTCGCCTGCACACCATGCGCAAAAGTCCGTCACCGTCAGAAGGCCCGCCAGGAAGCCAAGAAAGAGCGCCAGGAGAAGGCGAGAGTTGAGGCTGATCAGCCAGGCCTTTACCAGCACCCTTCACCCTTCAACACCAATCCGTACTGGCAGGAGGAGATTAACATGGGGCCCAGCCTCCCCAAGAAGTCTGCCAGCAAGAATTCAAGCCAGCGTGGGCTCACCAGCTCTGGAGGAGACAGCAGCCATTTCAGCATATCTGAACGCACCAATCCCACCGAGAGCCGCTTAGAGATCGCACCCAGCACCACAGTGATCGCCGAGGACGACGACGAACTATCAGATGACTGGAACCGACGACGAGGGTATCAGCGCGACGACGAGGAGCTATGGGGACAATGGTCTGGGCAAAAGTTCAAGGATGCCATATCGAAGGCGCGCGACTCGGCGGGACGATTGATAGAATCGACACTAGGTTTCGACAAGGAGGTGACGGACCAGGACCGACGGGACTTTTACTTTGCACCCAAGAACCAGCCCATCAACGACTACCACCCACCTGTCGTCAGCAGCAAGATTCCCTGTAAAGACGCACATCGCTGGATGCTTCAACCCCCGCCCTCGGCCAAGCTCATGGAAGGCAAGATTCCAGTAAGCCGCGCGGGGAGCTCGGGGAGTAAATCAAGTGGCAGGACACTTGTCAACGACGATGTTCAGTTAGGGCGATTGGTGCAGGAGAAACTTGTGCTGGAGAAGCTGAAAAAGGAGAGCAGCAACCCCACGGAGAGCGAGTTGATTGAGTCACTATTTGTCCGTACACGATCTACGAGCATTCACCGTACGCGCAGCCTTTCGTTCGACGCATCTGACGACAACACGGATCCTCGTATGGACAGGAAAAGAACCCGTTTACGACCTGTCGTTGCACCGCCGGGGGCTGACTCGTCGGACGAGGAGAATAGTGATTCCCCAATCCGAGCTGTGCCCTTCTCACACAGCACCATGAGTCTTGGCCCCCGAACCAGCGTGACGCATGCGGCACAAAGACCCAATTTGGAAACCATTATGAGCACAAGGTCCTTGAGTAGCGCCGGGAAAGCATCAAAACGCTCGAAGCGGAAATCAGTTCGTTCGAAGCGATTGTCGGGTGCCGCCTCACCGGTTGGTGACGACACCGATTAAGTGATTTTCCCTCACCCCTTACTCACGGATGGCTAAGTGTCATTTCCCAAACACCATACTTTCTTCGAAGCGAGTTTCACCCTGATCACTCTCGCTTCCTCTTCTCCCCACTGTACCCTCTCATAATCCCCGACACTCACCCTCACTCACACACACACTCTCATCCCCTCGACCGCTTCTTTTTCGTCGCTGTTTCATTTCCCCTGGGTCTCAGTCTTGTCTATAAGCATTAACATATGGGAATGGTCTGGATTGGCATTGGGTCGCATAGCAATTGGGCGCCGGCGTTGGTGTTGTTCTTGTTTTTGTTCTTTCTCTCCTTAAACTTGCGGATTTTTGTTCCATCCGTTTCTTATTTTGTCGTCCAGTATTTCATTGACAAAAACTGCGGAGGCGGTCCAAACTGTTTTGTTGCCCGAATAGGTGGGCATCACTTACACAAAGCGTCCTAGCGAAGATGGGTTTTTTTGGTGTTCGCTACATAGAGGATGCTCCAGCCGGTTGATGGCTGAAAAAGAAAAAGAAAAAATAGCAAAGTTGAAAAAAAACACTGTGCCGCTTCTTTGACCGAAGGTGATATGCATAACCCATTATTTCCACTGGCTGGGTACTATCGGACTATTGGCATCCTTGTTTTTTTTTTCTTTACCTACATGGGGTATCTTATCATGATGTATGTTTTTTTTTTTTAAACTGTCCCAGTTTACCCCAAAAAACGCCAGCTCATGCATTACTCCATACTCCCCCCCAGGGCTCAATTCGCTTACAAGTGCATGCCACCATCTTCGTCGTCCTCTGTGTCAAGATTCCGCATCCTCTCTTCCATGGCCTGTCGCAGCTGCTCATCGCTCAGGCTACCGCCCTGCGGTCTAGCAGGTTGAGCATCCATGTGAATCTCCCCATTGCGAATTGTGCCCGTCTGAAAGGTACCATCGGTCCAAGGGTTTCTGGTATCACTCTCGCCTCCTGCCGCTGCCGCTGATGTTGTTGCTGTCGTCGTCGTCGAGGTCTCGCCGTTGACCTTTTCGGGCTCATCCTCCTTCTTGGACTCGGCTTCGTCGCGGGTCAAGAACTCGTCCCAGCTGAGGCCGCGCTCCTCAACCTCGGCGCGGATGAGAGCGATACGCTCGGCCATGCGGTCGATGACGCCCTCGTTCTCCTTGATAGCGTCGATACAGTCCTGGTCCGGGCCAGCTGCGGTACCGGAGGGGTCGTCGGACAGGGCGGTCGCAGAGCCCTCGGCGAAAGGCTTGAGCTGGTCGTTGGAGTACTGGAGGTGGGCGATGGAGTTGCGGATCTCGAGCACCTTGAGGTGGAGCATGGCGACGGAGAGGTCCTTGAGGGCGGCGGCGAACCGTGCGGGGGCTATGGGGGTGGTGTCTGCGGAGGAGGACATTGCTGCTTGTAGTCGAGTGATGCGATGAGGGGATGTTTTTGAATGAACAAGCGTCCGTGGGTTGTGCGGGTCGAATGTGGTGAAATTAAAGAATGAATGAAAAAAAAAAGGTGTGCTGCTTGTTGCTTTTGCTTGAAGGTGCTTGGGTGCTCAGAGGAATCGCGGGGCAGCCGTTTGAAATGGCAGCTTGCTCTTGGTGGGGTTGGCAGGCTTCCATTCGTGGCGCGTTTCTTCCATGTTTCCAGGCACTGACATCGGAGGGGGGAGGGGGGTACGTACCTCCATGCCAAATCGCATGTGGTCCCTTGCTCGCGGGTCGGCCATTGGCCCTGGGACGGCCAAAAAATCGTCGGCTTCTTTAGGTCACCTTGGAGGGCATAAATTAATTCATGCGCTGTCAAAATCGCCATACTATCCCCCTCGCCCTTTTCTGGCCTCGCTGCCCTCGCGGCTCGACTGAGCGCTTCTTGCGCACCAACTCACCCGTCATGAGCCTCTTTTCGTGCCCCAATTCATCCGGGCTCTGGCTCCGCTCCGCCCTCCGTGGCGTGAGATGCCGAGCCGTGACGACCTCGACTACCACCTCTTCTGCTTGTACCACCACCACCGCTGCGCTGCCCTTCTCCCCTGCACGATGGATCTCCGGCTCCGCGCCCCAGGCTAGGAAGCGGTTTTCCTCACTGACGACCTCTATATGCCAGACCACCGCTGCCCTTCCTACCGCTTACCCATTCGTAACCCGACGCACCCTGTTTTCCGACAAGACGGTTCGACAGTATGAAGATCTCCCCAAGGATTACCGCGACCAAATCGGTCTCTCGTTTAGAAACTTAGACTTGACCGACTCGGAAGTGGTTAAGATTTTCGGAAAGGGCATCAATGGCAAGAGGGCAAACCACTTACTCCGCATACTCCACGGCCGCCGAGTCGCCGGTACCCTCGATGACCCGGCTTTCGCAGTCCACACGGCTCAATTCACCAAGGACCAGATCGCCAAGGCTCTAGCCTACCTGCGAAAGTCCGTCCCCGTCAACGAAGTGCTCAATGCAGGCCTCCGAGCTGAGGATGAGCTAGCGCAGATGGAGGAGGACATGGAGAGGGCAGAGCAGGCCAAGAGCGCAAAGTCCGACCCCGCAGAGGAAGCCGCCGCAAACGCCTACAAGCCCGATCCAGTCTACGGCTACAGCAAACTTGATGAGATGCGAGCTCGCAACATTGCCAAGCGAAAGGTCCAGGAAGCCAAGGAAGAGGAAGAGCGCAAGGCTGCCGAAGCCCGCGGCGAGGTTGTGGCCGGCCCGCTTGCCAAGGCTCAGCGCCAGGAACGACAGATCCAGAACCCCAAGATTGCCGAGTACCACAAGAAGGGACAGTCAGACCTCGAGGCTCCCCCGGAGCTGAAGGCCTGGGAGCGCATCCTGCCATCTGCCACCTTGGTTGCCCTCGTCGTTGGACTTCTCGCCTCGCTTGCCACCGTGTACCAAGAGCCTGAGGCTCGGTACCGAGTCTTCCCGGATATCTCGACGGCGCAGGCCACCATCGGCGCCATCGTTGCTTTGAATATTGTCGGTTACCTGGCTTGGAGAGTCCCTCCCCTGTGGGGCTTCATGAACCGGTTCATGATCTTTGTCGTGGCCACCGTGAAGCCTGTCACTATGTTCACGGCGCCCTTTTCTCACCAGAAGCTTGGTCATCTTGTCATCAACATGATTCCTCTGTGCGTCATCGGTACTCAGATTCATGAAGAAATTGGCCGTGCCAACTTCCTTGCCCTGTATCTCGGATGTGGTGCTCTCAGTTTCCTAGGAAGCTTGACCACCTACACTCTGCGTGGATGGCTGCACATCTCATCTCTGGGAGCATCAGGCGGTGTTCTGGGCCTGTGCGCGGCGTACTTCTGGGACCACCGTACTGATGGCTTCAAGATCTTCGGGCTACCAGAGGATGGCGTGCACGGTATCGTGTTCCTGGCAATGCTGTGTGCCGTGCAGTTGGCAGCAGTTGGCAAGGTTATCAAGTACCAAGTCGATCTTGCATCACACATGACTGGCATTGTCTCGGGTATCCTTGGAATTGAATACATGACCAGGGATCAGCCAAACAGGGAGAAGAAGGTGATTGAAGTTCAGCTCTCAAATGCTGGCGAGCAGAACCGCCATGTCGTGGAAACAGACGAGGGGCAGAAGTAGAGGCGGAAGCCCTGATAACGGGAAATATGTGTATGATAAACGCTTAGATGTTGCCGAGGCAGCCATTGTAAATTTTTAACAAATAAAGCACTCTCCTGGATGATCAACTCTTTTTTCCTCGTTCCATGCAAGCTTGAATTTCATAGTGGCTAGCGGGGTCCATGAAGTTGCGGTCACGCACACTAAGCGCGGGGTAGGTGGGTTGGAAAGGGGTAGAGGATCCAAGAACGAGTGGTAGAAGTTAATAAAAGGAGAGGAATAAAGCTAATCAATTAAATGCTAAGTTGCAATCCGAATTTTTTACAAAACCTTGCGTGTTTTGTTTTTTTTCGTCTTGTTGAAGGGTATACAAGTTTGCCATACACCCGTCGCATTCTGGGGGTTTGATTGTGCACGCACACACCCCTAGCACTGAAGCTGTCCTGGAACGCGGCTTTAACGCGGGAGCGCGCGTCTCTCGCGTCAGATGGCAAGTGGGTCACGGAGCCAAGGAATCCTTGCAGCTTGTGGGGTGAGACGGCCGGGCCGTGCCAAGATTCTGGTGCGTCTCCTAGCAACCAACGGAGATTTGTGTGTGTGTTGCAACGACGCTTGACAGTTGGCGATGTTATGCGTCTAGCGAAGGAGGCCCGACTTACATCCGCTTGCGGCAACGCTTGCCTGCTGCACGTCGACGTTATCCCCTGAACAGGTTGGGCAGAGCGAATAGGCGGGCGCGGATCTGAGAGGCGGCGCACCTTAGAGTTTTCGTCCTATTTTTTTCCCTCACGTTTCGAGTATGGGCAGCAGCATCAGGGTCACACGGGGGGCGGCACAAGTCACCGCCTAATTGCAGCAGGTCCATGTCGCGTGCACGGTTCCTCTGGCGTTTTATGTTATGCTGCGAATATGAAGGAGTTTTTTTTTTTTTTTTGGTCCTGAGCAGAGGCACTTGACTAGGAAAATTGTACATGCAGAGAGAATAAACGGGTTTCTTTGACTGGGCGACATTTGGGGGAGCTTGGTTAAGGGCATATTCGGTACAGGCATTTGGTGTAATGACGCTAGGCACTCGTTCGCGGCTGCATGGCTGACGATCTCTGCAGCCGCATAAGAAACAAGGCATACACTTGTGTGGCTTTCCCAAGGCGTGTAAAAGTGGCACGAGTTTGCATAGTCTCGTTGTTTGCTCGATTGATTGCCAATTCACGATAAAAGCCGAGAAACACGAGCGGTGGCGGCTTGTATTGGGAGCGACCGTGAATCTGGGTCCCTTTATGTCATATCTGCAAGGGCACATTTTAGAGGCATGTGCCCCGACCCAACCCTGGTCGGGTTGCTCAAAAGTTGCACGACACACTACTCTTTGGCGGGCGGCGGGTGAGGTGTTTTTTTAGCCCGGGTTAGCCTCGGGGACCGGTTGACAAGCGATCTTGGGGTAATTAAAAAGTGAAAATCTATGTGCTGCCGCCGATTGGAATGCGGCAAGCACTTGGTATTTTTTATTTTTATTTTTTTAGAGAGAGAGAGAGAAGAGGTGTGAGGAACTAGTTTCACTTGGTTTTAAACATGCAGCACACCGGGGAGAAGAGCCAGCTAATGAGAATGATTAAATCCGTACACTCTAGTGCTGATCTTAGATTGCGGGCGAGGAGGCATTTTGCCGTGCGCAGATGGGGGCACACTTGGGGTCTGCTGATGGGCCAGAGTTGGTGGATTGACAGGCAATTGCAGCCACCCTGGGAGCTAAATCCGCCAGTGTTAACCTAGGGCAGTGAGTGTATGTATATGCATGGTTTGCATGGGGAATGCATGTTCGTCTTGCACCCCTTTTTTTTTTTTTCTCTATTTCCTCCTGGGTGATTGATTGATCGTGCTTATTTTTAATTAATTCTTCTCTTGTTGTGCTGGTGGGTTGTGATATTAACTCGATGTCATTAATTGTGGGAACAATTCCCTTAGTTGTTTTGGCCCTGTATGCGCCAGGTGATGCGTGACGGTCCAAAGCTAGGTGAGGTGTCGTGCGGATGAAAATAACGGTGGGCAGTTCGGCCCAGCCACGTATTCATCCTTCTCTTCTCTCGTGATGCCGCCATCCATGTGTATTGGACGGAAATGGGTCGCAGCAAGGAATATATCAACAAACACAAGCCAAGTGCGGGCGAGGGTGGACCCGCGGCTCATGCTCCCAACTGCTGTTCAGGGGCCCCAGGTTGCCAAACGGGACTAACAACCCAGGCTAGGTGAACAAGGAGCCCGAAGAGAACCTAAGCGCTTTGCCTTGTGCGTGTGAGTGCGTGCGTGCGTGTGTGTGTTTTTTTTTTCCCTTCCGCCAACAACCCCTGTGGCTCTCCAACCTGGTGGAGCGAAAGTGACTCGGGACCTGCTCGGCTTTGTTTTGGGTGCTGTGCTGGCTCTGCTGCTACATGCTTGCTATCCGTACACTCTTGGCCACCCCCGTCTCCGCCACTTGAGCGAGAACCGCAACTCTCTCGTCTGCTCCGTGCCATCGCTAGTACCTTTAATTAGTTTCGTGTTAGCATGTTGTCATCCTTCCTTTCCTCTCTCCTCACGCCCTCCCTCACCTCCTCCTTCTCATTCTCCTACGCATTCACCTTCTCTTGTCCGCCGCCTTGTCAGACCTGGACCCCGACCGCACCAAGCCCGGCTTCAACTGCGCCCCCGTCTCCTTGCTGCCACCACTTGACGCCGGAACAACCGCAGAACCTTGATCTTGACCTTGACCGTGCGCCATGCTCTAACCGTGTCTCGCCTGCCGTCTCTTTCAACAAGCACCCTCCGCCTGCCGCCCTCAACCTCGCCCTCGCCCGCGCTCCTTCTTTTCCTCCACCACGCAAACGCAAACGCAACAGCAAGGACTCGAAGCAGGAGCAGGCGCAGGAGCCATATTCCTTCTCCATCATGGACTCTTCAGAACTCTTGTCCGCTCCGCCAAGCTCGGCGCCCTCATCGCCGCTCTCAAGCCTTTCCAAAACACCCTCCTTGCCCTCGTCTCCCGACATGCCTGATCCAACAAACCGCTATCCCTCACCATCCTCCACTGCCGGTTCCGGAAGCCAGTCACCCATCAAACTAGGAGAACCCATTTTCAGCGAGGATGCGATCTGCGCAAAACTCGACGCCGCCGCCGCCGCCGCTGCTGCTGCTGCTGCTGCTGCTGACGGCCCTCCCCCAGCAAAGAGGCGGAGGATTACGCCCCCCAAGGAAATCAAGGAGCGCACCACCGAGTACCTGGATCTCACCAAGCCCGATAGCGAGCTAACCCCAGAAGAGAACCGTCAGCTGGATCGGCTCATGACGGCCCTGCGCAAGAAGAAGAAGATTGTCGTTATTGCCGGTGCTGGAATTTCTGTGTCGGCTGGCATTCCCGATTTCCGCTCGTCCAACGGCATGTTCGCGACCGCAAAAAACCAGCACAAAGTCAAAGGTTCCGGCAAGTTCCTCTTCGACGCCTCCGTTTACAAGCACGATTCTTCCACCGAGTCCTTCCACGCCATGGTCAGGCAAATGGCTGAAATGTCCAAAAAGGCAAAGCCTACTCCTTTCCACCATTTACTAGCGTCCCTAGCCCAAGAAGGTCGCCTGATGCGACTTTACTCGCAAAACATCGACTGCCTCGATACGTCTATGAAACCCCTAGCCACCAACGTTCCCCTCAACTCCAAAGGTCCTTGGCCAGCCACGATTCAGCTGCACGGCGGCCTCGAAAAAATGGTTTGCACCAAATGCGGTAAGCTGGAGGACTTTGACGGCAACGTTTTTGAGGGACCTGAGGCCCCACTTTGCCGGACTTGCGAGGAAGACGATGCAGTTCGCACGGCCCATGCCGGCAAGCGCAGCCACGGCATTGGCAGACTGCGCCCTCGCTTCGTCTTATACAACGAGTACAACCCAGACGAGGAGGCAATTGGCACCGTTTCCAGCGCTGATCTCAAAGCCCGACCCGACGCCGTCATCGTTGTTGGAACTACGCTAAAGGTCCCCGGAACTCGACGATTGGTCAGGGAATTGTGCCAGGTGACGCGCAGCCGGAAGAATGGTCTGACGGTCTGGATCAATGTCGACCCCGAGCCCAAGGGCGTCGATTTCAGGGACTGTTGGGACATTGTTGTTCGATCAAAATGCGACAATGTTGCCCAGCTGGCTGCGCTCCCTCCTTGGGATTGCAGCATCGGCAACGATTACCTCGTATCGCAAGAGGAGCATCTCGAGAGCCAGGAGCGTCGCAGCAAGACTACCTTCGCCGTCAATCTTCCTTCCAGCCCCCGACATCCCGATATCGAGTTGCATTTCGCAAGCAAGCTCCAGCAGGTTGAAAAGATGCAGGGTATTCCAACACCCAGTGCCAGTCCGAAACTGTCTGCGGCCAAGAAACCCGCGAAGGCGAAGCAAGCCAGGATTCCTTTGCCCAACGGCAAGAGCGCCAATACCAACAAACCAGCCAAGGCGACCAAGGCAGCCAAGCCTCGCACCCGCAAACCCAAGCAGGCGACCAAGGCAAACCCTCCACCCAGGAACATGTTCAAGTCGGTCAAGGCAAACCAGCCGAACGAGAAGAAAATCATTACTATTGCGCCGGAATCGGACGTCTCCATATTACCTGCTCTGCGTCCCGACTCGGAGGATACTTTCAACTTCAAGTGCGAAAGCAAAGTTGAGGATCCGAACACCTGTCCTCCATCAACACCCATCGTGCCAGCGCGTAAATTTCCCGAAACTATTTCTCCCAAATCTGTCACTTCGGACCTAAGAAAGCTTATTGATTTACAATAAGAGAAGAGATGCGGACCTCGAAAGAGGATCTGATGAGACGGCAGTGGCCTTGAATACAAGGCCTTAATCATTCTAGAAGGATTATTCTTGGTGTTGGCGTCAGGTTCATTTCCAGAACAGGGGGCGTGCTACTGTTGCTATCATTGTTGGCGACTAGACAGGCATATTCAATGTGTAATATTGCAAGAGCTCCTTTTTTTTACATTACAGGAGCCTACTATACGGCATCAGGCCATGCCGAACGCGATGGGCCGGCTTTGGTCAAATAGAGGCGTTATCATTTTATAATTAAAAGCAGTCAGATTCTGTCACTTCATAAATGTCATGTGTCGATTTTCCAGTGTGAGAATGTGTCCGCAAGTAATGAAAGGACGAAGCAAGTTTGTCAAGAAAATGGGTATTATATATTCATTGGGTATCATATCCTTCAGCGCCGCCCTTGGTTCGTTACTCCGTAAACATGGCCACCCGACCAAAACTAGCCCACCCCATATAGATAGGTATTATTTGATGTGAACTTCAATGGTATCCATATCGTCGATCTCGGCGTCCATCATGGTCATGTGCTCCTCCAACCTTTCGCCATCGAACCAAAGGCTTATCTCCTTGTTGGCAGCCACACTCCGCTGCGTGCGGAAGCCCGTGATGAGCGTCTCGACAGTCGTCTCGGGTCGGACTCCCAGTTTGACATCCTCGAGTTCCAAGGATTTAAGAATGACTCTGACCTTGACCTCCGACGCAGCAGGGCTCTCCTGAGAGGTGACCTCATCCTCGTCGTCCGACAGCTCGCCAGCCTCGCGTCTGCGGCGGAGATCCTCCTCGTGCTCCATCTTCTGGAAGAGATCGGGAGTCCAAGCTTCGAAGTGCACACGTTGGCGCGATTCGCTGAAGCCAGTGCGGTCGTGCGTGTCGGCAACGAGGCGGCCGTCACCTTGGGGCCGGATCCCCAGGCTCAAGAGAGTGGAATAGTTGTAGACTTTTTTGCGCCTCCACGTGAGGACAACATCGTCCTCCAGGTCGTCCAGGGTATGAAGGCCCTTCCTCTTTTGTATAGCGAGCCATGTTTCTCGAACAATCCGGAGCGGCCTGTCAAATAGGAACTTGACGACAACGGCGTGCGAGCCAGGAATCACAGACGAGACATAAATTTCGGTGTTTTCCTTGGACGGCGAGCCATCCAGCCCCGAACGGAGGAGGGCCTGGTCTTTTTCCTGCTGTCTCTCAAACTTGCGCACATACTCTGCAAACTCGTCCTCTTCCGCCTGGGGTGACGACGGCGCGGGGGATGCGCCGTCCAATATCTCGAGGCTGCTGCTCCTAGCGCGGCTCGGTGTCGGAGCCACAGGTTTGACATCCTCTGCGTCGTCGGAATCCGAGTCGATCGAAATTATAGCAGATGTCTTAGCTTGGGGTTTTCTCTGCTTTTGGATTTCCAGCTGCAGTACGGGGGACTTTGGCCCGCGGTGGGATCGCAGACGCCTCGCGGATGGTGAGGCTTCGAGGGCATCGTCGATTCTGCTTGTGCTGTCGTCAATCCTCTTGGACGATGAGGAGTCGAGTCTTGATCGCTTCGAGGGGGGCGGAGTGACAAGTTCACTACAATATGGTCAGCCATCCGTATTGGAATAAAAGAGGCTGTATGCAAACCTGGCGCGTTCGTCCACACTTTGCGTCGCTGGCTCATCCATTGTCTCGCTGCGGTCCAGCCTCGTTCCCTGCACCTCGACGTCATCCGAGTGCGCCTCATCTTTTGCATCCGCTCCTGCTGCATTGCCTTCATCTTCGTCATCAAGCGGTCTCTTCTCGCCCGAAACGCGCCGCCCCATCTTCTCTTTCGCTTTTTCTTTCTCTAGTTCCTGCTCTCGCTGCTTCTGCTTGTGACGCCTGATCCGCCGCTCGCGATCCGCCGCAACGATGGGGGCCATCTCCTTGGAGCGGCGGAAGAGGTCGAGGCCATCATCCCCGCTCTCATCGCCTTCGGCCGCAGGTGTGGGTTTAGGGACTACAATACGGCGCAGCGCCGTGGGCTTGAAGGGGAGCTTCTTTTTCACCGGCGGTGATGCCAAGAAATCGTCCGACATGTTGAGTGTAATTGCGGAAGCAGGGGGGGGTCAGTAAGGACGGAAGAGATGTAGCAAAGGTCTCGAGTAGCAATCGCGGAATGTCATCTATATTTTTATCCTCGCCGGCAGAGAATGCAACCCAAAAAAAAAAAAAATAGCAGCGTCGCAGCGAGTGTTTGTCGCATGTGCTCGTGGTCGTTTGTGTGTGTTGAACAGAACAGGGAACAGTGGGATTACTTTACGCGCTTTCTAAGGTGGGATATTTCCCTTCATCGTGTTTTTCTTTAGGGAAACAAGGCGCCCAGGCAACACCGGGCGACCCCACCATAAGTCCGCTAACACGGCGTGTTAGAGGCCCTCGCAGGGAGCAGAGCTCTCCACAGTGCGAGAGCCACCCCACAGTTTGTACCTACAATCTTATCGATAGCCTGCGCAACGCAGGGCATCAAATCCGCCTCGGTCATCTCCCAAGCATCGACAAAAACCCACATTCACTCTCCAACACCGCCGACTACACACCGTCTTCCACCAAGAACCCAACGATGGAGAACGGCGCCATTTCGCAAGGCGAGGGCAAGGATCCCTCCAGCTTCCTCAGCGACATCATCGGCAACCCTGTCACCGTAAAGCTCAACTCAGGCGTCGTCTACAAGGGTACGTGGTGATGCGCTTTACTAAACCCCCGCCCCAGTCACATGGTTGGAAGCTCTGTTTTGCCAAGGCATCGTCCACCCTGCAGCACAGAGACGGAAGAAGAGAAAGCTCCTGGTTTACGGCGCTAACGGTGCAGCAGGCGAGCTTCAGTCTGTGGATGGCTACATGAACATTGCTTTGGAAAAAACGACAGAATATGTCAATGGCACTAAGCGCCGAGACTATGGAGACGCTTTTGTGAGAGGCAACAACGGTAGGATATTTTCCAAATCCTCAGCAACTTTTCTCAACTAACCAACACGCTCTAGTGATGTACATCTCCGCGGACTCTTAATTTTTTTTATATTGATGCATAATGAAACCACATTGACTCTCATCGCCATTTGAAAGCTTCTCCCCGTCTGCCATGCACGCTAAAAAAAACAAGTGACATCCAATTCTACCTAACCTATACCTACTACCTCATAGTCCCTGTCCAACATGGCAAAGTTGTACTTTCTACGACAGCAGCCATAAGGAGTTTTGAAGCGCAGAGTGCTATAGCCGTTGGGTCCAAACGAAAAAGGTGTTCCCGTGGACCTCAACTTCGCCCCTTCCGTTGCCCCTTTCGTCACCCTTCATGACAATCCTGTCGAACTTTTCTCTAAACACTCTCCTTGCTTCCCCTTGTCGAACTGCATTCCAGCTGAGAGTATTCATCCGGTCCCACAGACCATCATGTGTCAACCACACTGACCATTGGACCTTGTCGGTTCCCACAGGCGTGGAAAAGAACGGATTTCTGACTCTGGCTTGACGCTCAAAAACCTGCTGCCATTGTAAATGTCGGAAGCGTGGCTGCCTATCAAAGTGTCCCGACAAACTCAGCTCCCAGAGTTCATGCTCCCATTGAGTGGTCGCTGGCCAGGATATCGGCCGATTGTCTGTGCAAAGGTGTCAGCTCTGTGTGGTACAGTCAGAGAAATGATGCCCAATGTGGTATTTACAGTCCTCGATGTTCCAGATCAGTCCTAGTTTAGCGTTCGGCTTCAATACCCGATGGATCTCCTTCAAGGCGTTCTCGTTGGCAAACCTCGTGATCGGTTAGAGCGGCCCCCCTCAAGCGGCACTCGGCACTTACCAGTGAAATGCCTTAGTAGGGTCTATGTCAGCACACTATCCTTCAGCCCTAGGGCCATGCCGCCCCCGTTGTAGTGCATTGTGCAGACTTACTTGAGCTACAATGCAACCATCTGCCCAACCAGTTTCCATGCCCTCCATGTCGGATGCAGATCCTTTGCGGACCTTGACACCCTGGAGTTGCTTCTGCGCCAACGTCTCGCGCATAGTATCCAGTGGCTCTATTGCGACAACCTCGAACTCCTCGGGCCTTGCGGCAAGCACTTCGGTAAACTTTCCTGTCCCAGCCGCAAGATCCACGATCCGAGCATGCCTCTTTCCCTCTAGCCCAAGATGCCTGAGGAGGCTGCTAACGGCTGCATCCCCGTAAGTTGGGCGATGCGCATCATATGATTGCGCATTGTGGAAACCCTCCGAGGCAACTTGATGCACGGCATGATAGGAAGCCATTTTAACTACTGGGCTTGCGCATGTCCTTTGGGATCGTCTAAAACGTTAGTAGGATTAAACAGTGTGGAAGCTAGAAAGCATTAGCAGAAAGCATAGGCCACATTGCTGGTTTTTATACCTCTCAACCCCGCCACGCGAAGCAACCCCGATGACGGAATCGCCCGACAAGCGCCCGGCGGAAGAAGCAGCGACGAATGAATCTATAGCCCCTTCCAGCCTTGTCATTTCTCAATAGCGCAATTTCGGGTCGTTGTGCGCTGGGTTGGGATTGGATGGGACTCCCGACGGTCACCGGGTTTAACACCGGGTTGTGGACGACGCGAAAGTTAATCAGCGACGAGAGTTGTCTAAATGTCGGACAGTCTTCTGATGCTGGCTCTAAGAATTCATTGGGAACATTGGAGTCAACAAGAAATGTCGGATTATGTCATGTGCGTTCTTATTCAAGTAGCAGATAGGGAAATACCCTCTCGCTTAAGTTTGGATCAGATGCAACTCAACTTCACATTCGGGTAGTATCAGACAATCCTAACGAAAAAGCTCTGCCTCAAGAGGTCTTATCATTACCCCACCCTTAATAAAACGTTATCAAATTAGTTGGTGACCAAGTATGTTTGATTTTGGTTGACTGTTTACGCGTTAAGGATTTGACTCGCCGACAACCTGACCCTTCGACTCCGGCTCAAAGCCAGTTGGGATATCCGTATTCTCACCACTAGCTGTGGTAAAAAAAAAAAAAAAAAGCCTTTGTCAGAATTCGAGTTATTCTGGCAGCCGAGTTCGAACTTGGAAATGGACATCCCTGGCTTTGATCGAGGAAATACAGACCCGAGCCTGAATGGAAACATTGATTGGCTTAGAAGGTCGAGATATCCCCGAATCTTATCAATATAAATAGATTTGCGGATCCGAGACGTAAATTGTTGAACTTATAAGTTTTGCGGAGGTTGGCATGGTTCCTGACCCTCTGAAATACTGAAAGAGAGCGGCGGCGACGACTCCAATGGCCCTGACACAATTTTTGGCGCTGATTCGCGTGGAGTATCGAGTGATGTAGCGTTATATGAATGAGACAGCTCATAGGAACAATTGGGTTTTTGGTGCTGTATTGCATCTTGATTGCTCGGCTGCACTTTTCCCTCAGTCGTTTCGATACGATCCTCGACCAAATTCGCTGGAGGAGTATCCTGCCTGGAACCAGGCAACTCGGTCCCCGAAATCCAGATTCCTTCCACTTCTAAACCATCTTGGAGCGCTCGTACCCCGAAGGGAATCTCAGGGGGACGCAGAGCATCCACGCCACAATGCGATAATGCGGCGCGTCGGGCACGTTTTTCTTCATCAATAACTTCCAAGCGGTACATTGTTCGTTTGATTCGCCATTTTTGAAATATCCCAACGGCAAACACTATGATAACACAACAAGCGAGTACCTAGATAGAGTTAGCAATTAGCAGCACTTTGAAGCTGCAGGGAGATGAGCGATGCGAAGCGAGTTTCGGAGCCAACCCACAAAAGTCATTTTCTGCCACAGTTCCCAGGATATGAAGAACTTGCTCATGACGAAGTCATGCTCATTAGGGATGAAACCGCAGCCTTTATTGGGTTTTCAAGAGAGTCCTCGTAAGGGCAGAATGAAGGTGTTTGGGTCCAAAACAAAGCTTGTGGTCCAAAATCGGGAGAGCGTTGACTGCACAAATGACAACGAAATGCTCGATTGAAAATGGAGAGAATCTCCTCGTGGAGTCTGCATTGCGAAGTATGGGTGTCATTTGGAAGGTCTTGCAAATCCGGCAAGTACAGCAAGGGTAGGTGCAAATAGGAAACTGTTGTTGGTAGGAGCAATCTGGTTATTATTGGGATAATTACGCAGCACCCACGATGTTGTTTCTGATATTTGGTTCCAGCCTTTTTGCGATTGTGGAGGCCACGCTTGGTGTTGAACAGGGCATTTTCAACACACACAGTCCTCTCTGCTTTGCATACACGTCCATGGAGGCACATGTATCATAGAAACAGCCTCTAGTTTTCAAGGGAAGTCCCGTTCTCATCGATCACATCGGTTTTCCAGCTGATTCGGATGCGCGCAATTGGTCAATGAACCAAACTCAAGCGCAATAAACACCAGTCATGGGTCTACAGTTCACTATTTTCCAAGAGTCGTCTCCGATATCTATTAGCAACTTCCGGTCGACAGAATTGGCTGCAAGCCGGTAGGTTTATGATGTGTGCCTCTCGTGACACAAGACGAGGTTTCTTCTTGCCATGTGCTCACCTCTATCCAAATGAGGGTTGAGCGCCGATAATGCCTGCACAAAGGGCTCTATGAAGCACCTCTGATAAACCTTGTAGCAGCCCAACCAGGTAACGCTTCAATTAGACTCTGCTTCCCGTTTCTCCCCAGATGGCATCAGTCAATGTCGTCAACTGGATCGAAGCAAGGGCCCAAACAGGATCCGACCCGCGGGCCTAACGATCGACCCACTAACTCGGAACGGCCGGGCGCTAACACAGTGCCTACAAGCAGCAACGGCAACAAATGCTTTCATCACTCAGCCCTTCTTTATTTGCGGCAATGCGATGCGGTTGGCGGAAATATCGGCAGGTTTTCGCAAGGGACTGCAAAGTCTACCACTCTCAATGCTTCAAATACGGATATGCACACGAACTGCGCCTACGCGAGCAAGCAGCTAAGGCCAAGCTGACCCAACATCGTTCGTGATCAACACAGAACCTACCATCAACGCACTGGCATGGTGATCATTCCAGGCTAGTGCGGTGGCTGTGTGAGAAAGATGCAAGATGTACGCGAAGCCATTCTCTGCCAAGCCAAACGCAGCGACAAGCTGAGAGTGAAGTGAATGTGACGACACAACAGCAGTGAAAAACAGGCCGATTGGTGTACCCTGCTCACAAGCGCCCCTGTTGGGGTCGGGAGTCGGGCCTTCGGCGTCGATCTAACCCCCCGTCTCCCGAACGGCAAAGGACGAGCAAAAGAGGCGAAGTTGGGCGATGAGAAACACGTTAGCGAAGGGGCCCGGAAATGTGGGAGTCCGACGGATGTCCATTCACGGATGCCGTCTCTCGCCGATCCCGACCGCAACGCTGCTCGTGCTGCGTTGGCAGGGTCCGATTACTGCGTCCATTAGCGGGTTGCTGGTGCCGGTCTGGCTCGTGATGTTGATCTTGGCTCGTTGATCGAAGAGTTAACGGTTGTTTGAAGCGAAACAGAAAATGCCTTGTGGTGTTGGAGGACCTGTTTAGAGACAAAGACCACGCCTGATCTTTCCAGGTTGGGACGAGAGTTGTTCTGGACGTGGCAAGGGCACACACACCATACCAACCCCATGTAATTCCGATGACGGCAAGTCCACCACCGCTTCCCTTTCGAGTCATCCCCCATTCACCATCCCTGGAAGGCAGTTTGCACCCTAGTCAGAGGGACTAACAAGGCACGAAACTTTTCAACTGTTCCGTTTTTTTTTTTGTTTCCCCAGTTGCAAAACCAAATCTTGGTTCGCTCCCTTGCAAGACCCTAGGTGTTTGGGTATTCCACTAGTAGCTTGGCTTCCTGCAGTAACAAAAACCCGCAGTTGATGGTGCGCGCACCGTTTGTCTGCTGACGTCTCCAGCGTACATCCATACACCCACAAATATTTGGCTTGGGAATGGCTGTGCGTGGCGCACAGTGCTTCTCCTGTTCGCTGATTTGCCCGTCTCGTGACAGGCCTGACCATTGATGCCCGTCAACGAGCGTATTTGCTACGGTTTACCCGCCCACCGCCACGGCCATAGCGAGAACCAGCAGCAGCCACCTCCACCAAAGCCCCAGACACACCCCCGGAAATCATCAGTTTCGCCTGGTCGGCCACCAGCCCGCAAAGTCGATCCACTCGCGCCCGCCGCCGCCGTCTTATGTAAATATGCTGGACTCCCCCATCCCATGGATCTCGGTTCTCTAAGTCAATTAAATCCCTGGCCTAATATTTTCTGCCTTTTCTCGCATTTGTGCCCAAGCATTTCAACCAAGTATAATACTAGACCGCCTGGTCCCGCCTTCGCCCCCGTCGTTCTTGCACATCGGCTGTTTTGCGATTTCCTCCCTTGCCTCCCCTCTCAACAGCATTCCACCCTAATCTGCCACGGCGCTTCTGAGACTAAGTAAACAAAGTCGCATTCCGTCTTATTTACTCCCACTTCACCATTTAATCTGTCCTGCCTGCTCAACACTCGGCACATCATCTCTACTTCAAAATGCCTATCCGCAACCCCTTTGTTCGTCGCCCTGGGAGCATCATTGTCCAGGATGAAAACCAACGGCCCGAACCGGATCGTGCCCAAACTCCCACGTTTGAGCGTGTCGATACGGTTGGCTCCAAGGCCTCGTCCATCCTCAGCATCCGCACAACCAGGAGCCGCGACACGGGCGAGTATAAGATGAGTGGTAGGTCAATCGCATACCCATCCCCCTGCCGCATTCTTGGTGGCCACGCGACCACCCCTCCTTCAAGGGTGCGCCGCTGTGCATCCAGCCTCTTGTCACCGGACCCGTTAGTTGACACTTGGAATAGTCGTCAATGATAGCGGCGTCTATCTCCCGGTAAGCCACCAAATCACTTCCGCATTCAGTGAACTCAATGTGTCTAACTTTTGGTGCAGCCATCGCCGACCGAGGCACAGGGAGTTTGGCCTCGCAAGTACCTCTCCCGCAACTCTAGCGACACCAGGAGCAGCTTCGGTGATATCGAGCACTTCTCTATCTCACGGGAATCCTTTGATTCCTACCGCCGCTCATTTGTAATTTATTCCGCCTTCGAATCTGTCACAGAGAAACAGCCAGACTGACCTGATTTCAGGACGTTTCAGCGCGCACTCCCATCTCTCCCACTGATGTACCTACCCGGCAGAGTCTCGACTCAGCTCGCTTCCCTCGCCTTCCTCGATCAGCTTTGGACCGATCTTTTGAGCGACAACCTCCTACCGCTGAAGAGGCCTTTGAGGATGTTGGACTCGACGACAAGCAGCCTCAACCCAAAAAGCGCAGCTTCTTCTCCAAGTTTTCCGAGTCTCAGGACCCTTCAAGCCAACCTACTGTTAGTCGCTTTTTGACGACACATACTCGCAAGCGTGCCCCTAGTGGCCAGGGCTCTGAGCTAGGCAACGTGCACCAGCCGAGGATCGCTGTCACCACAGTGGGCCAAGAGATGCACTAAGTGCAAGAAAAGTGAATTGATGCTTATTTGGTAATGTATTAGAGATACCTGGGGTTTGTCTTTGAGGCGTTCTCGGCACCTGGGTTTGGGATTTAATGCTAGACACGCATTCGCTACGTGCTGCATTGAGTACAATATGGATAGAAGGCACTCGCTTTCGTTGAGCCAGATGGGAGCTGGAGATAATGGTGGTGGACAACAATTGGTGCTCCAGATGAAGAAAGGGGAACATGATGAACTAATTAATGTTAATCAACCATTCAGGATCCACAACAACTGTCATGCTTTAGAATGTCTCAGCCAGTCCCTTTGTGCAGTAATCGTCAACCAATGGGCCTTGGTGGGGTTGATTAAACCAGGGGATGGGCAAATTGCGTCCGCGGTGTGGTGTATAATGTTTATGCATGGACGAACCAAGCGAAATTTCTTGTGATGGGAGATGATATGTTGTTGCTGAGCGGGCTGAAGAAGACATTGAGGTTTTGAAAGCTCACATGGGCTGATAAAGGAAGAAAGGGTGCCCACTTGAACGAGTTATCATCTGCAACCCACATGATGGACGTAAATCCACCACTCTAAAGACGGATGTTGATGGCGTGCTGGGGGGCCGATGACCAATGGAGCAGAGCCCCGCACAACGCCCTTCAACATGACAAGTTGAATGCCGCCAATCTTTAAACCGTCCGCACGTTTCTTGACTCGCCGTCGCTCTGTTTTTTTTTCTTTTTTTCTTTCTTTTCATTCTTGTGTTTCCTGAGCATAAATTGATATCAGAACTCATCCAATCAGCTGTTGCATTGTGTGCTGAGAATAACCACCGCCACCACCACCACCATTACGACCACTGCAACCCGCCAGCAACCCGACGATTTCCTGGTTTCTCTCTAACTCTCTCTCTCTTATCGTTGGTTTCCAGCTTTTTGCACATCCCCTCCGCCCCGCTCCGCTCCGCCGCAAAATATCATCTCCATTTTCGCAACTTTCCCCCCTCCCTTTCCCCAAAAAGATCGACACCAACAAAGAGATGGCGCTCGATCAAGCCTCAAACGGTCAAGACGGCAGCGGAGTGAGCGCCGGGCTCAGCACAGCCGTCTCCCGCCTGTCGCTCTCGTCCCGAGGCGTGCACGCTGACGACGGTATTGCGGCCCATCGAGCGGTGGCGCCGGCTATGCATGTCAGCACCACGTTCCGTTACAATGGTGACCCGGAACAGCTCAACCCGGCAGGGGGAGATGCGTGGGATAATTCTGATGTAAGTCTGAGTGGTTCGTTTTTTTTCTCCTTCTTTCTTTTTGGTCAGTTTTGTTGTTGTTGTTGCTGTTGGTGCTGGTTTTTTTCGGGAATTACGAGAGCCAAAAAGATCCATTCATTCCTCCAGCGATCAGCGATCAGCGATGAAGATGATGGGATTTGGGGGTGTGTACATAGATATGGGCAGAGTGTGAGGTGCTGTAACCAAGTTGCAACACATGTACCCATCAATCAAAGAAAGAGGAGTATTAACACGGCAATTCACAGCCCGCTGCTCCTCTGGACTCTCACATCTATTCCCGCGACTCGGCCCCCAACACGACACGCCTCGAGGCTATCCTCACATCCATCCTTGGCGCACCCTCTCTTACATACTCGTCCGGCCTCTCCGCCTTCCACGCCATGCTGGTGCATCTCAACCCCAAGCGCATCGCAATTGGTGACGGCTACCACGGCTGCCACGGCGTCATCAGGGTCCTGTCCCGCCTGACGGGCCTCCAAGAGCTTCCCCTCGACTGCGCCGTCGAGGACCTCGGGCCCGGCGACGTCATCCACGTCGAGACCCCCCTGAACCCGACGGGAGAGGCCCGCGACCTTGCAGCTTATGCCGAAAAGGCTCGCAAAGCTGGCGCTTACCTTACCGTGGATGCGACTTTTGCGCCGCCGCCGCTGCAAGACCCGTTCCGGTACGGCGTCGACGTTGTCATGCACAGCGGCACAAAGTACTTTGGAGGCCACTCCGATATGCTCTGCGGCGTGCTCTCCGTAAACCCCAAGCACGACGGCTGGATCCAGTCGCTGCGCAACGACCGCTTGGTCCTTGGATCCGTCATGGGCAGCCTCGAGGGCTGGCTGGGAATCCGATCCATGCGCACCTTTGAGCTGCGCATCACCCGCCAGAGCGCAACGGCGACGGCCATTGTGGCATGGTTGGCTGAGCAGCAGCGTGATCCTACCTCCGTAGTCGCCGCCATGGTCGAGCGCATCCAGCATGCCAGTCTACAGCCCGAGGCTTCGGTCAAGGACAGCTGGCTCCAGCGCCAGATGCCAGGTGGGTACGGCCCTGTCTTCTCGCTATATCTCAAGGATGGTGAGACTGCGAAGCGGCTTCCGAGCAAGCTTCACCTCTTCCACCATGCCACGAGTTTGGGTGGTGTGGAGAGTCTCATCGAATGGCGCGCCATGACGGACCCCGGCGTAGACAGGCGTCTCCTGAGAGTGAGCATTGGTGTTGAAGGACTAGAGGATATCAAAGAAGACTTACTCCAGGGACTCGAAGCTCTGAGAAAGGAAACATCTGATAAATGAGACACTCGTCTGTTCGACAATAGAGATGTTAATAAAAAAAAGAGACTATAGATGATATAAAAATAGAAGATAGATATTGAAAGAAAGTATCGGGTTATCTCTATTAATAATGCAGTGTCTATAGAGAAAAAGGAAAATCATCTATACTGATCCTCATGAGTCGTCTAACCGTGAAGCAGGCGAGGGAAAATCTTTGACCCATGCCATTCATGAGAAACATGACAGACATCCTTGAAGAAGAAAGAAAAAAAAGGGGGAAGGGAGGGGAGGGGAGAGGGGGAGCAGAAGTACCGTTGATAAAAATAAAGAGAGGGGTTGATAGTGTCCGGTGAGTCGTGATTAGTGAAAAGCAAAAAACGTAACGAGCGACGAAAACAAAAAGTCATAAACGAGATACCCGATATCCAGGGGGGGAGCGTATTCCCACAGTCTAACCCAAGTCCCAAAACCAAAGCGCTCAACCGATTCTTTTCCAAGCTACCGTCTACATGATAGACAACACACAAAAAAAAAAGGAACGTGACTGGGGATGTTTGCACATCATGGAAGCCACATATCGAACCAATTTGTGAGCGGCTTATATTTGACCCTGCGACTGCAAATTCTAATCAGCATTTGATTTACAATGGATTTTGAGAGACTCGAGAGTTGGTGTATTACTTTGATCGATCGCCGTCTGTGAAAGAGCCAACCCCTCGCAAGTCGTAGTCTGCCGAGTACGACATTGCTCCCCGGGAAGAAGAGCCATGATCGGGGCTCTGCTTCCAGGTTCTACCAGGAGAAGTGGTGTAATAGTCTTGCGGCATTGCTGCGGGTGCCTTTTCTTGTTGTCTGGCTGTCATATGTGGCCTTGTCTGGAAAGTTGATGAGCCATCACTGATGACTGGGGAAGATTCTGGTGTGCGTGCGAAATCCGAGACGGCATCCATGGCCCGAGAAGGGTCTTGAGTTCGTTGCGAACCAAGCCATCTATCAACCATGTTGGATTTCGTCTCGTATTCTGCCCGTGTAGCCCTTCTCCAAGACGGGCTGCCATCTTGAGGAGAAGCAGCCATTGAGCGTTGGTAGCTTGACTCCCAGCTTCCGCGAACTGCCTCTTCGCTCCAGTTCCTGGAGCTTTCAGGCCGAGAAAAGTTGTGGTTGTAGTCTCCGTTGCAGTCACGGTTATAGTCACGGCTGTAGTCACGATTGTAGTCTCTGTTGTAGTCACAGTTGTAGTCGCGGTTGTAGTCACGGTTGTAATTTGGTCGACGATCCATGGCCGTTGGTGTTGGCCGAGGCGCGTGCAAGCGTGTAAGTGGATTGGATGTTGCTTGTGGAGCTTGTTAAAAGAGGACCTGGGCGCTGATCAGGGAGGAAGGCCTTGTCGAAAGATCCAATGAATGATTAGTGAGGTGGACCGTGATGCCTCGGTCGGATCCATCATGTATTTATGATATGGATCCAGAGTCGAGCCATTGCCCCTCCAGTCCGGATGCCTCAGTGACGTTTGAGATCTAAGCAGGGAGCTCGCGCCGCAGAAGGGGCTCAAGGTTTGTGCTGCCGACATGTGTGGCTGGAGCTCCTTGACCGCGGGGTCTCCGGCCGGGAGGCCGTCACTGGAACGAATCAATGGGCAGCAAAGCTAAAGGATTGGGGGCCGTGTGTGGCCATGCCACTGGCTCCTCGAGAGGTCGGACGGGGCCAAGGGGGCCAGCATGGAAGCTTCACCAGAGGAGCGATGGGGTCTGTCAGCAATCCTTCCCGAAGCGGCATAGCAAGCCATCAGATGCCTCTGACCAGTGCCAGGGAGCAAGGCCCAAAAAACAAAAAATCCTCTGGACCGCCAATGTGGCGTGCAGTTGATGCTGTGTGGGCTAACCCGTTCCAGTATCAAGAGTAGAGCACCACAATGGCGGCCGCAAACACCTCCAAGCGCTCTCCAGCCTGCCCAATGAGGAGCCAACTGCCACCATCACCAGACTACTGAGGCCAGGGATCCTAGAAGCCGCATGTGACACGACAGTGTGCTTCTCTTCACGCCGCGCTTGTTGTCGCCGTGGGTGAGGGAGCCAAGAGTGCAGCGCATCAACCGCCTCGCTAGTAGTCTCAACTAGCCCGCCACGAGTCGGTCCAGGGCGCTTCACTAACCCCCGCGATCTGATCATGTCCTGCAGGCCGTAAGGCTGGGTGAAACAACAGCATGGGCAGGTGAGGGACCCATGCCCGCAGAGCCCCAAACCGCACTGCGCCGGCGTGCACGAGGTGCGGCAGCATCGCTCCCTCCCGAGAGGAAGAATTGAGTGCTGATGGCGGAGGCTGTGCCAGTGCCAACACTATCGTTCACCATAGTCGCTTGCTACTATCTCCAGACGGATGGACTCCTAAGACGTCCCGTCCTGCAGAAAAGCATAGTTCCGTATAGTCTAATCAATGCGGTGTGGGTGAATAGTTGCCTTGTGAGACTTCGCTTATTGGAACTGACTCAGAGAGCGTGTTGTGATGCAACCGGCGCCTGAGCAAAAGCCCAAGCCGAGGCGCCGCACACGCGTCTGCACGTCATGAGCAGACTGGACAAGCGCTTAAAGCGCCGGACGACACATTCAGATGCTGGATTGATGTGGGATGCCACACAAATAGCAGTTGACCCGTCACCCCTGCGTTGGTTATGGAGCGCCTCCGAGAGCCAAGACACCAAGGCCTGCGAAGGCTTCTGGAAATAGCGTCTCGAATGCAGTGCGGAAGCACATCAGTGGAGGCCATCGGCAAGGGTTGGCAGCACCAGATCTAATTCGGGGAGTCCAGGAGGGTTTCATGCAGCCCGAGAACTCGGCCGTGACGATGCGATGATCCTTGGCAGACGGATCGAAATTCGAACAGGTCAAAGACGGAGCAGTTGAACGGATGCCTCCCTCCTTAAGCCACCGGGCTGAGTATGCACGAGCCCCGTTGGGGTCCACACAACAAAGCTTGGCGTCTTCAAGATTTTCCTAATGCGCACGAGCCACATCTGCCCCTTGTTGGCTATCTACTCGCCTCTGATTGGCCTAAACAGGCGCCGCTCAATGTCCAACAGTGGGTTTCTCCTGCAGCATTGGCTTACGTAGCACCAGCCACTAGCCACAACCGCCCTCCCACCATGCAGCAGCATCAACCTTCGAGCATCAAGCTTTCCATCTCATCGCGGCCAATCCTCCAACCTCACCCGACGCCGCCTTTGCTCCCTCCCCGTCTATTCTCGGCGACCTTCGGCCTTGGGTAGCATGCGCCCGTCACACAGTCTCGGGTGTGGGTCTCGCGGCTGTCTCAACTCTCTCTCTATGTCCATCTCGATGCCCTGATGGTTCGAATCGCCCTTTTCCGCCTACCCACCAAGCTTCGGCGCAGGGTCAGGCGCAACCGCATGGCCACTCTCATCGCTCTCATTGCCCTTGTAGGCCTCCTGGTCTTCCCCTTTTACGCCGCATACTGCATCTACAAGCCGCCACGCTACCTCATCGGTTACCTCCGCTCCACCTATCCCGACGTTCTCTGGGAGGAAACCATCAACGAAAAGATCATCGCCCTCTCCATTGACGATGCGCCTTCCGACCATACCGAGGAGATCATGAAGGTCCTTGAGGACAATGACGCCCACGCTACATTTTTCGTAATTGGCTCCCAGGTCGACGGCAGGATGGACAAACTCCAAAAGCTCGTCCACAATGGCCATGAGCTGGGCAACCACGCCATGCACGACGAGCCCTCCCGCTCCCTCGGTGATGATGAGCTACTGTCTCAGATATACACCGTCAAGGCGATGTTGGCGGCCGCTTACAAGGCCGAGGGGAAGATTCTCCCCAACAATTACTTCCGCCCAGGCTCCGGGTTCTTCAGTCGACGCATGCGCGAGTTGTTGGGAAATAGGGGGTTCCGCATCACCCTGGGAAGCATATATCCACACGACCCTCAGATCCCTTACCCTGATACCAACGCAAAGCACATACTCAGCATGGCTCATCCAGGTGGCATCATCATCTGCCATGACAGACGATCGTGGACCGCTCCCATGCTGAAAATTGTGCTACCTGAATTAAAAAGGCAGGGCTACAAAATTGTCACCATCACAGACCTCATCAAAGCTGCAAATCCACCTTACTCAAGCGCAGCGACATGAAGCCAATTGTCCACTTGTGATTTAGACGGATTTAATGAACCATATATTTGTATATATCAACACCAAGAGTTAGACCGGTTGGGTAAGAAGAGACTACTTTATCTACTAGTCCATATGACAAGGCGGCGCACATCTTTTAGCGGGTTCTAGTTACAAGGGATTAATACATCTACAATGGGATTTCGATCATTGGTAACCATCTTCGTGATCGATTCTTCCACTTACTGGACAAGGTTAGAGGATAACCTCCAACGACCCGTCCTCCTTGAGAAGCTTGGTGATGTTATATCGCGGAGATGATAGCCTGCTTATTGTCAGCGTCTGGTCGCTCAAAAAGGAAAGATGATAAGTAAGCCCACGTATACGCAAGAGTGCCAACGACAAAAGTACGACAACCATCGGTGTACCTCCTCACCAGATCTACCAAGGCCTCGTCTCCCTCAACGCGGGCAAGCATGTCGGCCGCCGCAGAGTCGAAATCTGCCACTGCCTGTCGCATGTTGTCATTCAGTTCGCCAACAGCCTCATCCAGGCTTTTTTCTGGCGTCAACAATGCAGCCACGGCGTTTAAGACACAATCCGTTCGGAGCTCCTTCTTCAGAGATAATACGTCATTGAGGAGGCCGAACGCAATTCCCGCGTGCTCGGCGAGCAGTCGCGCATCCGCGTCCATGCAATCCGGTAACGTTTCTTGGGTCGCAAATTCAACAAGAGTGCAGAACAGGTAGCTTCCAATCGTTCCCACTCGAAGCTTCACGTATGAGTTGTAGTCTGGCATGCGCCTCTCCAGCCGGAGCTTCTGCTCCACGCCACAGCTCTTGATGTAGATCTCGATTCCATCGTAGATACGACGTCGTAACTGCGCGGGGGACTTTTGTCTCAAACAGTCTCCGAACTGTAGGAAAGTGGCATTGATAACATCAACCCGCTGCTGCTGCTCCTGTTGTTGCTCTTCTGGGGCGGCTTCGTCGACGACACCCAATGCACGTCGTATTATCTGCAGCGTCCCGTCCCTCCAGCGCTCCGCGGCTTCAAAGTCGTTGGCCAGGTCGCCCTCGCCAGCATCCACGACATCATCCCAGCACACGATCCACGCCATCAGGAGCGCCAGCGCCTCAATTTCTTGGTCGCCGGCCTGCGGGTAAAAGTAGCATACCAAGCCCGCGATATCATCCTTCTTGCGTCTCAGCAGGGATTCATTCGCCGCAGCCATGCGGTCGATGGCGGCGTCCACGACGGGCACAACGGCCTCACAACGGGGGTGCAGCTGCGGCGAGGGCCATGTGCGGAAATGCACTGTGAGATCCGGCACACGAAGCTTCTGGCCCTTGAGGGCGGCGGCGATGGCGTCTTGGTCCAGGCGGGCCGGTTTCATGATCGGCGTCATGACTGAGTCTCTGTTGGCGCAAACCAAGGCGGATGAAAGTGCCGGTGACGGGTGGAAGTTCGGGCAGTGTGGGCTTCCCGCTCCTCCCTACATCCCTCCTTCCTCCTCCCCCGCCGAATGTGGGTTAAGCAGTTGGAGCCGGCTTCATTTTACGGAGTACCGCATTCCAGCGACCTGGAGCTGAAATAACATCCAGCGGCTGGGGATGAAAACGGCGTCGCGCTACGGGCCATTTCATTTCACAAGCTCCGACGCCGAGCGGACGACGATTGACTAGTTGATCGACGTGACAAGCACTGGTTCCGCTTTCATGATGTCCATCTCCGCAAACGCTTTCCCTTCCCTTGCTTTCCTTTTGATTTACCTTACCCTGCACTCATAAGCTTGAAACACCACGCATGCGACGACACATGTATCGGCCACGCCGATCACGCACCCAAGAGACCGGGTCCGGCACATGCCGCAAGCATGTCAGTTGTATTTTTTGTTTTTTTATTTTTATGTCTTCTCTACTCGTAACGTCCCAATTCTAAACCCCCCAACCAAACACACGTGCTGTCTCGTCCGTTTTGGAATGTGGTTTTATTAAAAATCCGCAGCCACCGCCATGAACCAAACGCCACGCATTTCCAACCCCCCCCACAGAAACGGAACGGAAAAGTCTAAAACAATAAATCGAGGGAAGCTACCCGCCATTAGACACCAAGAAAAAAAGAAAGCTCTAGGCCCAACCTCCCAATCAACCAAAACTCTATCGTGGACCATTTTTGGATAAGCTATGTCACATGCGAACTACGTAGCCACGTAATGTCCCACCAAAAATTGGCCAGGCATGTCTCATTTCAGCCATTCAACTAGGTCTCTCCTTTTTCCTCAACCAGAAAGAGTCAGAACCAGGGGGGAGGAGGGGATTGCCCTTTCTTTTTACTATATTTTTTTTTTCTCTCTCGAGCGTGGGTGCGTTGTGTGTGTCTCAGTGTGTGTGTGTTGCAGCTCCGCGCGCGTGGGGCGTCGTATCCAAGTTTGTGTGTGCGTATGCGTGTGCATGTGCGTGTGTGTGTGTCATGACATCAGTGACAAGCTGTTCGCTTCCAGCCTTCTTCTGCATGTTGAGAATAAACGAGGACGAAATAACCGAAGGGTCCTCCACCGTGGCCAAGAATAGCTTTTCTCGGGAGGGAAGGCATGTTCCATGTCCCGTCGTGCATGCATTGTGCATGGAGGAATTGATTGGCAGTTTCAGAATTGGATTTCGGGCGAGAAACCGTAGGCGGCAGAATGCTACACATGCAAAATCAAGCATCAAGTCGCCGTATGCATGCTCCGTTACGGAAAGAAATGATAAAGTGACAAAAAAAGAAATGTGTTGCCGTCTCAGGCCTGTGTGGTATATTCACATCGTAATAAGCTACATCGTGAATCAAAATAAGGTATCCCATCCCAATCTCTAACGCCCCGTGACGTGTGTGTCTTGGCCACATGGCCAGCATCGGTCACAATCCACTGGTATCCTATCGTTTCAGCCTTTCCTCCAAAATCACCTCAGGCATAGCAAACAAAAGCAAACAATCCCCTGAGCCGGTCAAGCAAGCGAGTGAGCTCCCGGCGCTTTTTCTCCATCCTTGTTTCTTGATCCGTGCTTCCGTCCCACGTTTTGAAAACGTCAGCTATTCGCTCGCGGGTCATAAATGTCCATTAAATATGTACAGTTGAATGAATGTGAAACCGGCAAGCCGGCTGAGGTTGCATTTTTTAGATCCACATGGGTGCTGTAGTTTTGGGGCGAGCAATTTCTGGGAAAAAGCTGGTGATGAGGTTCTGGACCTCGCTGAGGTAGTCTTCGGGGCTGACCTTGATGAGGCCCTTGGCGTTGATGTAGATGCTGTCCTCGTCGTCGAGTTTGGTGCTGGATCGAGCTCCATACTCCTCGGCGAGCTCCGTGACCTGCGCAAGCTCGTGGCCAAAGGGGTGAGACTGGTGCGGCTCTTTGTAGGACCGCTGCTGGAAGCTTGGCAGAGGGGCAGGGGCCGAGGGAGCGGCAACAGGAGCAGGAACAGCAGGGGCAAGGATGACAGGCTTCTGGACGTGGCCAGCAGACATGGACGAGGTTGATGAAGCGCGAGTAGACGTGGAAGATGATCGCGAAAAAGAGAAGCTGGCCTTGGTGGAGACTGAGTGTTCCGAATCCTTTGACATGTGAGAGACGGATCGGTTTCGAGCAATGGCGTCGTAGGAGTTCTGTTTGGTGTGCGAGGGAGATCGTTGAGGAATAGCAGGCGCATCCGGCTGGGGGAGAGGAGGGGTCTTCCCGGGAATCACGAAGTAGGTTGACAGGTGATTGGGCTTTGGCCCCTCCATCTCATCGACAACAGAAACGTCAGGACTGGTCGGCGGGGTTGACTCAGTTGTCGAGTGTGTCTCAGAATGCGACTCAGATGGAGTCTCAGAATCCGTCGATCGAGTTGAGGCCTTGTTGCGAAGGACATGCCTAGGCAGGTCGGGAGCGTTGTAGGAAAGCATGTTTGTGGTGTGAACAAGCTGGATGGGCGCTGAGATTTTATTTCTGATCATGTCAGGGTGACGATGAGCTCGGGCGGAGTTGCTTCGCTGAGGGGACGATTTCGAGAACTCTCCGAGCTCGTTGGCCATGCGGGCCTTGCGGGTCGTGAAAGCGCGCGACAACGCCATTGTGAACACTCTGTGATTGAGAAAGTTGAAACACGGGAGCTTGATTTGACTGCAGGAAGCGGCAGTGATGGTATATCAAGAGGCTGGCGAGACGAATGTGCCGGCTTGGGAAGAATGCCGAAAAAAGTAACTTGGCGTCAATGATGTCGAGTGGCTGGCCAAGTGCGATTGCTCTGGTGATAGTTTGGCTAGCCTAGCTTAAACGCAACAAAGGGCCGTTTCGGGCGATGAATTGGCGGCGTAGGCTGTGAACTGTATTTGCGATTGAGACCGACTTAAGGTTGTTGTCGTTTTTGTCGTCGTCGTTGTGTTGCTGTAGAAGCAGTGATACGGGAAGGAGTCCAGTCCTTGGTTGTGAGTGTAAGTTCCCCAACTGGAATTGGTGGTTGGGTTTGCGCGTGTGCGTGTGTGCCTTGGATTGGCTTTGCGTGTAATCGAATAGAGAACGTGAGTCACTGGCTTGTGAGCGAGTGATGGCTGTCTGGTTGCGGTAAAAGAAGGGAACGGTCAACGTCGGTGGGCGTTATCGGTCGGAAGCTGAGAGGGTTCGATCGATCCTGCGATGAGGGTATGCCGAGCTTAGAACAGAAAAGGCACTGCGAGTGTGCAAAAGGCGCGCGCACAGATCTCAGATCACGTTCGAAGAGAATGATGAATCGTGAAACGGGACGACTGGCGCAGGGAACAGCAAGAATAAAAACTGAAGACGCAGCCTTCGACGGAATTCAAGGAAAGGCGTTGGGTTGGAAGAGGAAGAAGAGAGCGACTGGTCGGCTCGACGAGACGAAACAACCTAAAGATAATGGGGGGGAGGGGGGTTGCACCACATGGTACAGCAGCGGCAAAAATGTGCAGGCAAAGCCCTGGGGACGCCTGTGCAGAGGGTGAATACGTACCCAGCGAACATGGATAGTCTGTGGGTGCAGAGGCAGACGATGATAGCGCCAGAGGGAGCCATGTAACAGGCGGACTTGCCAGCCCCTGATGCGAGAGAGCAGGGGTTGGGCTTTGATGGAGGCGGCCCCCGGTCCAATGCTGAAGCCTCTGGTTGGCCGGGACCTTGCGGATGCAGGGGACCTTTACCTGTGCAGGTATGTGTCTGCCGGGGTGCGGAAGGGGGCTTTGTCCTCTCTCTGGCCCCTGGGACTATCTCCCTAAACAGAAACCTAAGGCCGTTCCGCGCCAGCAGGGGACCAGCGGTGGAGCGGCAGCTAGCCAGGGACCCGCCAATCGCTGCACGAATTCCCCTGTCGACTCACAACCCACCCACAGAGGCCCCACTTGGCTGCCCTGCTGTTCGTTCAATTTTTCTCCGTCGTCTTGTTGCTAGAAATGCCGCCTGGTTGTGCTGTCGCTGTCGGCGCCAACGCAGGATGAAAGCCCGTTGTTCTGAGCCTGGCATTTTTTGGTATTCATTGATGGAGGGGTAGCAGCCGGTGCGTGATAGCCTCACGATTCGCAGTCTTGAGGCGGTGTTGTCCCTCCCGGCGCTTACGACCGTCAATGCTCTTCCGTATTGCGCACACACCCGCCTGTCCATCTCGACATCGGCGCTTTTCGCTGACCGGCCACCATCCATCTTGAGCGATCAAGCCTCTCTTCCCTATGGTGCCGTGCACTTGGGGGCGCTAGAACACGCCGGCCGTTCTGGCACAGACCGGTGGCTCATTGGGGTAGCTGCTACATCGTGCATCATGCGAGCCACCGTGGCACTGTGCTCTTTATTCGCGCTCCTTTTCTTTCTTTCCTTTGTGCTATGGACCAATTTGGGCAGCTGGAATGCCGTTTCTTTGCCGCGTTACAGCGTATCAGCGTGTTAATCACAACGTTACCTTGGTCAGGAAAACAAAGTTGGGCTGGGCCTCCCCCACCAGGTCGCCTCGCCTCACCACACTCACCAACATCCACCATCACCAACCACAAACCATCACCGCCGGCCGCGGGCTCCTCGCCCGACCCACATACCATGGCGAATCGATCGATCCAGTCGCGACCCGTCAATTCGGCAAGACACGGGGACCAAGACAAGGGAAAGCGAAGTGCTCGCTCATCGCATCACACATGCACGCTCTTTACCGAAGAGACAGACCACTGGATGTCCCCGCCTCACCCCAATGTCTGTTGGCACGCGTCCACTGGTTCGGCGGTGATGAGTTGTCTCCCCCCCTCTAGCACTACCGTGCCTACATGATGCGGCCGCCAATTCGGCTGCAGCTGTGATTCAACTGGTTGGGCTCTGGGGAGGCTGTTGGCGTAACATTGCGCAGCTAATTGTACGACAAATTACAGCATGCAGTGACCTTGTGGTGGTTGTTGGGATGAACTTGAGCAGTGACTCCTCGGGATCCCCCTTCATTCTTCCGTGGAATTGGAGCGAACAAAGCAATAATATTTCTGTCCAGCCGGGGATCCCTCGCCGTCGCTTCGCCGCCAGTGACCACCCAGCATTTCCAGATGAACCCTAGACTGCCCGTGTTAGAGAATGATTGAGGCGGCTTCAGAGCCCTGAAAGCTCATGCGTGCTTCTGCCGGTGGTTGGCCGTTCCCTCAACGCCCACCAAGCCCTCTGATCTCCACTTTAGCAGGTCGGGACTGCATGGCTGATCCCATCGAGAATCATAAACCCTGCTTGATTGGCCCGTTCCCCTTGGCGTCCTGACCGTCGGCACGTTTCAGGCCCTTGTGGCTGTTACCCTGGCCAAGTGCCTGCTCCGGTGGGTCTTTGGACCCTGCTAGACATTGTCCAAGAACCCGGGGACGGACTCGATAGTGACAGGAAGGGGACGATCTTCACTTTACACCTTCGACCAGCGCATCATGGTAAACCCAAACTAGGTCCCTTCTGATATGGCCTCCTTTTGCCCTTGCTAAGTTTCTCCTTGCGAATCAAATTGGCCGCCATACGGTAAGGATGGTCAACGTCAACGCGAACTCAAATTTGCTGAGCCGTCGGCCTTGTGGGCACCACAACTAGCCTACACGCGGATTCGTCAATATCCGTACATCGAACCCGTTATACATACCACTTAGCCCTGGCCCAAGAGCACTGGTAATTGATTTGGCACTGACCTCCTATCTCGGCCCATTCGATTTCGGACATTTGCATTTGACATTTTTTTCTCAGTATGCTAATGCGTGCAGGTGCCAAAGTTCTCGCAGAGTCATCACCGGGGTCTGCCAAATCTGTGCGTGTTTCATCTTCCCCCATTCATACCGCGGATTTGAACTCTGCTCTGGTTTTTGCCTTTTCAGCTGGCGGAGTCTCCCTGCCCGCAGCTCAGCCTTCTCGCACCCAGAGTGGGACAGGATCATGCTCCAGGGGTTCACTCAATGCGCCAGGCTCCGAGGGCCCCATATACCCAAAACCGGCTAACGTGATGTTTGAGGACCTTGTTTGAATAGCCTCATAATCTATCAATCAACTTTTTTTTTCTCTCTCACTAGTCGTTGGTTTTTCTTGGGAAAAGCAATCTAAGATTAGCAATTCCCTCGTGAACGTGCACTTCAGCCCGACAACCAATTATCCCACAGCCTCTCTCTGGCATAATTAGCCAACACCGTATTTTGCCTTGCTTTGCCTCTCGGCCGTGGTCGGTCCAGCCGAACGACTGAGACCTGTTGTGACGGGCCATCCGCACTCAAAAAAAAAGGTGTGTGTGTGTGTGTGTGTGGCCGGCAACTCGCCGAGGCTCAGGGGTCATGGGCTTAGTCTTCCTCCATCGAATCATCATCTTCCTTTCCATCATCACCCTCCTCACCCTCATCCTCGCTCTCGCTGCTCTCGTCATTCTCCACACCAACAAGTCGGTCCTCGTCCTTCCCGCTTGACTCGGGAACTCTGTGTGCGAAGGCCTTGCGGACAGATGGATTCGTGCTAGTGTCCCAGACGTGCATGGTCCCGTTGCTGCCAGCCACAGCCAGTCGGAAGGCCACTTCCGCATCTGGGGCAAAAGTCGTAGAGAAGACCTTTCCAACGTCAAGGTTGCGAGAAACAACTACCGATGGTCCCGTGGCCTGGATGTTCCACAGTTTCACTGTTTTATCTGTAGATCCCGTGGCCATGAAACCGGGGACCACGGGGTTGATGTCAAACGAAGAAACGGATTCGTCGTGAGCCTGCAGAGTCCAGACCGATTTGGTCTGTGTGGGGTCCGAAGGCGCATTTCGGATGTCGTGATAGTGAATCATGCCGTTCTCCGTCGAGACAAAGAAGAAGTTGGCATCATGCGGGTCCCAGCGGATGTTCTCGACGTCGCTTTCCACTCCCCATCGGGCAGGCTTGGCGTCCGGCGCACGCATGTCCGCTGCGACCACAGTTCGATCGTAACTGCCGCTGAGCAACACGGTTGACTCGACTGCGTGCCATGCCAGAGAGCAAACCTTGTCTGTATGGTACGTGTACGACTTGGCGCACTTGGTGGTGTTCAGATCCCAGAGTTTGACAGTCTTGTCAGCCGATGCCGAAGCTAGCAGGTTGCGGTGCTGTCTGTTGGCCGCCAGGGAGAGGACCGCATCCACGTGGTACTCGTCATTGGCCTTCTTGGCCTTCTTCTTCTTCTTCTTTGGCTTCTCACCATTTGCATTGCCACCCTGGCCTAGAATGGCATTCGGGTACATGCTATCAACGGTGTCCAGGTCCCACACTTCAATGTCAGGGTCCATTGTGCCAATGGCGACAAAGTTGCCTCTGGCATCCTTCTCGACGCCGGTCTTGTTAACAGGCATATCAAGCCACTCAACGCAGAGAGGGATGGCAGGCAGCATGATGTCGTGGTGCACATAGAGGTTATCGGCCGCATCTTCGTAGACGTATACTTCCAGGTTTGCCATTTCATCCTCAACCTTGGCAGCAATAATCATGTTGTCCGTGGCCAAGACTTGAAGCTCCTCCCGCTCCTCTTGGGCATCTTCTTCTTCAGCATTGATTGTGATGTAAGGATCGTCTTTGTTGGTCTCGTAGTACGCGAGCGCCTTGACGTTTCCAAACATAGCCATTCCCTCACCACTTGCGGCGGCTTCTTCGTCATCATCATCGTAATGATCTAGATCGTATTCTTTTAGGTCATCATCGTCAATGGCGTCCCTGTGTGGTTTGGTGGTTAGACTTTTAAGATGAGCATAAAAAAAGGTTGGTTTAAAATAACGTACTTGGACTTTGTGTCAGCCTTGCCATCATCATCCTTCATCTCGTCATCGTCGTCTTTTTTTCCATTGCTCTCGTCTGCGCCATTCTCTTCAGTGTCTTCCTGGGCTTCCTTTAGGTCCTCCTCGGCATCGTCGAGTTGGAGCTTGGCCAGTTCTGCTATTCTTTCGTATTCCTCCTCGTCTAAGGTGTATTTTTGAGGGAAGGGCGCCGCGAAGCCCCGAGGGACCCATGCAGCAGCTGTAATCATCGACATTTTGAAAATGCGATTTTGGGTATCTTGGTGTTAGACGGTGCGCTAAACGGGCGACCGCAGACAATAATTTTTGTTCCAAAATTTTGGGTGGGGTTTATCGATAAGGATTGGTCGGAAAAACCTCGTGGCCTTGTTTTCTAAACATCAACCTAGTCAACCGCTAGAGCTCCATCGTGGAGACACCAAGCATTCGCGACCGGCAGCATCGAAAAAAATATGGGCGACGACCGAGATTACGATGGGTATAATCCCAAAAGGAGGCGCATGGAATCGGCGCGTCCGCAGCATCGATTTCAGAACGGTTCTCGAAGCTCAACTCCGCGTGCCCAGTCTCGTTACGCGCCAACACCTCCCAGGCAACAGGAAGTGAATGAGCCGACAGATGAAGATGAGAGAGCCCTCGATCGCGATTGGTACGGCGGAGATGAATTCGGTGGACATGTATTTGGAGATGAAGGGCACAATCCATTTGCTTCCTATGAGATGTCTGCTTGGGAGAGTCAACAGCAAGAGTCGGCGCGTGCCGAGAAGATGGCAAGCCGGTATGATGCTCGAAGGGAACAGCGGCAGCGGGAGAATGACGCTTGGGAAACGAACCGAATGCTTGTTTCTGGTGTCGCGCAACGTAGAGACATGGCATCTGACTTTGATGATGACGAAACGACTCGAGTGCACCTGCTGGTCCATGACCTGCGACCGCCGTTTCTTGATGGACGAACCATCTTCACCAAGCAGTTGGAGCCGATTCCAGCAGTGAGGGACTACCAAAGCGACATGGCTGTGTTTAGCCGAAAGGGAAGCAAGGTTGTCAAGGAAGCGCGCCAGCAACGAGAACGACAACGACAAGCCCAAGAGGCCACGAGCATGACCGGAACCACGTTGGGAAATATCATGGGCGCCAAGGAGGAAGACGGAGATAGCGCGCTGCCGGTTCCAGCGGAGGAGGACATGGTAAAGGCAGAACCGAAGGGCAACAAGTTTAGCGAGCACATGAAGAAGTCAGATGGGGCGAGTGCTTTCAGCCAAAGCAAGACACTCCGAGAGCAACGAGAATATCTCCCTGCCTTTGCAGTGCGTGAAGATCTACTCCGGGTCATTCGAGAGAACCAAGTCGTTATCTGTGTTGGAGAAACCGGTTCTGGAAAAACCACCCAGCTAACCCAGTTCCTTCATGAAGATGGTTATGGGAATTCTGGCATGATCGGCTGCACTCAGCCCCGACGTGTTGCCGCAATGAGTGTTGCAAAGCGAGTTGCCGAAGAGATGGAAGTGAAGCTGGGCAGCACGGTTGGTTACGCGATCCGTTTCGAGGATTGCACCAGCAAAGAGACCGTCATCAAGTATATGACAGATGGTGTTTTGCTTCGAGAGTCGCTCAACGAACCTGATTTGGACAGATATTCATGCATCATCATGGATGAGGCGCACGAGCGTGCTCTGAATACCGACATTCTGATGGGTCTATTTAAGAAGATTCTGCAGAGGCGCCGGGATCTAAAGCTGATTGTCACATCTGCAACCATGAACGCAAAGAGGTTCTCAGACTTTTTCGGTGGCGCGCCCGAGTTTACAATTCCTGGACGAACTTTTCCCGTCGATGTCATGTTCCATCGATCGCCCGTCGAGGATTATGTCGACCAAGCTGTTCAACAGGTGCTCGCAATCCATGTTTCCATGGACCCGGGCGATATTTTAGTCTTCATGACAGGTCAGGAGGATATTGAAATTACCTGCGAATTGGTCCAGAAGCGCCTTGATGCTCTCAACGACCCGCCAAAGTTGAGTATCCTGCCAATTTACAGTCAGATGCCTGCGGATCTTCAGGCCAAGATTTTTGACAGGGCGGCACCAGGCGTACGCAAGTGCATTGTTGCCACCAACATTGCCGAGACAAGTTTGACAGTTGATGGTATCAAGTACGTTGTTGATGCTGGCTATTCCAAGATGAAGGTATACAACCCAAAAATGGGCATGGACACGCTTCAAATCACCCCTATCTCACAAGCAAACGCTTCGCAACGTTCTGGTCGAGCCGGACGAACGGGGCCTGGCAAGGCCTTTCGACTATTCACCGAAAAGGCTTTCAAGGAGGAACTTTATCTTCAGACGATTCCCGAAATTCAACGAACCAATCTTGCAAACACTGTGCTCATGCTCAAATCTCTTGGCGTGAAAGATTTGTTGGATTTTGATTTTATGGACCCTCCACCGCAGGATACAATTACGACATCTATGTTCGATCTCTGGGCCCTCGGAGCGTTGGACAACCTGGGTGAACTGACGGAACTCGGTCGAAAAATGAGCGCCTTTCCTATGGACCCATCATTGGCCAAGCTCATTATCACGGCTGACGATTATGGATGCAGCGAAGAGATGATTACGATCGTTTCCATGCTCTCGGTCCCCAATGTATTCTACAGGCCCAAGGAAAGACAGGACGAAGCTGATGCCCAGCGCGAGAAGTTCTGGGTGCATGAGTCGGACCACTTGACATACTTGCAGGTGTATCAGGCATGGAAAGCAAACGGTTACTCTGACGGCTGGTGTGTGAAGCATTTCCTCCACCCCAAGTCTCTGAGGCGTGCAAAGGAAATCCGAGAACAGCTCCTCGATATTACCCGCATGCAGAAGATGACACTTACTAGCTGTGGTATGGACTGGGATCTCATTCGAAAGTGCATTTGCTCTGGTTACTATCACCAAGCTGCCAAGTACAAGGGCTCTGGCGAATACATTAACCTCCGCACCAACCTTGGAGTGCAACTCCACCCTACCAGCGCGCTTTATGCCGGCCATCCACCAGACTACGTTGTATACCACGAACTCATTCTAACCTCAAAAGTTTATGTCTCGACCGTCACAGCTGTGGATCCTCATTGGCTAGCCGACTTGGGTGGTGTCTTCTACTCTGTGAAGGAGAAGGGATATTCGGTGCGAGAAAAGCGCATAACAGAAACTGAATTCAACAGGAAGATGGAGATTGAAGCCAAGATGGCTGAGGACAAGCAAAAAGAGGAGGAGCGTAAACAGGCTGAGGAGGAGCGGGCTCAAAAGAAGACAAAGAAAATCGGCTCAGATGGAAAGAAATTCGTGACGCAAGGTGCCGTCAAGAAGCCTATTATCAAGCGTCGTGGAAGGGGATTTTAATAAACAGAGGCTTGTATTGCCTTTGCATGCATCGGATTTAGGATAAAAATGACACCAGCGGCTTGACTTTGAGTAATATTTCGACGATTCGACGACGATTCAGCCTCATTACGGCTATCACCACTTTTCAGCTTGTCTTCCTTAAACCAGAGTGATATGTGCTTTAATATGGCGCGATTCATCTTCCAAAAGAGAGGTTAATATTTTGAGACACGAAGCTGAAACCGCCGAAGCAGAATAGAGCTCTTGCATTGTGTTTGACAGTGTTTGACAATGTTTGACAATGAAATATAATGATGTTGTTCAACAGGCTCCCCAAAACCCCTCTTAGCCTGGACCATTGGAGTACTTTCTGTGTCAGTAACCTAACCTTTAAAGATAATCTATTTACTTTTGAGACAATTTATATATCGGCAAATCATATTACATAAAGCACACAGCGAGTTCGCGGCGGACTTGGTTCTCTATCGTTTTCTGGTTCAGCGTCGAACCTCAAAACCGCCCTCTCCCTCAACCACTTCGCGATCCTCTTTGTCAAGCTGCACAACTCTGGCATGCCCTGGCCCGTTGTCTACATCCTTAAAGAACCTGTCGAGAACTTCTTCGGCAGCTTGGGCCTCGCCTTCAACCTGGCGATGCCTGTATTAGCAAAGACAGTGGGCGTGTGAGGAGGCAAGAGAGGAAAAACACCTTTTTGTCAGCTGTATTTCGGCACCATCCTGTGATGCCGTATTCTTGCGCCTTTTGGCGGGTGAAATATCTGCTGTTATTTAGACATGGGCATGTTGCTACCTGCGAGAGATGGCTCAATACCGGAAGCCGACACCTACATGACGTCAGTTGAAACCTGGTTGGAGAATCTGATGCGGCGTACCTTGGACAACGCCATGGACACGGAAGTAGACCTGGATAAGAGGAAACATATTAATCGCGCGCGCAAAAACAAAGCATAGAACGTACTCTTTTTGTCATTTTTTGGGATTTTGCAGGCTTGTTTTTGTTGTCAATTACAAGTTGTCATGCTTGGACCAGCGTTGGAGGGGTAGTGGTGGGATGCCCGGCTAAGCCCCGGCCACGTCGATAAGATACTGCCTAGTTGCCCTTTGCTAAATGTTTTGTCGCGTTTCGCAACCTCCATCGTCGCGATTCCCTTGTTTCCCGCCCTGCGCCCCTCCCCGAAAGTCGCCATTGCCTCACCATGACATCGGCCCAAATAGAACCCTGATCTCTCAGCACTGTTGCGATCCTGATGGAACCCTCTTCAGCCGGCGAGCCGGCCGTTCGCTTCCGCGCTGGCAAGAAGCGCAAGGCCTACCGCCAGCGCACTGAAGGCGACGGCGACGACGCCAACAGCGCCTCGACCGTCGCAAATGCAGGGACGGCGGCTCACACTGAACCTAGACATGTCTCTGAGCAGCCTGGATCCTCCAAGGATGATGGAAACGATGAAAACAAAGTCGGAGGCGTTGCAGCGGCGCTTCGCCTGCGCAACGCCCGCAGGAATCGACACCACGGTGTCGGTTTCGCAAACACGACAAAGCTTGACGATGAGGCATCCGGCGAGCGCTCCCTCACCCTAAGAGGCGCCGATGGGCAGTCAGAAAACGACACCCTGCTTCACACCATTACTCACCGCTTTACCCACCAAACGGGTTTCGTGGCCGACCTCAACGACAAGCACATGTTCGTTCTCGATCAACCCCCCGTGCCCTTTGCGCTCCACGAGAAGAGACTAATCATTCAGGATGGAATATATAGAGTCCCACCTGTCTAGCCGCACAAGCGGAACACCTGTTCCCTCGAAGGAAACACCCTCGGCACCTGCCCCGACCGCCGCCGCCCCCGTCGCCCCCGGTCCCTCAACGAAGCCCGGGAGCGGACACGGTGCCATGCAAGGACAGCTCACAGAGATCGATCTCGGCGACGAGGCGCGGGACTTGAATGTCGCCCGAACAGAGCGTGCAACGCATCCTGGCCAGAGCAGCGTGGAAGCGGAAGATGGCAATGGACGAAGATCTAAGAAGCCTCGTTTGGGGCGTGATGGCAAGCCATGGCGTCCTCGGAACCGCCGAGGCAGTGATGCAATTAAACGAGACCAACTTGTCGAAGAGATTCTCCGTGAGAGCCGTCGTATGTGTTTCCCCTCTCCAACCCCCTCCCCCCCCCCCCCCCCCCCCCTCTCCCCCCCCCCCCCCCCTCCCCTCCCTCTCCCCTCTT
>KV875230.1:105589-129100 GCA_001879505.1 Calonectria pseudoreteaudii
AAAAAAAAAAAAAAAAAAAAAAAAAGCTGAAGAGAGCTCTCTGCAGCTGTGTGTTGACGACATGATGATTACAGCTTTGCCCGCATTGTCGCAAGGTACCACCAACCAGAACTGCAGCCTGCAACTGCAACAACAATCGGTGCTAGGCCAAGAAACCCGCTCCCTCCTTCCCTGACAGTTTTTTTTCTGCAACCGCCTGCCGTCTCTTTGCTCTGCTGCCGAGGTTTGCAGGAGTTGTTGATGGGGCGCACTTACACTCCACCCGAACACGAGCTTCTTGGCCGATGCAAAGTTGAATCGGCCAACACCAAATTCCACCCACCTCTTACAATCATGACCCCAACATAAGAAACACCGTGCTAAGGGTTTCAGCTTCTCGCTCGGGACCCCAGGCTACTGCTTCAATCTCTTGCTCACTGACATAGTTGTCGGGGCAGCGCGGAAACTCGGCCAACGCGGCAGTGAAATTCTCTCTTGTCCAGCAAAACAAAATGCCAGATGGCGAGATGGCTTCAAGTGAGGCACGCAAGATCGCTGTCGTCTCAGAGTCGTTCTTGAATCAGAGAGCAGGAAGAAGTGCCACTGTACCCCTCTTTTTGGAACCATCAATGCCTCACTGGCATGCTCCCAAAATGCCAGTATGGGGTCCTGTGGCCCGATTCAACCACGCAGCTCTGGAATGCTGTCCTTGATAATCTGTATAACCTGGACCCCCAGTTCTAGTTGCCGGGTTCGGCCACTTCTTTCTGTCATCTGCCGGAGTCATGTTCTGAGATGAGATACCGTCTGCCATGTCCGGTTGGGTATTTGTGTCAATATTCCTGTGTTTTTTTTCTTTCTCTTTGGTGGTGTTTTTCATGTACAAGCCGTTTATTGGATGGCTTCTTTGTCTATCACAGATAGTCATTATCACGCAAGCTCGAATAGTGCGCGACTTACAGTCAACCCAAATATACTTTGTCTATGGCGATCCAACTCCATCCCTTACGCCACCAACATTGAATTGCACAATCATTGCTCAGATTTAAAGCCGCACTCATACCTTCCAACTCTAATATCTCGGCGGGATACCAACTTAACGTTGAACTGGTCCAAGCCTCTGTTTTCGGATCGCCCTCCTTTATCTTAGCCTCTCGTTGTATCGCTTCCGTTGTTGTTGTTGATTTTTGCCCTCACAATGAGCTCAATCCGGACTCCGACTCCGACGATGAAGCGCTTTTTTCGTGCATGATGTTTGGGGTAGAATCCTGCTTTATTCGGCCGCTGCCCGCCTTTTTGTTGATTCCAACTCCCTTCTCTGTCTGAGATTCTGACCACAGTGAAGTCGAATTGATATTCACAATGTCGGTGACGGTGACACAGCTCAATGGCGACGCCTCTTTCATGCTGAGCTTTGAACCCCTGGCACCATTCCCAAGCCAGCAACCATTTCGGATTATCCTGGACCCATGGATCCCAGGCCCTCCACTGCCAAAGGCAGATGAAGTGATCTATTCGAAGAGCTATCAGGATATTGAAAAAGAGCCCACGCGTGTCGAGACACTGAGGGAGCTTCCTGAACCAGATCTCATCATCATCAGCCAAGACAAGAGCGATCATTGCAACAAAGCTACTCTGAAGCAACTTCCACCCAACATAAAAACCAAGATTCTGGCTGAACCGGCGGCGGCTAAGCAGATACGCAGCTGGAAGTATTTCAACAAGGACAATGTCATATCAATGGACAAGTGGGAGGACCCTCGTGTTGCCAAGAAGGACACAACAATTCGAATAGCCGTCCCACCCTATATCTTGGGAGGTGACGCCGGAGAGGTTACAGTTTCTTTCATCAATCAGAAGCGTGACCACTGGCGCGCTCACTCAGCTATTGGTATCACATACCGCCCACCTCCCTCTCGCCCACTGTCTTTTAATCGTCCCAGCCTCACTCCCCCAGTCACCCCCAAACCCACCCTCAGCTTCAGGCTGCCATCCCCGCCCCTTTCCTCTGGCATCATCAATTTTAAGACGGCAAGCTTTACTCCGCGGATGGCACCTCCCACCCCGCCCGAGTCCCCTCATCCCAGTCGGCCGCGTTCTATTCGTTCTGTTGCGTCTGTTGCGCCCCAGCTCCCGCCACTGCGAGACCGTTCCCTCTCTGTCACCACCGTTTCTCCTCAAACGCAGGACCGTTCTTTGTCTGTCATCTTCTCGCCACACGGCATCACCTACGATAGTCTTGAGCTCTACACAACGACTCACTTAGTCACCGAAGCTGCTCTGCCCCTGACGGCACTCCTTCACTGTTTCGACTCTGTTTCTGGGCCTTGGTGGCGTCCTGGTTCTATCAATTCTGGAACACCAGATGGCCACCGGATTGCCACTTCCCTCGGAGCCAAGGCCTGGGTCAGCACCCATGATGCCGAGCGGAAGATCTCTCAGCAGAGATGGCTGGCCAGAAGGGCTCGCGTCCATCGCTACCGGAAGGAGGAGGTCCGACGTGAGCTCGACCAAGCAGCTTGGGATAGCAGCAAGAAAGCGCCGCAAACCCAGATCATGTCTCTTGCGGCCGGCGAAGAGGTGACGCTCACAAACGAGGGCCTCTGGGACCACCTGATTCCACAGGTAAGCCGCCGAATAACATCCATGGTTTTTTGAACAACAATAAAAAACAACAATAACACTACGAAACGAATTTGGAGTTTGTACGAAATGAGGACTGTGACTAAAATTACTATCACTTTTTTTTTTTTTTATCTCGGCGACATCAGGATAAGCGGCTTACATTGCAACTTAATATTTTCTTTTGTTCCATGTATTTTAGCACAAAAATGTTCCCCTCGCTCAGGAGAATGGAGATACCAGGATGAATGACTTATAATGCGGGAAACAACAAGTCTGTAGAGGTTTCAACCACCCACACAAATCATACGAGTAGCTTTTTATAAGCTACAATACTATGAAGGGTGCCATCGCCCCTTGTTCTAGCTAATTAATACACTTTTTTTTTTTTTTGTAATGCTGTGCCAAAGTTGAAAATGGTGGCACGCGACTATTTCTCTCCTCTTTTTTGTTAAGCTGGCTTGGCTGAGCCGCTGCTTAGACCGAAACACTAAACATAAATCAAAGGCTTAAACAAGATTTTCTTGCTGAAAATGTTTATTTATCGAGGCTAGACTTTGTCTGCTCAATTTGGGACTTGAAGCCTCCACTTATGGTATCATTTAACTCGGCAGGTTCCACAGAGTTTCTTCTTATAACAGCAACCGCCATATGCTATGCAGCTTGTCCGATGCCCCTATTTGCAACTTCAAAAGATACATTGTAAAGGTCGTCCAATGACTGACAACGAAAGGACCAAAAATAATTTTGAAACAAGACGATTTCCTTCTCAATGACACCTCTTGTTTCAAGCATAACTGCGATTCTAGTTGTTTATATTTCGTGACCCATGCCAAGTTGGTCTCTCTCTGGTTCTCTTTTTTTTGGTGGTTTCTTTTGTTTCTCAAGTTTTCTTGCTTGCTCACTCGCAACTCCGTCGCCTACCTGAGCTGCTTGAGAATCTCGGTTAGGAAATCCTCAAAGCTGAGAGTAATGTAACCATCCCGGTCGTCATCATACTTTTTGAAGACGTCCGTCATGCGCTTGAGGGAGATGCAGCTCTGAACAAAGAGATCGAAGCTCATGACACCCTCACCGCGCTTATCGTAGGTGCGGAAGAGAAGCTCAACAAACTGGGGGCTGAGACGGTAGCGGAAGGCGACCAGCGCATTGCTGAATTCGGGGAGGGAAATGTTGCCGCTACGGTCCGCGTCGAAGCGGTCAAAGAGAGTGCGCCAGGAAGCGAGGAAAGACCACAAGCCACAGAACTCCTCGAAGCCAATGGTTCCGCTCCGGTCCGAGTCAAACATGCGGATCATCATTCGGACGGTGTGAGGGTCGAATGAGGTCCAGTCGCCGTTGACAAGGGCTGCGGACAGCTCGCGCTCCGAGAGATGACCGGTACCTGTGGAGAAGCAATACAAGTTAACGAGGGCTGTGCTTGAGATGACGCGTTCGCGGAAACTAGCTGGCCCTTGTTTCTCGCTTATAACCCGATAATAGATTATGGAATGCGAAATAATAAAAAAAGGGGGAGGGGGAGAGGACTTACCATCTTTATCCACAGCTCTAAAGAGAGGCAGCAGAGAGGCGTCGGCGCCGGAGTTATCAGGGGCGGGAGTGGGAGGAGGGCGGGAGTTGGCCGCGGGATGGTTGTGGTGCATGGGCTTTGCGCCGGTGGGATTCGGGGGTGGTGACATGTGGCCGTAACCGCCAAAGGATGGCTGGTTTATCGATGAGGATCGAGAGTCACGGTGGACGGGAGAAGGCTTGTTGTAGTTGTTGCCTTGTTGGTGATAAGGCTGCTGGTTGTGGTATTGCTGCTGGTTGTGATATGGCTGCTGCTGCTGGTTGTGATATGGCTGCTGCTGCTGCTGGTGAAACTGCTGGGGTGGTCGCTGCTGCTGCGGAGATGTGGCCTGGCCTGGTTTCTGAAGTTGGGATGAACGTGTCAATGTTTCAGTGCGCTTTTGCTAGACAGGATGGGAAGAAGACAAACATACGGGTTCGGGCTCAGCAAATCTGGGAAGATGGATAATTAGCATGAGCTGACAAAGTGATTGCGAAGCTGTGACGCATATATCGCAGAGCCGCACCACCGGCGCACACACGGGCACGGGGCGCAAGCGATTGCGACGCGGGGTGCGAGGCGCCCGAGAGAGGGGAGAGGGGAGAGGGGAGAGGGGAGAAAGGAGGGGCAGCAGAAAGTTACCTGGGCAGAGCATCTTCGTCGTAGGGACGGTTGTACGCCATTGTGGATGAGATAGCAAAGGAGCGGTATAATTTTCCTTCTTTTACAGTTTCACTTTCTGCTTTGGTGTGTCTCGGCCAAGCAAGGGGGCAAGAAGGCAAGAAGAAGAAGGAGAGAAGAAGATAAAATAGACCAAGATGGGTCGACGTGGAAGTGAGAGAGGAGAGGGGGGGGAGGAGAGCACGAGGAAGGAGGACGAGGGAGATTTCTTGATGGAGGGTGGGAGACGGGGATTTTTTGAGTCTTTCTGAAAAAAAAAAAGCAGCCGTGTCTTGTTTTATTGTCCACGACTGGGGAGAGACCCAAGGCCAAGCCAAGACCTGACCAGACCAAAAAGTGACAAGACAAGGTTCTGTACGACGAATATTCGCTACATCGGGCGTGCAGAGCGCAAAGGAGGCAGGCAGAAGCAGTGAGCAGGAGAAGGGAGAACTACAGCGGTACAGCGCGCACCTTCAGCGGGTCAGCGGTAAAGCGGTACAAGGGGGGGGGAGGAAGGAAGGAGCACGACCCGAGCAAGGATTTGCGAGAGCGAGGGATGGAGGGATGATGCGAGGGGCAGTGTCCAGCGGATGGGGCGCCGGAGAGTCAGTGGACTAGCTGACTGGGCAGTGTTGTATTGGATGTATGAAGCGCATGTGTGGCGCATGTTGGATGTTGACGCTGCTTTTTCTGGGTTTGACAGTCTGGGTTCGTCCTGGGCGAAGGTGGCGGCAATTGGCTGTCATGAACGAGGAGGGAATGACGACCAAGGACGCGCGGGCACTTGTGAGGCTCGAGGCAGGTTGCCTGTATCCCTTTTGCTTTTCTGCCTTTTACCTTGGCCTTGGCCTTGTTACGAAAAAAGACACAGGTCGAACCTGGGTATCCCCAGGGCTTGCACTGTGAGAAATCTGAACCCAAGTTACGTACGTACCCCGTTGGGCTTCGCTCACATGTCCCATCATCATCAGGCTGAACGGCTTTGGCCGATCTGGTTGGCTTGGCCTTGGCCTTGGCTTGGGCAACTTGTTCCCGGCCGATGCAGCTCACAACCTCCAGGGGTCTCTGTAATAAAAATAAATGAAGGCCACCTAACGTCACGTCGGTGGCTCCTCTCCCCCCTGATGATCGATCGTATGCCGCTTCGTAATGCAATTTTTTTTTTCCCTCTTTGTCATCGTTTGAACTTTTTTTTCGTTCTCGCTTTCTTTTTTTTTTTGTTTGGTTATTTCGCCCGACTTTCAACTACGCCCCTTTCAGCTCTTAATCAGGAGTGCCCCGTGAAAAGCCCCGCGCTACTGAGTAACACAAGAGCCATACACCAACGCCCACAAAGGAGGCTTGGCCTAGGGCTGTGGAGGCTCAAGAGAGCACCCAGGCTCAATGCTGACTATTTCATGTTCCAGCTAGCCGACTGAACCCTCTGAGGCTGAAGTGCTAGTGAGTTGATAGGGCTGTCTCTGCTCGCAATGCAGCTCCTGCAGCTCCCCCTCCCATGCCGCCCGTCAGCTAGCTAAGCGCCAAAAAAGGAGGGGAGGGGGAAAACTCATGACGCATTAGGTAGCGCTTGACCAGTGATGAGAGGGAGAAGAAAAAAGAAGCTGAAGACGCGTGCAGCAGTTCAAGCACTGGCTGTGTAGTTGAATTTGACGCATCCTGAGTTTATCTCATACTATCACTATTTGGGACTGACGAGAATGCAATGCTGATCCAAGTTCCTTGCTGCAAACCCGTTTCCACTGCTATTTCCCAAGGCCCTGCCAGCGATGGTCGATGGACCGGCGCCAGACGTCACCGGAAGGGGGGGGGGGCAACAAACTGGGGGCCGCTGGGCGTGCCCCATCCACTGAGCGATGCCGCACAACCGCCGTGCCCCGATTCCCGATTCCCGGGGTTGATGTCTGTCTGTGTTTCCCTTTTACGTCCGGCTCGTTGCGGTGCATCGTGATTCGCCCTGCTCTGTTCGCTCAGCAGGGCTCCAACGTCATTGGTCCCTCCCGTCCCGAGCACCTCATCGCCCGGGCCGTCCAAATCTGCTGGCCGAATCAAGTAAGCAGCCCACGCAATTCGTTCCCGGCAGTCAAAAGTTCACCACCTACTTCGGTACTCCGGTACTTGCATAACTCTCTCTCATCGTAACATAAACTCGCTTCACCACGGGAACCACTTGGGCGCAAAAGTATTCTCAACTATAGAAGTTCTTCAGTAGGTAGCTCCTGTTTTGCCGTAGCCTTTTCTCTCTCCTCTTCAGTCCAACCGGTGCGAGTAACCCCGCCCCGTCCAAGTCCCTCGTCACGATTCCGCCATCTTCTCCAGCTAGAGTCATTAATAATACATACCATCAAGTTCAAGTCAACGCACATCATGAACGGCGACACCTCTTCCTCTTCGGAGTTTTGGTTATATGGATATGGGTACGTCTAGTTCTACTTTATTCTCATATATTTTCTAGAGTCATGAAACAACTCCTTTTGCTCCCGTCGCTTGCTGCCTTGCTCGTCACCTCGAGTCTCCCATTTTACGAGTTTCTCCTGCTCACTTATATCCCCTGGATCATGTAGAAGCCTTATTTGGAAGCCACCGCCGCACTTTGGTAAACAATTCCTATTATCTTTGGCTCCACCTTCCAATCTTAAGTTAACTGACTTGTCACTCCTTGGTTAGACATGAGGATCCCGGGATATGTTACTGGTTATGTCCGTCGGTTCTGGCAGGTAAGCATCCTATTGCAAAGTCCCTGTTGCTATACTTTTTTTTTCTTTCCCTTTCTGTGTTTCGCTGACATTGTTTGCCTTTGTAGGCCAGGTATGAAATGAATGATGCGTCTTTATCCCAGTCGCAATGTTGATGTGCAACAAGAAGCACTGGATGGCTAATTCTTCTCCCTCTCCGACTATTAGTCAAGATCACCGTGGCACCCCAGAAGATCCCGGCCGCGTCGTCACACTCATCGAAAGATCTTACTGGGAACAGCTGACGGATCACCACGACACTGCCCCCGAGCGCGTATGGGGCGTCGCTTACCGCATCATTCCTGAAAAAGTGGCCGAGGTCAAGGAGTACCTAGACATCCGTGAGATCAACGGCTACTCTATCCATTACGCGCCCTTCCAGCCTGCTGACGGCTCCGACCCCATCCGCACGCTGGTTTACATTGGCACGCCAGACAACGACCAGTTCGTCGGGCCCCAGGAGCCCCAGGCCCTCGCGGAACTCATCTTCCGCCGCGAGGGCCCCAGCGGTCTCAACAAGGACTACTTGCTGAACCTCGAGGTTGCCCTCGACGATCTCGCCTCAGACAGCGGCGACGATCACATCAGCGACCTCGCTCGCCGTGTTCGGGACCTCGAAAGCAGAGCCTAAGATCCGCCAAAGGTCCTGAAACCGTCCGCCGTCAGCCCGTGATTTCCGGGCAAGAGGCCAGCACGGAAGAGGCAGGGGAGATTGAAACGGGAGCGGCATAGAGAAACATATAGACGACGCACACATATACACACATACACACAGAATAAACCGGGCAATAACGAAGATAAGAAGAATACTTGCATGCTCTCTCATCCTTGGTCTGACCACACACCTCTTTCCCTGTTCGCCCTTTTTACCCTCGCCCGTTTTTTTATTTGATTCACCGTCGTCATTTCCAGGCCATGGCTTTTTAACAATAGACAAATATTATAGACCGCCCATCTTTCAAACTCGTACAAATTGAGACCCGCCAATCACTTGATACAGCTGCCGCCGTGGCACCCACTATAGAATCAAGCCAATAGACAAAGCAACATGACAAAATGAAAAGAATAAGAGAAGGGGGGGGGGTTGACAGCACACAAAAAAAGTTAGAGAGACAAGGTCGCGATTCACACTCAAAAAGGATTCAGTAAAACAAGCAAAGAAGTCAGACTCGGCCGTTTCCCATCGTGATAGCATCAACAAAATGTCGTCAATGGTCTGGCCACCCTCGCCAGATCTCAACTGAAGTGTCCGGGTATAATCTTGCATCAAACGTGGTCACCAGTGCTTGATCATCCAGTCATACAAAGGATCCGCAAAGAAAGGTGCGAAAAATTCGTCCAAGTCATCGATCCTCCGAGGGTCTCCTTTTCACCCAAGCCCTTCCTTTCCCTGATATCCTCCGCCCATTGTGGCACGCGCCGTTTAACAAACGTATAGTGCGAAGAAGTTAATATCCCCGGCCACCCTGAGGAGGGGGCTGCTGAGGAGGTCCCGGGGGTTGCTGAGAAGGGTCTGGGTAGCCGTACGGCGGAGCGTAACCTATATTCTCATCAGATGGTGCTCATCCTAGCCGTCTTTGTCTCGCGCGCGCTTACCTTGAGGAGGGACTCCGTATCCGGGCTGTGGAGGGGGGTAGCCGCGGCCATAGGGCATCGGGGCATACATGTTGGGAGCAGGGACCGGGTAGCCAGGGGCTGGCATTGCTCCGTACGGACCATGCGCATTGAAACCTCCGCCTCCTCTGCCGAAGCCGCCTCGGCCAAACCCACCACGAGGTCCGTTGTCCGAAGCCTTATCAACACGAATCGTTCGACCGTCAAACCTATCATCGGTTAGGTTCCATTAAAGCTAAATCCAGCCGCCGAGCACCGGGACGAGGTGGGAGGAGCGAATGGGCAGCCCGTACTCAACGTTGTTCATGGTCGCAATGGCCTTTTGGGCATCTCCCTCCTGAGTGTAACGGACGAAACCAAAGCCGCGGCTGCGGCCAGTGTCACGGTCCTTCACAACAACCTTTGGAAGCCCAGTGTTAGAAGCAAGCTCGTATCAAAATCGGGGAAGCTCGGCGGGGGCCGGAACAAGCCACCGCCATCGGAACGGAACAAAAGGTATGGGAACATACAGCTTCCTCGACAGGACCAAACTCCTCAAATTTCTGTCGCAAAGTCGTCTCCTCGGTGTGCCATGCCAGGCCACTAAATCATATTAGTTGTATCCGCGGGTTCGTAGATACGGCCGGCACATACCCGATAAAAAGCTTCGACATGGACGGCGCGGGGTCTGAGCCTATTCAAGCGTCAACTCTAGTCATTCCAGGGGCGCAACGGTTTTGCGGGGTAAAGAGTCGCTGGCGAAGTTGATGCAAGCGCGCGATGCAAAGATGACGAAACGATGTAAAAGCTCGCTTCTACTGAGGAAATGAGATAGGGTGCTTGGCACAGTAGCCTAGCCCCCCTTCTTCAAATCAGCGCATCACGGCATGGCGCATGATTCGCGTTGTCGTAAGATGCGGTCATCATCGCGGGGCATTTCGTAGGCAGCAAGGGAAGACGTGGGCGCAGAGAGACAAACCTCTTTTTCCGTGGACGACAAACTGAAGACGAAGTCTCACACGAACGAAGAACCAGGCTCGGGTCTGGGCAGCTCAAGATGAACCGAGTCTTGCGCTAATTATCAAGATAAGGTGCTGGTAGCGCGGGGGTTCAAGTGCGCGGTGAGTTGCGAAAGAGACGAAGCTGCGCGCAGGAAGCTCTCGGGGTGGAATAGGACGGGAGGAAGTAGACGAAGGCGAAGCGGCGCGGCTTGTGTGGAGATAGAGCTAGCGAGGTTATATAGGTTGATGAGTGGTAGGCTGGTGCAGTGCAGCGCAGTACCTTATGTAGGGACAGGTGTGTGTGTGTGTGTGTGTGTGTGTGTCGAGAGGTTTGTTGTAGTCCGGATGGGGACGTTAGGATGACGATGCCAGCCAGGGGTCTCTTTGGACTTTAAGAGGTGGCGTCCTGTGGTCGATGCGAGATATTTCGCTAATCAGGTGCTTGTTTGATCTTGATCAAGCTAGCGGACGAGGCTGATGTCAAGCAGCTGGAAAGCGCGTTTGCTCATTTCAGACCATGTTATATAGGTCGTGGCCAAGTCTCCCGTCGATCCGCTGGTGGGCTCATTCGTGGAGGCAGTGCCAAAGGGCCGGTCACCGACTGGCGACAGGCCGGGGGGTTCCATAGGTTGTTTCGAAGGGCCCATGTGGGCGGTAGCAGGGGCTCACCTCCAAACAAGCTTCAGACGGGAGAAGCAAGCACAGGGGAACGTTCGCATTGTTTCGGGGGGGTCGATGGTACTGGACCATGGGCCGCGGGCGTGCCGTGGTGTCCATCGTCTCCATGGTGTCTATGGGCCATGGTGCCCACCATCTTGTGCGTTGGCCGTCGCCATTGGACTCAGTGCAAAGGGATGAGAGTACGCTCATGCGGGTCGGTGATGACGACCATCCACGCAGCCGTCCCCACAGGAAGCCAAGCACTATGGCTTAACTCAAATAGCACCCTGCCCCTAAAGCCAAGCGCATCTCCCCGAAGAACGTTCCCTGTCCTCATCATACCGGTGTGCTGCCATTCGCTGCCGAGGGGTGTCTTGTTACCCACATGCCCCGGTCTCCTGGCCCCAGCTCCAGCGCGGTTTGCATAGCTTAACGGAAGAAGAGGCAAGACTTCAGCCATCCACCGCTGGCACCGGCCGGTGGTGTTGAGCCCTGGCTTGCATACAGATGCTGCGTGCTTGTGTTAACACCATGTGCCATCGGGAGCTCGACAAGGAGGTGCCAAAAGATCCACCACCACCCGAGGCTTACTTACTACTTGCACCACACCCAACCAAGCCTTTGCCTGCTGCCTCGGGACACACCGTTTCCAGAGGCCAGATCTCTCGCCCAGGGCTCTTCCGGGACAAATGCGATCCATCAGGGACGTAGCCTGGGCACGTGTGTGGACCATCACCCATTTAGCCTCTCGCCGGCCAAGAACGGTAGCAGCCCAATCAAGTGAGCGCATGCTCCGGCGCTCAGGATCGTTCACGGCCTGGCCCCCCAGGACTTCTCACAATGCCCGTCTGAGACAGGTAAACCGTCTCCCGATACGATGCTGCCCCTCTTGGGAGGTGGGGTCCCAAAACCGGTCCGTTGGCAATTCAGGGGGACCGAAGCCGACGTCAAAGTACCATCTCCAAGGAACGAAACGAGGCCTTATCGACGTTGGTTTACGAAGTATTGAGGCAGTGCGGGGAAAGGGCCGCAGGGATGCGTTGCAGGTCGGCCCAGGGTCCCGACAGCTGCGGGTGTGCATGTGTGTGTGTGCGCGTGCGAGTGTGCGTGTGCGTGCGTGCGTGCCAGGCAAACGGATGCTCGTGGCGGGATTGGTGAAGTTCTGGAAGCGTCGGGGTTCCTCAATCGGAAGCGGTTGATGCCAGAAAGAGCCGGAGCTGGCTGTCCCACGACGCTGCACAACACCAACCTGGACCAACATGGCAGCTGCGCAGGGCCGCCGTGTCCCGGTCCCTGCGGGTGCGTGGGGAGGGGTACTTTGCTTGGAGCCCTTGGCTCTTGCGGTCCCTTGTAGTCCATTATGGTCCCTTGTAGTCGGTCCCTGTTAGTGCCTGTAGTACGGGATGTGAAACATGGTGTGCCAAGGCCCGGGCGGCACGGCTGTAGAAATTGGCAACGCGTCACATCACGATTGTGTGAACATCTGCGCCTCTGCATCACAACCCCTCGCATCGCATCGCCTCGCATATCGCCGCGCATCGCATATCGCAGCCATCCCATCCTATCCCATCCCATCCCACCAGATGGTCGCTTGCACGCAAAATAAACCACCTGCGATACCACCCTTCCATCCCTCTGTTCCTGACACCTCAGATCTCGCCACCCTGCCTCCCGATCCGGACTTTGCTTTTGCCAACCTGCTCCCGAAAGGTTACCCAAGCCCGGCCCGTTTTGTCGGTTCCAACAAAGAGTGTGCTTAGAACCTCACTCCCAGGAACATTGCTTGCAGGGCTAGCGCGCTAAGGGAAGAAATATACATCACTTTTTACTTCAACCAAAAAAAGCAAATATAGATTGAGGGCTGAGTTGACGTTTCTAACTGTGTGCAGATCACAAAAAAAGAAAAGAAACAATGCTAGGGTAGGATATCATTGCTCATTTCTTCGTTCACTGGCCATGCGTTTCTTTTCTTTTTTTTTTTGGGTGTTTTTTTTTTGCAGTCGTCAACTTGCACGCCAGATATTCTCTCAAGGTGGCCGCTCATTGAATTGAAACACATGTGTGATATTTGGTGCAAAAGAGGGGTCACCACTTTTGAGGCGCCCTTTTTGCACTTTGATGGCACGGCGATGTGATTCGCCGCAAAACCTCCCCAGATAATCCCTGGCACACGTCAGATCAACTACTGCTCATCATTTATCCTTGCCATTCACCATTCTCTATGTAGAAAACACCGAGGCCAACAGAAAGCATGAGATTAGGTTATCTGTTCCGCCCAGTCTCACCACGTAGATTGTTACACGTCTTATTTCGATCTAAACTTCTTATCCGATACCCCAGGGGTCTAGGCTCTCAAGATGCTAGATTTCGCTTAAGCTGATTATTGACAAGGGGTGTTCTTACGTGCTTTTGCGGCGGGACATTTGTTTCCTTCTGGCTATTTCAGTGCGATTCAACGGCTCAACCAGGGCTCATACCCTCCTATAACTGTGAGACAAGCGATCGTGAGGAGTAACTCTCAGCTTAGCCAGTAGGCCAATCTCCTCGTTCTAGTCAGTGAAGCTTTGGTCAAGCACTGGCATCAGAAAAGATGATGGCAAGATATTGGGCAAATGGCAACTTATTAGAGCATAGGCGGATATGAAGAGCCGTCTCGCCTACAGAGGGAAGAGCATGTAAGGAGGAGTCCTTTGATCCCAATCAAGGCTGCCTCCGGTCTACCAAAGCCCTGGTGATCGACAACCACAAACCAAAACCAGCATTGTCAGTGCGCAGAAAACCACTGGCAGGTGGGTATCAGTAGAAAAATCATAATGCACCTACTGCATTGATTCACTTACTACATAGTAAAGGCAGGAGTGGCTGCTTGTACCTCCGCTTTGTACATGATGAACGGATATAAGGAAGCATCGATCGAAGAACGAGGTCATAAAGTAACTTAACTCGTTATTTAAGCTGCAGCGCTTCCCTAGATTTTGATCCTGCTTTCAATTGTCATTCGTGGCTTTTTTGGGGGGGGTTTTTGTCCACAGCACAAAGTCTGTTCATGGCACTAGATATTGCCCCTGACACAATGACCCGTGTCCGAAGCCGACGTCATCCCCGTCACCATCGCTGCGACATCACCAGTCCCGCGAATAATTGGCCAAGATCAAACCAAGACAATGACACCTACGTACAAGACTGGCTAGAAAAACTCCATAGGACATATAAGAATGTTACAGGAGAGACTCCGGGACTAGGCCATGAACAAGCGCGCTATGGGGATGATCCACAGGACTCCGAGTCCGGTTGGTGTCCCAATAACTTACCTATCGCTCCATTGGCAATTCATCGGCATTCTGAACAGCGAAATAAAGGGTGCCATTTTCTGGATGATGATACACTTTTGACAAGCCCAACAGCCTCGCTTGCTAGTGACAGTTCCAGCCCTCAACCGAAACACCGCTTCGAAGAGGAATCTCTGACAGATAAGTACATAGCCGACCGATATTCGCCATCTACTTTCGCTCGGGAGCCTGCCTCTCGTGAATGTATATTCGAAAAACAACCACGTAAAAGAACTCAACCCGATAAATACCAGACAGCAGGGCAAAAGTCTCGGGCGAAACAAACCAATCCAGAATCTAAGGGGAAACAGAACAAGACGCAATCTCCTGTTACAAAGCGGAAGCTTAGGTCCAGGCGAGATATTCTCAACAACTTCACATATTCGGCTTTCTCTGACAAGAGATTGATTGTGAGCAGAAGCCACCTCCGTTCGCGTAAGAATATGCGGGTTCTGACTTGTTCAGATGCCACCTGACTTAAGAACTGGTCTGTTCTTGAATGGGAAAAGTTCTAGAATGCATAAAAAAGGTAAGTTGTTTGCATCCGATCATCTCACGGCAGTTTCTAACGGTTCAGTAACTGATCTTACCTTTAACGACATGAGTTTCATCAGAGTTCAAGACGGTGTGTCGGCTCACAGAGAAACACAAGCCATCGCCAATAAAATGCGCGACCATTCTCAGGATGATTCCAACCAAGAAAGAGACCCAATTCTTCGCCTACCTGAGTTTCAGAGGCAACTGGCTGGTTCAGATGAGATTTCTCGTTCCGTAAATTCGATACCAAGCCCTAGCCTTGTCGCAAAACAAGCGCTGTGTCGGTTGGGCGAAAAAAATGAACCAAATAGCAGCTCAGGGGCGATGCCAGAGTGCCAACAAGGAGTACCGAATCATCAACAAAATCTTGGTACGAAAAATGATCATACTGAAATTACTTCGCGAGAATCTATAAATGATTTACATCGCCTCCAGAAGCAGACAGGTCTTACTGAAAATCCACCTACAGCTACCACTTCAGATACACCTATTTTCATCTTGCAGGCACTTGTCGATACAGGGGTCTACGGCGGTACAGGCATAACATTAGACATATTGAGGGCCAAACACACAGATCCAGAGAAACAGGACAGGTGCACACGTGAAAACTCCAAAGAGCAACCAAACACGGCACCGGCCTCTCGTACTTCAATGTCTGAAGATCAAGACACTGCGGTCCCACCATGTTCACATACCGTGGACAAGAGCGAAGGGCCGAAGTCGCAGCATATTCGGCAAGACTACAGTCAGGACATTTCACAAACAATAGATCCCAAAGAAGCTCCATTGCGTCTGCGCCACTCACCAGTTTCCCAAATAAATCCCATTGACTTGCTTTACAGAGGCATCGGGTTTGACTTCAAAGCAGGTAATGGTATTTTCGGTGGAGAATGCTCCGAGCATAGCAAGAGTCAACATGGATTCCAAAATGATGAGCATCAGCCAGATTTTTGCCAAACTCGGAATAATACCAACTCACCGCATTGTCAAACATTGGAGAGATATGGTTTTATTGAGCATCCACGAGTCCACGAACTCCGATCAGAAGGATTAGAAATTGGACAATTCCATGCGCAAAGGCCTTTTAGTTCAGAAAGTCCCGGTGCAGAAGAGCTCGAATGTCACAATGGCCATGGTTCAGCACGCCATGCACATTCTGAATTCCCATTTAGCGATTACTCACCGAGGGAGTATATGGAATCGCATAGCCCAATTTATAGTATCACATGTCCTCAGACCATTCCAGATCGAGACCAAAGAAAGGAATTCCTGGGGGAAGTTGGTCCAGAAGTGCCAGACTACAAGGCAAGCCCACCCCCACATAATGATGACAACGAAAACATAAGGGATTTTATTGCCCGAATTGAGGCCGAGGTATTATCAAGAGATTATGATGAGGAATTCTTACAAGCCAATATCAACATGAATGAAGCGTCGGAGTATGAGGATGGATGTTATGCAGAGAGTGGTAACGAAGAACCTGAAATGGCCTCATTCTGGAGGCCTAATTGGTTCATGTAATGTGAGTACTGTATAAGATATATGATGCTTCACAATGAGAAATGGGTATATATAAAACTCGGCATATCATGATTCATTCGGGCTCTTGGCTCTTCCACTTGGCTCGCAGGCTCTCGACATCAAGATCACACTGCTCAGCCTTAGCAATGACGGCATTTGCTTTGCCAACAACGGGGGCGTCAATCATCTTTCCATCGAGTGTCCAGGCGCCTCGTCCCAAGGTAACAGCCTTCTCGTCAGCAATGGAGACCCTCACGGCCCATTCGACCTCTTGCGGATCCGGGGCAAACATGCGCTGGGCGGTTTCAACCTGGCTGGGGTGTATGCACTGCTTTCCATTGAACCCAAGGTATTTCCCGCCGGCACATTCCTCCTCGAGTCTCTTGATGCCTTCTTCTCCTCGAAATGAGGTACAGACCAGATCAATGGCACTGGGTAGCTCAGCGGCGCGAGCGGCGGTGACAATGGCGGACCTAGCGTAAAGGAATTCGGTCAGGGAAGGGGTGCGGGTCAGCGATAGATCGAGAGCAAAGTCCTCGGCGGCGAATATGAAACCACTCAGGTAGGGTGAGGCTTTGCTGATGGCAGGCAGGTCCATGACGGCGCGGGCCGACTCGATGAGGGCGATGATGCGGACCGGGTTGGGTGCATCGTCAGTGGCGTGACGGTCCGGGGCGACATGGCGCAGAACGTCGGTAACGAAAGTTAAGTCGGCGGGCGAGTTGACCTTGGGGACGACAACAGCATCGACGCGGGGCAGGGCGGCGAGGGCCTGGAGATCGGCGAGGGCGTACGGCGTGGACACGGCGTTGATGCGGACGGCGAGCTCGGCAACGGAAGGCGGGCGGGCGTCGAGAGCCGAAAGGTGGGCGCGCAGATTGGTGCGAGCCTCCGGCTTGAGGGCCGGAGTGACAGAATCCTCGAGGTCGTAGGTGATGTTGTCGGAGCGGAGGCCCAGGGACTTGGTAAGCATCTTCTGGGACGAGCTCGGGACTGTGGGGTTTGAGGTGTCAACGTCAACGGCCCTGGCATGGTTCCATTGAGGATTATTTACCGTAGAGAAGGGAGCGCCTAATGATTGAGGGCGATCGCGCAGCCATGATGAGGTTTCTTTTTTTCTTTTTCCGGTAGTTGAAGATGGATGGTATGTCTCAGGGCAAGTTCGGCTATATATATCCAAAGTCGCAAAAGATTTGTGACAACATTCAGGCGAGGTATCGGATTGACTTTTATGTTCTTCCGTTTAAGTAAAAAAGAAACAATTGACATCTAAAATCCAACCGAGTCAAGTTGCCTAAAGCCTCCACAGGCGACTGCGGCAAGACGCCGAGGAAACGGGGGGGGGGGGGGTCTTGGACGATATGCCGACTTATAAAAGCCGAAAAGAGGGAGCTTCCCCTCGCACATGGGCCCCAATCCCCAATCCATGGTTATTTTCGGCTCCGAACCATGCCATGACGACGTTGCGTTTTCTGCCGGGACACACCGCTGTCAGCTCTCCAGGTGGGGCCCAGGGGGGCCGGGCAGGTGGGTTTCGAAGGGGACTTGCAGCAGCAGCAAGAGTACGCAGGAGGAGTACGTACCTCGCCTGGGTTTTGGTTTGAGAGGTGCCTGGCGCTCAGAGCTCACACCCAGCTCGCGGGTCAGCAAAAGATTCCAGGTGTTCAATCCAACGACGAGCAACGGGCGATTCGCGAACCATCACCACCACAGCCGCCAGCACCGAGACTCGACCTCCGCATCCTCGACCGAATATTCCTCCTCTCTACTTGCGCGCATTCGCTCTGCGAAAGCCGCATCCGCCTCTCTCCCTCTCCCTCTCTCTAATCTCACCCTCGCTGCTGCTGTCCATCCATCGCCATGGAGGCGGCCACGCAACCTCAGGTCGGCGACCTTAGCTGGCGCCTCAGCGCGCATCCCATCACCCTCCTGACTTTTCTGGGCTTCCGCATAAGTGAGCTCCCCCTCCTGCTGTTCCTCCGCCAGAAGATGTCAGGAAACAATTGCTGACCGGTTGCGCCCACCCCGCGCCTTACAGCCAGCGTCCTCATCTACTTCCTTGGTCTCTGGATCATCAAGAGCATGTACGTCTGCAGCACCCTTCCCTATATCCAGCCCAGGGTCGTCCCAGTTTCCTAACATTGGTTCTCCAGGATCATGATCTTCATCATCACCATCCTCCTCCTCGCTGCCGACTTCTACTACCTCAAGAACATTGCCGGCCGTCGCCTCGTCGGCCTCCGATGGTGGAACGAGGTTGATCCTCAGTCGGGCGACTCCCACTGGGTCTTCGAGAGCAGCGAGCCCGGCACCAAGGTCATCAACGCCACCGACAGCCGCTTCTTCTGGCTTGCCCTCTATGTCCAGCCCATGTTGTGGGTTCTGATGTTCATCCTCGCCCTTGTACAGCTGCAGTTCCTCTGGCTGCCCCTCGTCAGTACGTCAACCCGCAAAATTATAACATCTTATCCTTTACTTCCTGAGGCGCGCATGTCATCTTCTCTTCTATGAGTGCAGTGTCTGGTTGTGTGAATTAATGCAATGCTAACCCGACCTTTTGCAGTTATCGCCCTGGTTCTCACCGTTATGAACACCCTGGCCTTCTCTCGATGCGACAAGTTCAGCCAAGCATCCAACCTTGCCGGCAGCGCCTTCAGCACCGGCAATCTCGCCAGCAACCTCGCAACTGGTATGGTCAGCCGCTGGTTTACGCGCAGCTAATTCCCGAAGAGCCGGTGCAAGTGAGGCGGAATGCGGGCGTGCTGTATGCTAACAAGCCGAGGGAAAGGGGGAACGGGGAAGACGGGTCGTGATGGTGTGGCGAATGCTTCATAATTGAAAGAGAGAGAAAAGTCACGTCTCACAAGGTCCCTTGGAGTTGCGGAATTACATGGCATATTTCTTATCTCTATGTTGGGTTTCAATAAGTTCAAACGAGTGGGGCTGGTCGTGTCCAGAGCGACTGATGTGTATTTGTATGCCGTTGTTATCTCTGATATCCAGATGTATCCTATCACACAACAAGGTTGAAAAGGAATGGTGGAGGAGCTTTCTTGTTGCCGTTATTTATCCATTGAATCAATTCAACCCTTCACCGTAACATGACTGAAGAGAGAGAGAGAGAGAGAGAGAGTTGGGAGGTCCATGTCGACTACCAGAGGATTAAAGGGTGGTAAGTGTGGTTATTATTATTCATCAGCGCAAACTCATAAACCGCAACTGTGAAATTGCGGCATCAAAATGTACTGGTCGAAAAATACTAAAAATGGTTCTTTTTTTAACTTCCTCTCTCTCTCCTCTTGTTCATCTTCTTCTCCTTCTCTTGTCTCTCCTCCCTCATCCACCTCCACTACATCATCTCGCATGACAAATATGGTATTTCTCCAAACACGCTACCGGCCTCTCCGCCATCCTCAGGCACCTTGAATCCGGGTGGCCCATAGGCATGTGGGTATGGAACGCTAACCATGAACGAACGAAGGATAATAAAAAGTAGAGCAGCCGGTCCGGAAATCAACAACCCAGGGGGCGCACTTATAAAAAAAGGCAACAAACACATGATCCAGAATAACTCCATGCCCCCTATTACACGCAAAAACATGACGTCTGCCATCCATGTAGAAATCGCGCAGATAGATAGCAACGACGAAGTCCGCCTATTAGTGACAGGGGAGCTCTATCGCCGGGCCGCACGCTCGATTTCGTCATCCAGCTGCCGCTCTTCCTCTTCCAACCTGCGGATCTCATCGAGGGTCATGCCATCTTCTACAAGATGGGCCACGTTGGACGACACTCCTTGAGGCGTCTCCGCGCGCGAATTGTGAGAGCCTCCAGTTGAGGTACGAGGAACACCACCCATTGGGGGAGCAGTGGTGATTGCAGGTTCTTCGTGATGAGTTTCGTTAATGGGCAGACTTCGAGCCTGGTTTTCGTCCGAGTATGGAGAGTTGGGCGTATCAGTAGCACGTCCTTGGGTTTCCTTGTCGACCATGTATGCATTGGCGGAGTCGGCAGCGGCATAGTTCTCGCCAACCTTCTTGTTACTGCGTCGTTTGCGCAGAAGAAAGAAAGCGGCGGCAGCAATTAGAAGAAGACCACCAATAACACCAATAACGATACCCGCAATTGCACCGCCACCAAGACCTCCACCGCTCTTGCTGCCGCTAGAAGCGCTAGACTCGGACGTAGCGCTTGCCACTGCTGCGGTGGTAGTTTCCTGACCAGCTGTGATCGTAGCCTGGGCGGCGCTGACTGCAGAAGAGGCAGAGGCCACACCACTTTCATTCCTCACAACAGCAAAGTAATCAGACGACGAATCCCCTGAAATCTTGCCACTGGTCCAGCCAACTCTAATGCGCATCGTCTGTTCAAGAAATCGTGATTTCGTTCCTTGGTTGAGATAACTGAGGTTGATAGTCACACCCGAAGTGGTCACTGCAGAATTACACCGTCAACCAAGCTCATAGAGTATTATTCGCAATCAACTTACCCTCACGAAAGACAGCGTCATCGAAACTACTGGTATTCGGTGTTCCATCGTAGATAGGGTCACCGTTGCCATTGAGCCAAAAGAAGTTGTCCCACGTGACTTCCTCCTTGTCCTTGACTTCATAACTGACGGTGAGATTTTCCTCGGACAGTTGCCACACAGTTTGCGCAGAAGAAGAATCAAGTTTGACCGTGACCAATTGCCCCTCGTCGCTACCACTTTGGCTTGACGATGTGCTCGTCGCCTTTGAACTGGATTGGGTGCTGGTGGCCTTAATAAGGTCACCCAAATTCGCGGAAGTGCTGCTCGAGTCACCAGAATTTCCAACGCTGTCAGAACCACCAGAAGAACCACCAGAGCCGTTCGCATTCGGGTTGCCATCATCCGCAGCGGCGTGCACACTCAGTTCCATGTCGTTTAAATCCCTTCGAGCTACTTGCCCGCTAATAACCCGGTCACTCATGGTGAATTAATTGATACAGGCGGTAGTCGGGTAAATATCGATAACAATATCAGCAGAGGAAGATGTCGCTTCTCCCCTGCGCGAGTCAAAGAAAAAAAGCCGGTGTTGCACGATCGCTCGTGGTTGATGGATCGGGCGAGTTGACGCCCAGTCGGAGTCGGTCTAAGTCGTCGTTTCTTGAGGATCGTCGTCTCGATCTCGGAGTGGTGATTGTTTGTCGCTTGACACAAACGTAAGAAGCAACAACAAACTCGACAAGAAAGCCAAGAGGCAGGAGGAGGGGGGAAGAGATGAGACAGGCAGAAGGATTCTAATCGGGCGGTGGTTGTGGTTTGAAAGGTTGTAGGATCTGTCGGTGGTGAGACGAAGAGCGCAGGCTTACTGCGGGCTGGGGGGGGAGCGGAGCAGGAAGGATGGGAGACCTGGGAAGGAAAGGGGTCGGGGTCCAGTGTAAGCCGGCAGACAGCCAGTAAACGAGCGAGGGCTGCCCTTGCTGCGGAAACTACAAAGAGCACTAGCCTGTTGGTGATGCTGCTGGTGCTTCTTGAGCCTGGTCTGCCCAGGCCCGGTCGTCGTTGGTCTGGGTTCTGGACGAGCGTGGGCGTCTGGGGCTGGCCTTGGCCCCGGGCTAGTCCTGGGTCCAAGGGGGGGCGCCGGCGCGGGCAGAGCCAGTGCTTCAGCTGCCAAATTGATTGTACAGTACGGGCACAGTTGTCACGGTACGTTGCGGCGAATTACGTGACTGGTTTTCAGCTCTTGCCGGTGGCTTGGCCCATGTGTGTGCGCGCGTGTGTGTGTGTGAAGTGTGTGAGAGGTAGCAAGTCAAGATTGCGTGGCTTGTCGCTGGCTCCCCGTGGGACATACATACAGCCCGTCTGCAGTAATTCCCAAACATGGGCGGTCGGACGAGCACACACAATCACTCGCGCACGTACGCGTGTGCATTGTGTAAGTGTGTGTGTGGTGAGTGCGAATATGTATGTTGGTTGGTTCTTTTGTTTCTGGCCTTGCTTTGCTTTTGCTTTACTTGACGTTGCGTTGCGTTGCGTTGCTTCGCCTGGTCCTGTACTGTACTTCTTTGCCATCTTCGTGTCTACCTACCCATATTAAAACTGCATGTAAGACGGTCAAGGTCCCGACCCAGTGCCCAGAGACCACCACCACCACCCCCCCCAGTCTTCAAGGTAAGCCCAGACAGACAAAAACACCTCGTCGTCAGCCAGGCTGAACGAAGAAGAGGAAAGCAGCAGTCCCCACCACCTTTGTCTCCCGCAAAGGATACCCAAGGCGTGTGCGTCGCTGGCATATCTGGCTTCGTGGCCAATGAGCACGCGCCGGGAAGCAGATGGATTTGGAGAAACGGGGGGGACCCAAAAAAAAAATAGCCCAGATTTGATGGAGACCATGTGGAACTGGGGCGAGCAGGTGTGAGACTGGGACGAAAAAAGAATTGGAGGATCCACCGAGGCGCTCACCTAAAGCGCCTAAAAGGCGGGAAGGGATCCCGTGCAACGAGCAAGGCGATGATGATGATGATGATGATGACAAGCCATTGCCATTGGAATCCTCAGGGCTATTAACTCAAACAGGAGTGCGCCGAGACACACTGACAGGTGCACACAACAACAATAGCAGCCACAACAGACAATAAAAAACAGAAGCTAACAACATGTCATGGCAAAAGTGCACCCTCAAAATGCAAGCATCAAAGCCGCAGGTGGTGGCAGTGCTGGTCCTTCAGATGCGGCTTGCTCCATTTAATTTCCTGCCCTACAAAGCCCTACGGCCCTATGAGACTATGACCGACACAGCCTTGGACACGAGGAGAAATAAAAGTGGACACATGTTCCGCTGCGGCTGACAACTCAACCCATGCCAGCCCACATGAGCCCTGGGCCGGGATCCGGGGTCTGGTATGTAGCTGGTAGCTGGTAGTTGACCAAGACAAAGAAGTCGCCCACGTACCTAATTAACATGTGCAGCCAGTGCCCACTCGCAAGCAAGCAAACGAGAACGAAGAAGGCCCCCCCCCTCTCCTCTCCCCTCTCCTCCCCTCCCTTCCTATGTAAAGCCAAGTCCAGTTGACAGACGGGCGGGCTGACTTGTGAACCAAGTCGACGTGAGCCAAGGCCCCAGAGAACCCTGTACCGTCCTGATCGGCCGGTTCTCACACCGTGGACGCTAGCAACACGGACGCAGTAGTTGAACTCTAGATCGTTAGTGCTCGACAGATTTGCATCCATTGAAACTTGAACCCCCCCGGCACTTCAAGTGCTTACGTTTGATGCTCAACCAGCCCCAGGTACCTACATACAATGCCACGCTCTCGATACCCTTCTCGGAACCAAAAAAAAAAAACAAAAAAAAACCCCT
>KV875230.1:129728-195078 GCA_001879505.1 Calonectria pseudoreteaudii
AAAAAAAAAAAAAAAAAAAAAAAAAAAAAAAAAAAAAAAAAAAAAAAAAAAAAAAAAAAAAAAAAGTGGTATAGACAAAGTAGCTCATTTTCCTTTTTCTCCCCCTTCTTCCCTTGGCAGCCTGGAATGCCAATCCCTGCTTCCATTTTCTCCCCTCTGGCTCTGACAGCAAACAGCTTTGACACTCCCGCAGCCGAAGGGGTGTGGGGGATGGAAGGGGCTTGGTGGTTTGAGACGAGGCGCCCACTCTGCCAATCACCACATGCCGCTTGCTCACATGGAAACGGCACTCGGCCCCCAAAGCAGCAAGGGACTGGTGAGAATTACCATTCCGATCGTTGTAGTGCAGCAGTGTAGCAGTGCTGTAGGAAGCAGGAGGCAGGAGGCAGGAGGCAGAGGAAGGGTTCGAAACACATGAAAGAAGGCAATGCGCCGATCAAGTTTCATCTCGTCTTCTATCTACATGGGTGGTTGGTTACAGGATAGCCTTCCTTTTCTTTTTCTTTTTTCTTTTTTTTTCCTTTCGTAGGCAAAACATGTGTGGCCGAGTAGCATCAGCAGCAAAAAAACAAGACATTGCGGCATCCGTAAGCCTGTGGCAGTGAAGATGCTTGGTCACCCACCAAAGACCTGCTATTGGCGCCAGCGCTTTGACTCGACGCCCGGAGAGATGCGTGCAACCAACCTTGAATGAGCGTCGATGACCTCGGGCCCCCGTCGAATGACAAGAGTTGGATGCCGGCCGATGGGGTTGCATCCCGCATGATTCTTTTTCTAAATCTTGATCCTCCTTCCTCTAACAGTATAAACCTTCCCCCCTCTAAAAAGATCACCGTGATCATCACTTTCCGCGACTGAAAACAACAACTAAAAAATCCCCGACCAAGTTTTTTTTTTTTAAAGACCCCCTCACTGTTCATCACGCACGTTCTGCTTCGTTTACCGGGTTTTTCCCCCCTCACGACACTCGTTTCTGCACCCGAGGGGATAATCTTCTCTACATTTGATATTAGACGCCTCCACACAGAGTTCCACTGCAAGTCCTGCAGGCGGCGACAGCTTGGCCTGGCCTGGCCTGGCCTGGCCTGGCCTGCTCGGCTGGTCTTGTTGGCTGTGCCCCTCCCTACATACATACAGGTCACTGCGTAGGTCGGCGATTCGCCCATTGGGAGGCACTTATGCTAGCATCTAGAGTAATTGCTCCGAGCCCGTTTTGTCAAGTCCCGCACGGATCAGAGGAAGGGGAAGAAAAAAAAAAGTACCAGCGCAGAGCCTCGCCCATCACTGAGAACCCAAAATAAAACAAACGTCTTTACGCTTTGTCATCGCTCCGGGCCTCCTCGACGAATCGCCGTCCCCGGTCGCGAAACCTCCGTCATATAGCGGCTACAACCGCTTCTCTGGGTCGCGGTTGCCATCTGGTCCTACCCTACATCACAAGCACCTCGCCACTCTCGCTCAGCCGCATCCCCGGAATGCTTCTCCCCCTCCCTTGTCCCTCGTCCCCCGTCCATCGTACTCGCTTGTCCCATTACATTCGTTCACTTCTCACCGCCGAGTGACGTGCGTTGCACTGAGTCTTGGCTTTGCCCAACTACCGAGAACTCATGTCTCGTTTGGTTCAACAACCCGGGGTCATCCTGACAGACACGTGTATTCGGTACTGAACACTAACATACGCACAGAGGCATTTTACGTCCAACATTAATCTATGGGTTCCATGTCCATAGTCCCTCCCTATCGTGCGCCCGCTATAGGAATTCTGCACATTGCTACCCCGCTGTGCCGTGCGCCGCGCCCATACATGCTGGTGCTCTGTGATCGCTAGCGCATGTCTCGTTCCATCTTGCCTCACTTCGGCGGCCCTTTTTTTTTTTTTTAGGTGCCTTGTCCGGGCCTGGACAATGTCTCATTGCATCGAACAAGATCCAAAAATACACACGCCCACGCAGGTTTCGTTCTCCCCAGGCCCAGCCTCGAAAAAAAGGGCAATTAATCGCCGTGTCTCAGTCAAATAAAAACGCCCATTAATGAACTCCAAAATGTGCACCGCTACCCGAGCATTCCTCCAGGTTTCTTTCTCATCATGAGGGCTCTGTCCCCTCGGATGATCAAGTGTCTTCTCACGCTCGTATTTGTGTGTTTCACGCAAATGTCATTGAAATCTCCTTCTCCTTGCCAAAGTCGTCATCCTCTGGGTCACCCCAAGGGTCGTGCAGAGTCATCGTAGGCATTGTCTGGGCCGACTTGTACTCGGGTCTGCTCATTTCCAGGTCCTTTGGTGGCACGGCAGGCCTTGTATTCGTATCGTCAAACGACGTGTCGAACGTCATCTGGATCTCGCCTTCGTCCGGCATCTCTCCGTACGCTGGCGGCCCGCTGGCTTGCCTGGCGTAACTCGGAGATGGTTCTCGCGATATCCGAGTATCACTCGAGAGTCGCATTGGCGTGTCTCCGTTCCGAGACCCGAGATTGGATGGCGAGGCTGGATGTGACGAAATGTCAAGTTTCATCGGCGGCAATGTCGACTTGATCTCTTTCACCTGCAACTCATCTGGCTTGGGATCGCTCGGCTTCTTGGTGTCATTGTCAATTTCTTGTCGAATGGCATCAACGTCAAAGAGCACGCCGTGGTTGCTGTTCTCGGCCTTTTCCTTGTTGCTGTCCTCCTCCTGCTTACCCTTCGAGTCTTCATAAATTTCCCAGTCTTGCTTCTCAAGTTTCTTCTTGCGACCGAAGATGCTGAATCGGCTGCCCTTGCTGGCTTTGCCTTCTTCCTCGAGCTTCTTGCGAGCTTCTTCAATCTCATTGATCAGCTCCCTCTGTCGCTCTGCGTGATTGTCTGGATCTGGGTCCTCAATCTCAATAAACTCCTCACTCTCCACTGACCATCCGCACTTCATAAGTAGCGAAGGCATTTTGGTTCGATAGTCCATGTGACCCTGGACGTCACCAGTCACGTCCATGTTCTCGACCCACGGGCAGTCGTCCACAGCGGCTAAACCGGCCACGCGTCGGATTCCTCCATTAGTTAGGCGGAAGAGATAACCGAGGATCCAATCGTTGCGGTTGAAGGCATTGACAAATCGACCCGACACCACTGTGCGAGCCTTGAGGTATTCCTCCTTCTTCACCACAATAGGGGAGCCAAACATGTACACGTTTTGGATGATTCCGTGACCGCCCTTCTTGGCGAGTTCCAGAAGGCAAGAAAAGATGACTCTGGCACCGATCGAGTAACCGACCAGGGTGATGGGGCGGGTGCCTAGGTTTCGCTCGAGCAACGAGTCCGCAAGGATTTGACCTGCTGACCAGGCTCGGTCCAGAGAAACAGCCCACGGGTTGTCAATCAGATAAGCTAGTTTGGTCAGAATTATCGGCAGCTGAATGGCTGACATGAGACCAGCAAGAATAGTAGCTCCTAAAACTTGCTGAATACTTTGGGTGAGAGCCTATTAAAGTGTCAGCTTGATAACACGACCACGTAGAAGCTGGTTGATTGACGGTACTCACCTCCGTGGCCAGGATATTGATGGTGTCACCAATACTTCGTAGCATTTCGGGCTCCCAGTATATTGAATACAGATCTCCCATGATAGGATCAACCGTACTGAAAGGCAAGCGGACGTCATCCACCTTGCCGGTCAGCCACCCCGAAATGGTCACAATCAAATTGACACGCTTATTGTTGTGTAGCGGTCGGTACTCAAACGTCTTGACAGAACCCGTGCGTCGGCTGGCAGCTTTGCCTCCGATAATGCTACCCGATGCAGCTGCTCCAGATGTGATGATAGCGGCACCTCCGACACCGCCGAGAAAACCACTGGTTCCAGTCACACCGATGGCCGTCAAACCTGTGGCCAGACCGGCACCGATGACGGGAGCAAGCAGACCAGCTGAGAGACCAATGACGAGACCACCACCTACAGTCGCAAGACCCATCATGACGTATCGCTTCTTCAAGGCCCTCTTCCTGCGGGTTTCCATGTGTTCCTCTTCATTCCAGTTCTCCTTTTCAGCAGCTTGCTGCATCTCAAGTGCGTCTGTGACCTTCTTCTCGAACCGGCAAATATCGACCCAAGTGATGTCAAGACTCTTGGCTACTCGCTCCAAGAGCACGCGAGAGCGCGCATCGTAGATGGAATCCGCAATCAGAATGAGGAACAAATCACAGAGCACGGTCCAACGCAGATCAATGTCGATTTTCTCAGTCGTTGGCAACTGCGAAGGTGTTTTGACATCAAGGAGCTCATCTCCTTCTGGTGCCTCATAAGGAGGCGGTGCCATGGCAGCCTTTTCATCGTCAAAGTCAGGCTTTGGGCTCGACAAGGATGACCGAGAAGAAGAGGCCTTCTCTGCCATGGGGTTGTGGACTCGGGAGTTAGCGAGGAGGGTTGGTGTAAGGTCTGCGGGCATGACGCCATGCTCAGCAAGCTGCTCAATCATTATCTGCTCGGCTGCGCTGATATCCATGTGTGTGTAGAGTCTGATCATCATCTTCTGACCCCACATCTTCATGGACTCGGCGCTCATCGCCGTTTCCTTCTTGGTTCCCCTAGTTTTTTCCAAACTTTCTTCTTCTTTAACCATGTTCACGATTTCCAACCGTGCAACACCAACGTACGCAATTCTTTGGCCTTCTGTGAGTAGGTCCTTGGTGGCTTGCATCTGGGCCACTGCATCTCTTCCTTCCTCATCCTCAACAGCCGCACTGGTTCCATTAGTTTGTTTGAAGAGATACTGCGTATTGTCGTCCATGCTTGTAGCAGATTCGGCGTCATCATCCATAAGCACACGGGTGTACCCCTTGCCTGCACCGCCCAGCCCGGCATAACCGTACGTCTCCTCCTCATCCGCATTAAATTCTCGGGCAATGAGCCGGTCGTCATCATCGTACATGTCATATCTGGCATAAGATGGCATCTCCTGCCAACCCTCGTCTTCTTTGTTATCTTCTTCGGGTTCCTTTGGTGCTGCAATCTGCTGATGGGAGAATTCGGAAATGCCACCTCGTGGTCCATTGGTTACATCGCTCTTCTCCCGCTTATGCGCCACGTTGGCCTGCGTTTCTGCTTTGGCTTTTGCGTCCTCGGGCTGCGTGGCCTTCAAAGGCTCTGTCGGGGTTTCGGAATCGGTGGGATTTGGTGTTTTCGAGGATTCGGGCACCTTGGAATCTGTCTTGAGAACGCCAGGTGTTGTGGAGGAGGGGTTCTGGGTCGGTTCAGGTTTGGGGAGATCAGGCTTCTCCTCGGGTTTCACTTCAGGCTTCCCCTCAACCTTGTCTGCGGGTTCCTCTGGCACTTTCTCGTCGGCCTGTTCTTTGGGTTTGCCTTCGTCTGACACAACCGGATCTTCTGGAACATCCGTCTTTGAGGAGAAGGGAGGTTTGGATTGTGGTTCCGAGCGTGCGGCCTCAGGGGCATCGCTGCCACCATCTGGCTTCGTGGCGCGAGCATCGGGAGGACCTGTAGTCTTTCCGGCACTGTCACCTGTATCCTTGCTCTCGGTAGAATCTTTTTCTACCTTTGAGTCGGTCTTTTGTTCGGTGTCTTGTTGTTCGGCGGGCGCATCGTTCTTGGGGGTGGGAAATCGTCGGATGGGTAGGCCGAAGTCATCGACCTCGGCGGCTTGGGCGGCCATGACCTTGACAGGGAGCTGGCGTCACGGTAATTGCTGAGGTGTTTCTCTCGTTGAGCCGTTTCCGCGACGCCCTGATCTCGACGGTGATCTGTCAGGGGTGGCGGGCGGGATGTAATGTTGAGAACGTTAAGACCTGCTGGGTCCTTTCAGCGGTCGAACCTGGTGATGGATGATGGGTTTGCGTGGATGAACCCTGGCCCCTGGGCTAACTACGAGGCCCGCTGCTCAGCCACCAAAGAAGATAAAAAAAAAAAAAGGTTCAATGTTCCGGAGAGTGAAGAAAATACAAAGTGGGTATCGTGGTCAACTGCTGAGGGGCTCGATGCCAGGGGCTGGGCCGTACGGGAGAAAAAGAGGCGAGGCGTAGTCTTCCACGTCTCCCGTCATACAGGCCGCGTTGTGAGTTGAAGGCGGGATTCCAGCAAGATGACTTGACATTAAAGGTGGGGTGGGCCCATGACGGGTGTAGTGCCGGACGGTGGCCGCCCTGGGGCCCTGGACTTGCCGGCTAGCGGGCCTCCCCGTCGCCTTTGCATGCTCGCTGGGTCAGCACCGCGCTCGCGAACAGGACAGGTGGAGGCTGCCGATTCATTCGTCTAGCGGCATCGGTATTTCAGGGAGGCTCCAACGGCCCATTCGCCAGAACGCCGGACAGCCTTGGCCAGAATGATGTCTGTCTGCACTTTGGAGGTTGAATTCCAAGGGGGGGGCACCGCGTGGGTAGGTGGGCATGTTCTAGGGGCAGAGAGGGGAAACAGGAGCCCTGGGCTCGGATCTCAGTGGGGTTTCATTCTCCAATCCCCCCATTTCAGTGGTTCGCAGGTATTGGATGTTGGTCGGGTGGCCCAGGCACCCGCCAGGTTCGGCTGGGCCCTACTTTCAACGGCTTCATGTCATGATCATCGCCAACAAATTTCACACTCAGGCGCGAGATTAGATATATTCCGCCAAGACGCCAAGCCTTTTTGATCGGGACTGCTAGGCCGAACTGTCCCTCAACTGAGGACTTTACTCCAAGGGGCCAGCATCGCATGAGCACACAGCACCTCACACGTATCAAGCAAATATTCTCCAATTTTTCTTCCCAAACCCATCTTTTCTTTCAGGGGTATCGGTGCGTAAAACACTTTTTCCGCGCTTTGGCTACATACTATAGTGCGACAATGTCCATTAACCCTCCATGCGCCGCGACATCAGTATTCCCTCCAACATCAGTATTCTATCCTCGTCCTGCTGTTCAACCTTCTGTGCTCCCCTCAGCCACAACTGGAGCTGGAGCCGAAGCTGGAGTTGCGACAGTACTTTCTTGCCCCCCTTCGCCCGCTGTCGCACCACTGGACTTGGTCTTTCGCCGCCTCTTTCGCTTGCCTGACCCCTCCTGTGCTGCGTCCTTCTCGGACTCGCCTGCTTTTCGTGTTTGTTTCTGCTGCTGGTTTTGCTTCTTTGCCTTTTTAACAGCCAGAGGGTTTGGTCCCTTGGGCCCATATGACTTCTTTTTCTTCTTCTTGTCCTCAACCTTGGTCGTTTTGGCGTCGTCAGTCTTCTCGTCTTCGTCACTGCCTTCGTTGTCGCTGCCATCCTTATCCTCCCGCTTCCTCTTGCCCAGAGCACCCTTGATCTCGGCTCGGAACTTGCTCCTTTCTTCACGTGCTCGGAGTTGCACACTTTCGTCAGCCATTGGCTCCAGAATCATGACACTTCTTTTGATGTAAATCAAGGGTACACCCTTGACTCCTCGTAGCATTCTTCGCACATCTTGGTCTTGAGTGGCAACCACGTAGCGATGCTTGTTGGTGCTTGTGCCCTTGGGGTCAACAACGGATTGTAAACATTCCTGCGTGCTCAAGGGCTCGGGGTACTGGTCAGGAGGGTGGCCACAGCGGCGTCGCTCCAGAGTCTTGGCTAGGTCAATCGCTTCGCTAACGCCGGGCTCGTTCTTTTGCGCATAAAGTTTTCGGATCTCGCATTGGGTAATCACTCGGAGGCGGTTAGCACAGTGATGTCGGATGACAACGAAGGGACCTACTTGGTTTGACCTTTCCATGAACCGTTCTCGATAGGGCAGGCTCCAGATCCATCTTGAACCGGCATGAATCCCTCACCATTTCTGCATCCACTGGAAAGAATTAGTCGAGGGGCTGAGAAAACTAGAAAGCTCGACCACATACCAATGACCTGGTAAGGCTCACGGAACCCGAAGGTCATGGAGAATTGCTCCATGAGCTTCCGGTACTGCTTTGACCGCTTGCCTCTCATTTTGAAGCAGGTCCCTCACGCGAATACAGAGTCTCGGGGTTGTTTATGTTGCAGCGACCAATGCATGCGACAGCACTCAGTCAAGATGCGCAAGGTTCAAAAAAAAAAATCCAGCTGGAATTTCTTATCGCACGTGCACCTGGTACCGATAAACAGCCCGGTCCCACATGGACCCACCGTCCCGCCAGACATGCGACGCGGCGGTTATGATCCTAGTCACAGTCATGAGGTTATTATGATGCTCTGTGTCATGCCATATTGGTTGCTAGTCTTTTCAGACAAATCGCTAAATTTTCAAACATTAACTTATTACCCAACCCATTTTGGACCTTAAATTTATATATCATGAACTCTTCTCGTTGCATCCAAGCTCAGCCTCTATCCACAAGTCATAACAGCCATATGCTAGAAAGGCATGACAACCCCTCGATTAATTATTCAATAAAAAAAATTGGCCTCAACTATCATTTTTGACGCAGAGAGCAGCAACTACGCTAATATCATCAAGCTTGCCTGCGCATCATTTAGTACATTCATATAAACAATCACTCATCTAGAGCACTTACCGCCCTCGCTCGCCAACCCTTCTTCGATGGCATGTTCCATGAACGGGCTTTCGGCGAATGGATCCTGGGCAATCTTCTGCGCAGCCGCCACCAAATCTCGAGCAGCTACATCCATGCCTCCATTCCGACCTCCGGTACGGTCTTCGTGGGAATCCGCATCTTGGCTTGCCTCCCATTCGCGCACGCTCTTGAGAACCGTCGATACGATTTCATGTTCCCACAGGTTATCCGTAACCCCGTCACTCATTGCGAGAACAATGTCGCCCACCTCCAAATCTACCTTTTCTGTAACACCATTCTCCGTAGGCGTATCGGGACTGTTCGTGCCCAGCTGACGGGGGCAATCGAACCAGTGCCACTGCTCCTTGGTGCGATATATCACCTCGGCGTTGGTTGGTCTGACTACCAAAACCTTGCAATCGCCCAAATTTGTTACAAAAAGCTGGGGCGACGGGTTTTTCCGCGCCACATCATCTGGGCCAAACTTGAAATGCAGCTGGGCCCCGCATGTTGTTGTGGTTCCCAAGCAGTCGTGGGCTTCGGTTGCCTCAAGAGTTTGCTCGTATGCGGTTTGGAGTGTACTGATCGGATCGGGCTCGCGGGCTTGGTCATGACTAAGACATTGAGAGATTTCTTCGTCAATTGCAGACGCCCAGAAATGCAGGACTAATCGTGACCAAAGACTGTACCAGGATTAGCAAGAGTGCGAATAGCCTCGGACAAGTTCCGGGTGGGTTACCCAGCGTGGCCGCGAGGGCGGGTAGCCCATGCTCCCACTCCATCGTTGGCGCAGATGAAATAATCGCTCGCGTAGACGGAATCATCGCCGTTTGTTTGCCCCTTAATGAGCTGCCCGTTGACAAAAGCGCGGCGATCGCGACTCTGGTGATGGGTGCTAAGAGGGTCTGAGAAGGACGCCGATGGCGGGGAGAGAAATGGCGGAGGAAATGGGCGGGGCGGTCGCTTTGCGAACAGCGCTATTCCGCTCTCGAATCGAAACGGCAGGAGAGGGAACGAGGCGGCGTTTCGCGAGGAGCATGATGGTGAAGCAGCCGTGGCAAACTTCCTCTCATGACATGGCCGACATACCAGGCGTTGGAAGGGGAGCGATCGGAAGGATGTCGGGATGAACGCCAGAGGTGATGACAATGGACTGCGCATTCCAGCTAACAAAACTGGCGCTGTCCAGACGCTAAGTTGCCGGTCGCAACCTGTAGAGGGGTGTGTTCTTTGCTCTCGAGATGAACAGAGAGACCAAACAAGCTTGCGACCGGTCGTGCCAAAGGGGAGATGTGTTGGGGTATCAATCCTGACACGTGATAAGAGTTATCTCACAAAAGGCGGCATCCAAGCTGACAGCTTTAACTCAATACCGACTGATCCAGAAACAAGCAAACCCCTCCTTCGGCCGAAACCCGAGCTTTACAATTCCAACCGTGGGAAGCCAGGGGTCAAATCTGATATTTTTACGTTTGTGCCTTTTTTTTAATCTGATCGCGACACTAAATTGCTGCTGCGAAAGCTGTTGAGGTTAGTTAGCCACATTCTCCCGTTGAGTCTTGGTGACAGCTCAACAAGGAGGTGGCACAGGGGGCCCAATCATGGCAGCTCATGGCGCCAACCTATACTAACTTGGATGTCTTGCTCCCTCGTCTCTTCCCCGCCACTCATCGGGGGGAGGCAAGCCAAATAAACACCACACCGACACCGGACGCGCATGACCCTTGATGAAGGCAAGAAAAAAAAAAGGCTATATAATAACACCGATATCATATAAACACAATGCATAAACAATACAGCCCTTAACTTTTATTATGGGTCCTGCTACAGATTATTTTATTTCTTCAATGCTTATGCTTTGGCTATGTGCCGAAAATTTTTTGGGTTTCTCGGAGGTATAACCTAACCTAAAGCTCCTGGACCACCAGCGCGATGCCAAATCTGCACATTCAAGCTGTCTCCCGAGGAGGGCTAGCAGGTTTGCGAGCTCGTGCTGGTGATCATAAGACGGGCCGCATGAAGGAGAAACATATAGCATCAATACTACATAGGTGTGTGCTAAGGGGGTGTTGTCGTTGCACACGCAGGCTAACTCTCTGCAAATGACCACGTGGTACCATTATGATGGTCGACCAGAGACCACGCATACACGTCACGGAACGCGAACCTGGTGATGCGGGTAGTAAATGAATGACGGGCTTGTTTGAAGCAGATCGCTGATCAAACGCGCTAAAAGTGGGTTTGGGGTTGATCTGGTCCAACAAGACGGAAGGGCAAGCCAGCAGAGCATTTCCATTTTTTCCCCTGTTCATTCTTGGCGGTAAAAGAACTGGGACTAAGATTTCGTCCCGTCACCACTGGAGGGAGACTTTAACTAGATGACGCGTGGAGCGACATTGCTCCTGCCCAGGCTGTGCTGTCATGGAAAACGGGAATCCCCCTGCATCGAATCAAGGCGCTTACCATGAACACCACGACGACGATGCACACTGATTCATGGCGAAGGATGGCAGCAGGTGACGTAACAGGTCGGTGTCGGGGACGTCCCTCTCTCCGACCAAGCGCCATTTCCTCTTTGGGTGACATGTTGGAAAGTTCGGAGCTCGTGGGTGGTGCAGTAGCGCCGGGTGGTCCGATAAGATGGGCATTTGTGCATCCGTGATCCTGGGTGGTGACCGCAGATGCCTGTGTCTCTCTACGGATCAAGCGGTTGAGTTGCTGGTTCAAACTGGGGTTGACCATATCCTGACCAATCGTTATGCTAACCGAAGAGGGGGCACTATGCAACCTGCTGCCGTCACCAACCTCATGGAGACATATGTGGTTGTTCGACGCGCAAGCCTCAGAAAAGTCTCAGAGGAGACAGGCGCCCGAGTTGATCCTCGCCGAATGGTGAGTGCCACAGTCGGATTTTTGGAGAGGTTGGGGTCGAGCCGGTCAAGCCGGTTAAACGCTGCCGATTGAGCCCTAGCAGCCACGACCTTCACCGGAGGGTCGTAGGAATGAAAGATACGAGGACCGAAATACTCGGGAGGCGCATACGAGAGAAGCATGGCTTGCCAAGCTGCAGAGGACAAGCAGGCTTGGCACTATTTTTCTTAGTGGCAGAACCGCCTTCGGCCCTGTTGGTCGCAAGCGCCCACTGACACTATGATTCTGGAATCAGAAGCACAGGGACGGGTCTTACTCCAGGTTTTGGGGACATGCGCTGACGCGAATGGGAGGGACCCCTGAATCTTTTCTGTGTCTTTAAGCTCGAGTTGAGTTTTTTTCTTTCTCTTTTTCTAGGGCGGATGATTTGGCACTGAGCGCTGGGCAGACCCCAGCTAGACCGCCTAGCCAGGTCTTTAAATCCGGACTCCTCGGGCTGTCCATGTCACGCTGAAAAGTAATCCTACCGCCGGGGAGCCGCTGTCGGGGGTGGAGCTGCATGCACCCAGAAACAAGTAAAACCAGCAGTAGCTCAGGAAGCTACCTGGGGGCTTGGCAGAAGTGCCGCTGGGCGATACGAGCTTGGCTTACATTTACATGTTGGCTTGCGGATGGTTTCAAACTGAGCCACTGGAGCCGCCAGGGCGACAGCACAGCGAAACAGGGGCCTGGTACTGACTAGCTGAGAAGTCAGCGGCGAGCGGCAGGACGGGCTGGGCGGGAACAATGTACTGGATGCTGGGCGTCAATCGTGACGAATCCAGGTGGCGAGCTAGGATGGTGCCTCCACCATGCCGGCGGATTTTCAGCCACTGTCGCCATGAATACCACGTAAACTACCAACATGCGCAGGTATGGTGGCACTTGTTTTGTGGAAACGAGTGGGCGGCGTGCAGGGTGCGGGCGGCTGTTTGTGTGTGTAATGTGTGTGTTTTTTCTGCTGCGTGCGAACCTTTGAGGCCCTTTTTTAGATCCATGCTTGGGGGTGTACGTCTACCTCGTGTGTATAGATGGACTACTTTCTTTTTGGATACACACGAAAGAAGCCGACTATCAAGCTTCCTCTCGTCCCCTTTCCCCTTTGTGTGTCTGTACCTTCATGTGTAAACTCGGGCGTGTCTCAAGAGGGAGTTCAAGACGGATGATGAAACGGCAAAATCATGGCACTTAGATTGGTGTAGTCGCACGCACGTCTCGATGCCGTCTGGATCATTGACACATGGACATGGATGGCGGCGGGAGGGACTGGACCGGCCGGTATCCGGAGGTGGACTGGAGACGCTGGCGATTGGAGTTGCATCTCACCTCACACGCACTTCAGCGCGGCAGACGCCAAACGAAGCCATGTCCAACAAGAATACGAGTGGTGTGCTCCGTCCCCCATCTTTTTGCGCTCTGGTTTGAGTATATAGAAAGCCAAGGTCCCCCCTTCGGGCCCCGAACCGCATATCTGCTTCACCTCCTCCCTCCCCCCTTCTGAATTCCTTCCCTGTCGTTGCTGGGCTTTTGCTCAGCCTTCATCTTCGCCAGCACCGGCTCTCTAATTTCCGGCCGAACCTGACTTTTTGTGCGGGTTGTCTTGAACAGGACGTGCACTTAAGCTTCCCACCCAGCCCCGATCGCTTCTGGGTGACGTATACTACTGCGGCCCAGCTCTGGCCCTCATCGTCATCCACTCGTTCACGGTCCGGCTACGTCTAGGAAGAGCGATCGATTGAGCCCGCGCGCAACCACGAGCTGATAGCTCCCCGAAACTCCGATCTTTGACTTCGAGGCCTCCGGAATTCCAAATCGCTCGGTTTCTCGCACGCCATATTTGCTCCTCCCCCGCCGCGCGAGAAAAGGGCCCTTGTCCGGAATCTGGGCCGGCTTATCGAAAAAAAAAGTTGCTCTAACGCCCGTTTTGGGCTTGCCAGCCTCCCGCTACCACGCACGACATCGTTCACTGACAGCAACACCGTCATAACCGCACAGCACCCACTCGGTGCCCACGCCCCAGCGACCACCATCCCACGCCCACACCGCACCTGCCGACGGACGATCCCCGGTGTCCGACTCGGTATCGCATCCCACGCAGCGAAATCTATATTAACCGGATCCCTCGAAAGAGTCAAGGCCGCGTTGCCCACATCCACCGCTGTACAGGGGATCTCTTTGCGCTCAAATTTCAATTGGGTTCTTCGGATCGCTCGCCCTGCTGGGCTTGACATGCCAATCGTCCGACGCATCCGCCGCTGCACCACATTTGGCACCTGTGGATGGATCGAGGAAAAGGCGTCGTGGCCTAACAGAGTCTAGAGTCGCTCGTGTACGGATCCATCAATCGAATTGCTCCTTGACCCGCCTCCGAGGCCCGTCACCTACCCATTTGGCAATTTACGCCCGCCCTTGGGGAAAAACAGAAATAAAGCAAGGTTGCGACGAATCCATTTCCATCGAAGTTTACCACAAAGTCTGCGACATCGTTGTGGCTGGTTGGGTGCCCTCCCAGTTCTTTCTTTGCCATCTCTCCAGTCCTCCGTCTCAGTCCCTTTGTTGGCCAATATTCGCATCCCTTACTCTTTGTCGGGCTCCCCAGATGCCCAGACAAAAGAATCAATCGCCCAAACGCCTGTCTCACTAAAATTGGCCCGGGATATCCGGTCTTAATCAACATGGGTCGAAATCGAGGTACGTGCTTCATTCCTTGTGTTGGACCCTGTGTCCTGGCTTTTTTTTTGTTTCCTTTTTTTTTCTTTCCCTTACTGTGTCTGTTTGGTCTGTTTGGTCTGTTTGGCGCCAGCCGGTTCCCTGCACGCCCCGGTTGGATCCGGCGCCCAGAACTCAGCGTCCAGCCCAGGCCCAAGCCGCACGCCTTGCGCACGCCTTGCACACGCCCGGACACACCCCGGCCCGCGAGGCGACCTGGTGACTGGGGACGACGGGGACCTTTTGGGAACCGACTACGTAGCAGCCAGTACGGCACGGCCACTGGGAATCCGCTGGCCAACGGGGCCTTGGGGCCTTGCATCACGCACGCTGGCCACACCGGCCGCATCCAGCACTGGGCGCTGGCCACTGGGCGCTCTGGTCGCTGCTTTGAGCCAATCCCTAATACTTTGACCCCCTAGCCCACCACAGCCCCAAAGCCCATAATATCTCGCCTCATCCATCCCTCCAATGCTAATTGACGAATAGTCCTTTCTTTTATGTCACATTTTTCTTCTGGCACAAAAACTCCTCCACACTCTTCTTCTCCTCCGAACGACTCTCCCTTCTCTCACCGCAAGACCAATTCCGTCGCCGAGCCCTTCCCCGATCTCAACGTCGACCTTTCTCGCGCCATCACGCCGCCCGAGTATGGCACTCCACTGAACGGCTCGCCAACGAACACACCTCCGCGCCAGCGCAGCAGCTCACGTCCTCTGTCTATGGTTCTCGCCCACAATCCGCCCCTCATGGATATCACCGAGGACACGATTCCCGAGCTCCAGCCTATCTTTACCTATCTGAACAGCCATTCCAACAAGCTGTACCAGGAGGGCTATTTTCTGAAGTTGGATGATCAGAACACACGTAAGTCATCTCCCGTTTCCCCGCCTGCGCCTTGGCGTCAAGGGCCCCCCCGTTGCGATTGCTTCTGACACCTGGCTGCAACAGAGGGACGCCCAAACGCCGACAGAACATGGACCGAATGTTTCGCCCAACTCGTCGGCACCGTCCTGTCCCTATGGGACGCAGCGGAACTGGACGCAGCCGGTGAGGATGGCGAGGTCCTCCCCAAATTCATCAATTTAACAGATGCTTCCATTAAGATGGTGAGGAAACACCCCTCACGTGCCCGCTCGACCGCCCCGCGTGACTAACACCAAAAATCCTTAGATCGAATCCCTCCCCACACGGTCTAGTGACGAGCAGCCATTGCAGAACATTCTTAGTCTCTCAACTGCCGGAAGGAACCGATATCTTCTCCACTTCAATTCGCGACACTCGTTGCTCCAATGGACAGCTGCAATCAGACTGGCAATGTTCGAGCACTCAACATTGCAGGAGGCTTATACCGGTGCCCTTATTGCTGGCAAGGGCAAGACGCTTAATAATATTAATATCGTCATGGAGCGATCGCGGTTCAAGACAGAAGAATGGGTCAGGGTTCGATTCGGCGCCGGTGTTCCTTGGAGGCGATGTTGGTGTGTCATTACACCGCCAGATGAGAAGGAATACGCCAAACTCCAGAAGGAGATGAAGAAGCGATCGCCGTACGACAGATCCCCTGTTCCCGCACTGAAGGGCGACATTAAGTTTTACGACTCGAGAAAGGATGGCAAAAAGCAGAAGAAGGCCCTGCCGATTGCTTCCATTACAGACGCGTATTCTGCGTACGCCATTTACCCTCAGTCCAAATCGCTAATTGATGCCTCTACACTTCTCAAAATCGAAGGCAACATCGCAATTCATACCGATCCCCCATCTTCGACCGAAGGATTCGTCTTTATTATGCCAGAAACGCATCCTGCAGTCAGTGGCTTCGAGATGTTGCTGAGGTTCTTGTTTCCTACTTGGGACACGTTTGGCCTGTATGGGCGACCTGGAAGGCTTGTTGCCAGCGTTCTTGACCCAAGATCACTGATGTTCGCCATGCCCAAGCACAAACGATACGGCTACCTGGAAAACCTAGATGTTTCGAATCTTATTCTTCAGGACACCAGCTCTAGCTGGAATGAGCGAGAGTGGAGAAAACAACTAAAAGAGGCGACTGGTCAAAGGATGAATACAGTCGAAGATGCTCCATCTTCCCGATCCCGCAGCAATAGCCGGAAGAGTGTAAGGTTGAGCTTTGGTGCAGGATCCGGAGGTGCTGGCAGACCCAAGGTTGGTTTTTCTGACGAGCGAGGCTCTGTGAGATCCTCTCGGTCTCATTCCCTTAACGGCCCAGCCAGGACGGATTCGGGGCCTTCGGATATCCAGCGAGAGAGATTGATGGCCGCTAACGGCGAGAACCGGGCTCGAAACGTTTCGGACCCCCATGGTGGCGTAATTCCTCGCAACAACTTCTCCAGGAACGGAAGTCCCTACTCCGGTACCCCACAGCGCAACCACACCCCCATTGAGGAATACCAGAACCAGCCAGCCCCTCCCTATGATGGCCCCAACTTTGATGACGAACACAGCAGCAACAGCTCGCCTCCTTTGAGGGACCTGGACGGAATGCGGCAAATGCAGACACCGGAGCCTGTTTCCAGACCACCAGCTTTGAACCACCCGCCGCAGGCACGCCCGACAAGCAACATCTACCACTCTCCTGAGCTTCGCCACGCTAACAGCCGACTCTCGAGTACAACCCTGGCCCAGATGGCCAAGGCTGGAGGCATTGCCGGACCGGTTGATTCAAACTCTCCAGCTGGGAGAGCGGGGGACGTAGGATCTGGACCATCGGTACTTCCACACGCCAACAACGTCCTGGGGATATCTGCTAACGACAATCGTTCGCGTGAAGCTCTAACCCCACCTGGCCGAACCCATGCTCAGAATGTTGCCCCTCCTTCGCTGACCATCTCGACCCAACAACGCTCAAGATCTCCTCTGGCCCAATCCCCGTACGGACCCCCAAGCCCATTCTCTAACAATCCCCACTCTCGCCCGTCGACCGCTGGAGATGGCTCCAGGTCACCAATGGCCCCCGGACCTCCTGGGCCTATGGGCCCTCCCGGCATGATGGGACCTCCCAGGTCGCGTCCCCAGACACCGAACTATCGTGCGGAACTGGCTGGTGGCCCTCGACCAGATGGCCGACCAGCTGATTCTAGACCTCCGCCTGGACATGGGCCTGGTCCTTATGGACAGATGCCAGACCGAAGACCATCTGATCCTCGCGCTCGCGGCCCGCCACCCCACGGCGCCCACCCCCAACAACGTATGCCAGACCGAAAGCCATCAAACCCTCAATTTCGTCCAGGCCAAGGTCCGCCTCCTCAGGGCCCCCCTGGTAATGGGTTCCGACCCAACGCACCTGGTTCCCAAAGACCTATGCCTCCTGCAGAGCTCCCAGGCGCCCCAGGCAATGGGTTCAGACCCACCACCCCTGGGTCTCAGCGATCTGCAGGCCCCGTGGAGCTGCCAGGCGCACTCGGAGGTGAGTTCAGGCCCGGCACGCCTGGATCTCAGGGCCCTGGGGCTCCAGTGGAGCTGCCAGGTACCTCGGGACCGAACACCTCTCAGATGTCTTACAGGAAGCCTCTTCCTGATAGGTCTGCTGTTTTCGATAGCCAAAAGGCATCCATCATATCCGGTAGCAGTGTTGTAACCGCCAACGATATCATTGACCATTACGCCTACGACCAGGGTCCACGATCTCGCCAAGGCACACCTAACTCTGAACGCCGTCCCTTTGCGCCTCAGCGACAGTTCAGTGAGTTGAGCGCGCAAGAGAGCAGTCAATACGACGATGCATCCTCGATTGATTACGCAAGTACTCATAAGTCTAGCGAGACGGGTAAATCTGTTGAGCGACCCCGAGCTGGTGTGCTTAAGACTACTGGTGGTGAAGACCCTGATGTTCCATCCAAAGACTTTGATATTCCTGAAATCAACTTTGGCCCAACGATTAACTACGGTGCAAGCCCACCGGCGCGAAGCAAGACCCCTAATGGCTTGCAGCAAGCCAGGCTCAGTGGGTCGCCGCAAGGCTTCTCGCTTGGGGACCAGGGACCAACTCCTCCACCTCACAAATCCACTGGGCAGCAGTCGCCCCATGAACGAACAGGATCTGACGACTCTAGACGGCAGGTCCCCTGGCAACCCGGTGCACCGGCTCCTGGGTCCAGCCCCAAGGGCCTCAATGCCGAAGACTATGTGAAGCAAAAGGCGGCCCACGCTCGTAGTTCATCGAGCAACACGCTGGGTGGAATGCGCTCCGAGACTCCCACATCGACTAAGCGAAGAAGCTCATATGATGTGTTGAAGAGGCATTCTCGAGGAAGCTCTGCGGATTTGCTTTCACGTCCTGGCTCCCGAGGAGCTGGTCCTCTACTAAACTATACCAGCTCGGGTGAAGTTTCTAATCACTTGAGTGCCCGAGAGCAGGAGCAGGTGGCCCGGATGACTGGTGGACCTTTGATCAATATGGCCGCTAACCCTTCCAAACGAGATAGCCAAGGTCCAGGCCTCGTAGGAGCCATTGAGGTTAGAGAGCGTGAGCGACAACAGATGAAGCAAGGAGTTACGAGTCAGGCAGTTCAGCAGGCTATCAACCAGCGACAGCATACTCAGGCCATGGCCTATCAACAACAAATGGCCCAGCAGCAAATGGCACAACAGAGGGCTGCGCAACAGCAGATGGCCCAACAACAGCAGATGGCCCAACAGCAAATGATGCAGCAGCAGCAGATGCAACAGCAGCAGATGCAGCAACATGGGATGGCACAGCATCAAATGGCACAGCAGCAAATGGCACAACAGCAGCAGGTTATGGCCCAGCACGCATATCAGCAGCAGATGATGGAACGCAGCATGTCACCACCTGGTTACAGTACAATGGGCCGAGGAGGCGGTCCAGCACAGTATGGACCTGGACCAATGCCGTATGGAGCGCCGCAACAAATGGGGTACTCACCTCAGCAGAGCTTCTCGCGACCCCTCCAAACGCCTCCCCCAGGAGGATTCGTGCCCCCTCCTCAGGGTCAATACGGACCTGGCGGTGCAGTCCCACAACAACGCGGCATTCACCCACAATATCAGGGACAAGCATTTTAAAGAAGTATGGACGGTCAAGACGACCAACTGGAGATTTTCCTTTTTTTCATTTTCATATTTTTTCCTTTCCCTTCCAGAGAGATTCAGCGACATGTTGATCTGAGCATGTTTGGCGTAGGCACTGGATGCATACACACATACCACTATGTACAGGCGTTTGGGAGGATGTCATTGCTTGCATATGGACAAACAAGCATATGAAGAGCTCAGCTTGTTCACACACAAAAAAAACATGGATATGAAAATCATAGACAGCCTTGCATTTTTTTTTCTCTTTGTCTATATCAATGAATCAAATTAATAACTGCATCTCCTGCCTCCTACTTAACCTATTTGTGACCTTGGCGGTGACTGTCGCTCGTAGAGGCATCGGTGGAGGACTGGTAAGGTGTTGGATTTGGGTTGAAATGAAGGTTTAGGGCTGAATAGATTGAATAATCAATTGGAGGCGACGTCATCTGGCCCGATTTAGCCTGTCTCTTGATCGGGACTTCAACCGCTCCTGGCACGGGACGCGAAACGGTCACGATTCAATTAAGCACACATGGAGGTTTTGTTTCCTTCCAGGACCGTCACTTCGGTCCCTTGTGGGCCTGGTGGGGCGGAGGGGATGTCAATTAACATGACATCCAGTGACTTTGGGCGCATGCTCCCAATCAGCGACCGCCAGCTGAGCCTGGTCACGTTTACAGGCCACCATGCGCCGAGCCATTGTTCGCCGTGTCACGCCTTTGTCTATTGTCGCGTCTCTGTTTGTTGCTGCCATTGCCACTTCTGCTGCTTGCGCCGCGTGATTGCGCGTCTCCGTGTGGAATTCGCACGAGCCGCGTTTTCTTCGTGTTCAGAGCAAGCAGACGACGACGGGCAGAGCGTTAACGTGACACTCGTCTGTTGGCCATGCTCCCATGCATGCTGTGGGTTCCCTCCGTTGCTGAGGCAAGCCCCTCCAGCCACCACTCAACTCACTGGGGGACGGCAGCCTAGTGGCCGAGCGGTGACACCAGGCCCTGTGGATTTAGCAGCGAGGAGCCCTGCAAACCACTGCAAAACCACCCCTGTCCTGAGCACCGACCGTCCCAAGTTCGCATCGACCACCACTTTCCATCTATTGACAATAGATTCCATCCATACAGCGTCCCTGTCATTGCTACACTTTTCTTTTTCTTCCTCCTCAGGTCCCCTCATCCTCCTCGTCGCCTCTTGACAACGTCACTTCTTCCTCCACCTTCGCCGCCTCGCCTTCTTCCGCACCACGACCTGCTCGCCTGAGACATCCCGACCAATTTGCGCCTTTGTCCTCCCGTTCCCCGAGTCTGCGCCGTTGCCCGCCTCTCTATACCACCACTGTCGCCGCCCACCATCACCCTTCGCACGGAAGCCTGAATCGCCTCGCAGCGCTGGCTGCCCAGGTCCCTCCCGATGGATGGGGACGAGCCGACGCAAGGTATGCTGCGCTCCCGCCGGCTGCCGTCCACAGCCTGTTTGCCACTTCACCCCCGCTAACCGTCTCATCCCCGTAGCGACCCAAAACGTCCTTGATCCGCGACGGGTAGGGAAACAGAACTCGGGCTTTTCAGACGAAGACATTTCCGACATACTATGCGTCCTCTATCCCCACTCCGACTCAGCACGAAATGAGTTGCAGCGCCTTGTGCAGGAAGACTCGCCTCACATCATAGGAAAGGACGAGGCCGATGGCGTGGAGCCCGACTATGCTCTCGAAGACGATGCCAGCCGCTTCCAGACGAACCCTTCGAACCCCGGCAATTATGCCATCATCCTTCGGCTGTCTGCTCAGCTGAAGAACCCTTCGGCGGGTTTCGCCTTCGGCCGTAACACCGGCCGATGCGACATCGTCTTTGTCAACGACCCATACCGACGCCTTAGTAATATCCACTTCCGCATCTACGTGAACGAGTATGGCACTGTCATGATCGAAGACCAATCCACCAACGGTACCATAGTCGACAACCAATTGCTTGCCTCTCATCCCAATGCAAAGGGTAGAACAGATCCTCCAACTGTCAGATGGGTGCTCAGTTCCGGCACCATCATACGCATCTATCTCCACCAGGAGGCCAAAGATTTAGCTTTCCGTGTGCGAATCCCCCGCCGAGACGATGAGTACGATCAGGCGTACATCAACAAGGTCCAGGATTTTTTTACTCGTCATGCTTTAGGCCGCCAGAACGAGACCATCACCGCTGGTCCTGGGGGGCATGTCGACCTTTTCAAGCCTCCAGCTTTGGCGCCGACCCGTCGAGTTGAGACGAACGAGATAAATCGTGCTCAGACTCGATCGCCGTCTAAAAAGCGCGAGGCTAATCGGGAATGGTCCGGCTCAGGCAAGTACAACCGGACTGGTATGATTGGCAAAGGCGCTTTTGCAGTAGTCCACAAAGTCACTTCGAAGTATGACGGGCTGCCCTACGCTGCCAAAGAACTTGAGAAGCGGAGGTTCATTAAGAATGGCGTGCTGGATCAAAAAGTTGAAAACGAGATGAAGATCATGAAGAAGGTCAACCATGTAAGTGTGCCACATATTGTGCGTGAATGATATGGTACTGACTGGCGGATTTAGCGGAATATCGTTCGTTACATTGAGCACTTCGAGTGGGATGACAGACTGCTTATTATTATCATGGAATTTGTGCCTGGCGGTGACCTTGGCAAGTTCATATCCGACGAAGGCGTGCTTAATGAAACGGAATCTCGAGCTGTTTCACAGCAGCTTCTGAGCGCTTTGGGGTATCTGCACGAAAATAACATCACTCACCGTGATGTTAAACCGGACAACATTTTGATCCAATCTATCAACCCCATCGAAGTCAAACTCACCGACTTCGGTCTCTCAAAAATGGTCGACACCGAGCAAACGTTCCTGAGGACCTTTTGTGGAACTTTGCTTTACTGCGCGCCCGAGGTGTATACTGAGTATGTCGAGTACGATGAGAACGGAGTGCGCAATCGCGGCAAAAAGGTGCGGCGAATGCCTGGTCAACGATATAACCATGCGGTTGATATCTGGTCTCTGGGCGGCGTTCTTTTCTACACCATGACCGGGGCTCCGCCATATCCTGTTAAGAGCGGAATCAGCTACTCCGAATTACTGCACATGATCATGACAACCCGCCTAAATATTGCTCCTCTCCAGAAATTCGGTGTTTCGGAACAGGCAATTGATTTTATATGCAGCATGCTTCAGAGACGCCCCGAAAACCGGGCCACGGTCGTCGAGCTCAACGGCCATCCTTGGCTAGGAGCGCCAGGCCCGACGATAGAAGCATCCCAGTCTTTCGATGAGATCACGGATGATGATGAGATGGGTGGTACCTTTTCGAGACTTCAAGCCCAACACTACGAAGACGACCGAGTGAGCGATTCCATGGGCGAAGACTCGGAAAAAGAAAACACTTTGAGGCAACATTCGCAGCCGCAGCGACTATTTGGCGAAGTGGGGGTCTCCGCGATTGGAAGTTCTGGGGTCATTCCTGAAGACTTTCTCAATCTCCAACCGGATAATCCAAGCCTGGGCGAAACGGAAATTCTAGCCGATGACTTGGATGAAGCCTATCAGTCCGAGGACTCGGCTGTTCCAAAGGATGGGCGCCGTCGTGCTGTTTCCCGCCAGACGACCATATCTATTGCGCAGAATCAGTCCGCAGACCAGCTTCAGAGTTTGGTTGAGGAAGTCGCATCTCAGAGCCTCGGAGGTAATGAATCGGTCGTCCAGAACCTCGGCATTTCCCAATATTCTATCCAGTCTTCAGAATTTAATACGAGCAAGCGGAAACCCCGCTCGCATGACACGAGTGACGAATTTGACGAAAACACACCTCCTGGAAAGCCTACCATGAAGAGGCTCAAGTCAGAGGGTAATATGGATACCATGACTGATGATTTTATTGAGGAATGCAAATTGATGGCATCCGTGCCCGAGATCAAAAGAAACGGCTCGGGGCGGCAAATCGATGGGCCGTACAGGAAGGAATCCTTCTGGACGCAAGACCGCAAGACTTGGCACCTTTCCTACCCGGAGATGACGCACCTTCAATTTGCAGCTTTCTCAGTGGCGGCCCGTGAACGAAACGAAGAATTCAAACCTGGCCAGTCTCCCATTTGGGATCTTGCTATGAAGCATTTTCCTCCACACCAGGTTGGATTGCGTCGGGTTGGACGTGGGCCTCTCTCCCGTGCGACTTCGAACCAAGATCAGCTCATGACCGACGATGGCATGGACTTTCCTCCTACCGCGCCTCCATTTGATGATTCTGATTCAATACCCGACACCCTTCCTCCGAACACTCAGAGAGTCATTCCGGTCAAGGATGGCCAGAGCGAGGGACCGGCGGTGGCCATGTTCGAATCTCATAGTGCCTCTAGCGTTCCTGGTATAGAGTTCACAGTGAAGGATTCACTCGTATCATTTGGCCGAGGCCTTGAGAATACGCAGGTGTTTGAGGTAAAGGCCGAGGCTCGAATCCCAAAGTACGCCTTCAAGCTATTACTATGGAAAGATGGTGAAGGTTACGACCCCGCCAAGGACCCGTCCAAGGTGTCACCCCCTTGGGACAGCAACTCAACAGATGATCCAAATCTGTACACATTTTACATATCCACCAAAGCAACAATGGGCATCCGAATTAACAACTATCATCTTTCTTCATCGGATGCGAGGAATTCTGCCGGTCCCTCTCGGCACTGGACTCCCTTGTACCATGGAGATGAGGTGATTATATGGAGTGGTAAAAGTGCTGACACCGTGACAAAACTCACTTTTCGGTGCTTTTGGGGCGCATCTTCTCTTTCTCGTGGCAGTAACAAGATCTTGACCCTGGCGAATGAAGATTTAGCGTCTCGATTGGACGCAGCTTGCATGAGGACAGAGAGACGCATCCGCGACGCCTCTGAGAAGAAGAAAAAGTATGAACAGGCTCACAACGATCTTGAGGACCGAAAGCGCTATATTGATACGGAACGCGAGAAAAGCCACATATTCGAGGCCAAGAGGCAGGAAGCCCTCAACTACTTGCTGTCGAGACCTCAGACGTCTCGAAGAGGATCACCAGCCAGTGCACCTCCAACATCGCATGGCGGGCGCACCCTCACGACGCAACCTTCGCGCCTGAGCCCTGGCGAGAACGGGTTCGGCCTCCGCTAAGATATTTATATTTCTTCTTTAAGTTTTGGATAAAAGGATTTGGCACCGGAAGGATAACAAAGCGAGAAATGAAAACAAAAACCGAGAATTGGTGTCAGGTGGGACCTGGGACTGGGCCTGGAAGGCTTGAGCGAGTTTTTGCAACATGATTTCTGAAGGAATGATGAATTTGACACTTGGCTGTATAAAACGCCTAGATGGAGTGTGTTCTTATAGCTGTCGGGTTGCTTGTTTTGGTGGGTTGGGAATACATGCGCCGGAGAGCGAACAGGAAGGCATCCAGACGTTGCTGTACATTGCTAGATTCTCTCCTCTTATGGGCGTAGATGGGGATTGTGTGTATAGGTTAACGGGAAAAAGAACAAAGATAGCAGAAAATCAACTACTGTGGGTAGATAAATAATGACTCTGTTGCTTCAATAATCTTACTGACCCTCACTGACCACTAGCCAGTTCAGGATGCCTGGACCCTATTCCGAGACTTGCAGTTCTGGGAGTCTGTTTACTACCATGCTAGGTCAGAAAAAGACGAAGAAAGCGAAAACGAACAAACACAACCCAACCTATCTCACTACAGCGGCAATGTGCCGATCCCATGGCCAGCCACGAAGGCGCTCTCAATCGCCCCTCTCTCAAGCAGTAATCCATTTCATCCTCATCAAGCATTCATCTCATTCTTCCCAAATTTTCAAGCATTCCCAAGTTAACCGTAAAACAATTACTCAACCAAACACATCATAGAGCTAAAAGTTCCTCTAACGACCAAGCTCAGGGTCACACGCGAGACATTCCTCAGTTGTGAGGATCTTAAGAACCCCAGGAGCTGCGTCAGCAACAGGCTTCAAAAGGTGGTAGGCCCCTTCCGTAATGATAACCTCATCGATGTCTTCATCTGATGTAACTGGTTCGATTGCGGAATCGAAAGTCCTGTGGCTCTCTGACTCGGAATCAAAAATACTATTGTGCTCTGTACATTATCCACGGTCAGCGGCGGAAGCTCTGTATTGCAAAGTCACAACATACCGATCAACATAGTGCGTAACTCTGGAGATGCTGATCGAATTGAGCTAGCCTCTTCAATTATCGGCTTTGGAATTCGTTCTTCTGTTGCTGTCCAGGAATTTCCCGATTTCTTAGCTCCCCAGGACCGTGGTGCTCCGTGTCCGCCCCAATAACCTTGCTCAAAAGCGAACCTGGAACCATGTCGGTGTCGCGGCTGATAATATGGGTTCTCCCGAGAATAGCAAGACTCGGTCTGGAAGAAAGAATCATCTTCGTCAAAGTTGTAATAGCCAGAATCTGTAAATGCTGTGTAAATCCCAGGCTCATGCCGTCTTGAAGAGCCGCTAGGTGAGTCAGGAGATGATGACCCTTGACGATCCGGGAAGAAGCAATTTCTAAGCCCTTCAGAACAACCTCTGGAACTTTCTTTGAATCGGTAAAAATCTGGACTTGAAGCCATAGACCGGTAAGGGCCTGTTCGTTTACCATCTCCTGGAGACCTGACGTTTTTCGATCTATCAAAGAATGACCCAAATCCCGACATACGGAACGACTTTGGGGATCTGGGAGTTTCCGATCTAATCCCACCGTCTTGCGCTTCCTTCTCGGTCGGCATGCCATCGGAAGCATAGCTGTGCTGGTTACTAAAATCCTGCCAGTCGCCAAAACCTGGCTCAAAGGTCTTTCTGAAAGCGCCTTGAGAGAATCCCGGAGATGGGGTGCTGCGAGCGCTGCTTCCTGCATCGTAATCAATTTGACCCCCCTCATAATATTTCTCATTGCGAGAAGGTATAGATGAAAAATCATCCTGATCGTGAGAGAGTAGAGGTGACTGTTGAGCTCGACGAGAAGCCTCACTCTCACTTTGACCCTGACGACTTGGGAACATCTTGATAGGCGAAGATTCCTGTTGAGCATCAGGCTCGCATGTCATTCGGATATCCACCGAATTTTTGAATCGCACTGTCTTACTTCCAGATGACTTTAGTGAACTTTTTCGAGAACCGGAAGAGAGATCCGAGTCGATTGATTTATCCAGGGACTTCCTTGAAGCGCGGTTGCGCGTCGGATCGGGGTTTTTATCGACATGCTGTTCCTTAGGGCATGTGTTTTCCCATTCAGTTGATACAGAAGCAAATTTACTTTCTTCCAGCTCACTTGTGTTTGCGGATGGCCCAACTTTCGAATAACCTCGGCACGAAGATACAGTAGACATCGGTTCCTCAATATAAGGTGCCCGATAGGTCTTCGGCTCGTCCGTTCTTACTTCAAGTTTTTGCCTCTGAGGCTCAAGTCGATCTGAATAACCTCTCTGAGCTCGTCTGTCGGCTGATCCAACGTTTCGGGTTGGACAGTAAGGAAGTTCGGACGAAGCTTCGAGGGTCGATGCTGACCCGGCACTTTTAGGATGCGCAGGTTCCCCAACCATGGTTCGAATAGATGAACGCTTTTTTCTAGAGAGAACGGCGTTGTTTTTGGAGAGATCATCTTTGAACCCAATTTGCGCGGGAACAGGTTCATCTCGGCTTCTGATCACCCGATTGCGGTGAAGATTGGCTCTCAGCGAATCATCAGAATCCTCAATGGTGGACTCTCGGTCTTCGGCCAACTCTACGTCGGTTTCACAAGCCTGTAGTTCATTAGAAACTTCACGGGGTTTCAAAGAGAGCGCTTACTGAGCCAATGATGGAAAAATCTGCGAGGCTTTCGTTTATCCGAATGTGCTTTAAGCATGGTCCACAGTGGTTTGGGACAATGGGATCTCCTGGCAGAATCGGATGCTGTCTATGGAAGGACCTAGATCTTACCATGCCACAACTGAAACAGAAGTGATGGCGAGCCGCAATACCTCTATGGATTTTTCTTTTGCGACAGGCGTCACAAAAATTGAAATGAGGTTTTCCTCGAACCACAAGAGGATGCTGTTCATGAAACAGTGCTGACCTCACACACCCACACCCAGAGCAAATGTGTTGAAACGGCACTCTCTCTAAGCTTGGCTCTCTTGGACTCTCATTTCTCTTGCGACGTTCGCCTCGAGGAATTTTCGCCATTCGGCCTCTGCCTCGGCCTGATTGATTGGACAAAGTCTGTGTGATACTTGAGTCAGGCTCACGGGGTAGGTCATCCCGACTTGTTATCATCGTGTCTGCTTCAATCTTAATTTCATCGAAATATCCCTCTTCAGAATTCTTCTTCTGGGCTATGGCCGAGTTTAACATTGCGTTAAGCTGGTCCTGCAGCTTGCGTAGATCAGCCCGCAAGGCCGAATCTCGAGGTGTCCGGGCCAGATCGGCCATTCTCTGATCAATTTTCATTTGAATTTGTTCTAGGCGTCCAGAAAAAGGCCCGGAGCCATTAGCCCAACCTGTCGAAAAATGGCCAGTCGAGTTTTGATTGGAGGGGATCGAGGATTGGTCACAAGTGTGGACAGTCGCTTGCTCAGGCACATGCTGAGGCTTTTTTTGAGGTGCCAGCTGGGGTACTATCTGAGGGTAAACCATAACAGGTCGAGCAAGATTGGTTGCCCCGTATTGGGGTGCGTGCGGAGGGTTTTGAACAATAGCAATGGGGGGCTGGTAGTACACAGGTTGTTGTTGAATTGGCAAATTTGCAAAGGGTTGATGGTGCAAAGGGTCGGGAAAGGAAGTTGCATTTGTATTCATACAAGTTGTTTGGAAAGACAAATTAGAAGGAACGAATGATGAGATGGTCGGCGGTGGTTGTACAAAGGAAGATACAGGTGGTGTTGGCAAAGTTGAATAGGTGCGTCGGCCCGAAACTGAACGGCTGTGACGGCGCATCTTTCTGTGTGGAGTTGAAACTACCACAGGGTTTCGGCGTCGTGATTTCGAACTTGTATAATTCGACGCTCTGCGAGATTCAGATCGAGAATCAGATCGAGAGTTCCTCGATCTTGAGTCAGTTGTGGAGATCTGTGCTCCAGACGAGTCGTCATCGCTGTCAGAAGATGAAGAGTCTGACTGAGAAGTTTCAGTATCGACACAAGTCTCTTCATCATCATCGGGATCATAGTCAGTAGTGAGGTCTGAAACTTTCTTCTTGGTGCCTTTGTGAATGCTGCGATAGAAAGGCAACCCTATGGCCGCTCCGAAGAGGTCGATACCGGGACTGCGAGGACGACGTCGACCAAAGAGCCTTCTGCCACGGCCCATAGTGCGAGACAAGCACAGCACAATGGGCAGTTATATGGCTATTGCTCACAGGGAAACAGCATGAAGGTTAAAGATTCCTACCTTCAGAAATGGGAGGGGTATACGTGAAAGGTTGAAAGGAACCGACAGAGTTGAGAGAGAGAAAGTGGACCAAAAGAAGAGAGGAGGGGAGAAGGAGCCCTTGGTTCGGGTATTCCACAAGGTAGTTTGAGGTGAGTTGAGGTGAAGCGAGTATGAAGTTCGGAGGTTTACGTGTTTTTCGTCCTTCAAACGGGGTTCTCAGTTCATTGGCAACTGACAGCCGGTTGCGCCTGGCAAGCACACAAACAGTCGTTGCCTGTCGAATGGCTCTATCTCCCTTAAGTGGAATTCGCAAGGCAAAAAAGGAAAAAAAAAAAAAAAATCTAGTCCGAGAGTGTTTGGCCAGCCTTTCATGGTACTACAGCCTGGTGAAAGGCGATTCGGTTAATTTTACCGGACTGGCTGCTCCCGATAAACGGTTTAGTTTCTGTTGCAGCTTCCCCCAGCAAAACTCCAACCGGGGACTAGCTTTAATTGAGTTGATGAGCACAAAGAGCAAATGAACGGAACAACTCGAGCAAGTTGCCGGAACACGGTCATTCAATCGAAGGACTTCGATTGCATCACTGACATTTCAAATCATTTAATCACGGTAGCAGGGTTATTACAGAAAATCACCAGCAAGTCTGTATCATTTGGGATATTGCGGGTCCCGCAAACTACCAGTGACACATTGCGCAAACTACCTACCTATCAGTGCAAATTTAAGTATTCCATGTTAAGTCTCGAGTGAGAACACCAAGCTGCCAAGAACTAGATATTGTCCTTGGAACGTCACATCAAAGGCCCGGGACTTACTATGAGAAAAGCCCGGTCTCTTTTTCCCGGTTCAAATCATACACTGGTATACATTTGCGAAAGCGCTTTTTGTCTACATGCGAACCATTTCGGTCCAGTTTATTCCCTTCCGACCCTTCCGACCCTCACTATTCTGATTGCAGATAACTCAGTCAACACGGAGAACGCGGGCGCCCTTCTTCTTCTGGGCCTTCTTCTTCTTGAGGCCACGCTCAAAAGCAGCAGCGGCTGCGTGGTCACGGCCGACATTGTCGAGATCCTTGACCTTGTAGATGCGGATGATCCAGTTCTCGCTAGTGAAGGCCTCCTCGACAGTGTTAAGGGTGGGGCCCTGCTCGGGCATGCGAACACCACGCACTCGGTCGACAGCCTGACCCGAAGGGAACAGGGTGTTGTAGTTGTAGTACGACATCTTGTACCTATGAAACATGTTAGTAGCGTCGCTAAATGAGAGAACCTCCGCTTCAACTTACATCAAACTGTTCTTCATGGTCTCAGTAGCGTCACCATCGACCTTGTACTCGCCACGAGCAGTGAAGAAGTCACGCTCCTTGACCTCATCAGGCCAGATACCCTCAGCGATTCGAACCATCCAAAGGAACTTGTTGATATCATCACCAGAGTAGCCAAGGAGACCACCAAAGACAACAAGAACATAGTCGACCTCGTGCTGTCGCATGATGGGGTAGCTGACCTCTTCACGGGAGCTCATAGCCTTTCCAACGGTGGCGATATGGGTGTTGTTCCAGGTGTTGTTGTCAACCAGGGTGGGTCTGTCAGCCATACCACCAATCTGGTAGCCATAATCCCACCAAGACATGATCTTGGCATCCTCCTTGGTGTTCTGACGGAGCCACTGGTAGGCCTCTCGGTAGTCATCAATGATGTGCGCACTGCCATCGGGCATGCGGCTTGACAAGACAACGGAGGGAGACGAGTAGGCGTTGGAGGTGACCCAGGTGCAGTGAGTGACAAACATAAGCAAGTAGATGGTCATGGCGCCAGTAATGACAACCTTGGAGAGGTTAGCAAAGATGCCAACATTGGGCTTCTCGGTAGCCTTAAGACCGGATTTGGCCTTCTTGGTGGCATCACCGCTCTCAGGAGCATCGGCCTCAGGCTTGGGCTGCTTCACAGAGAGGTAGGTGTCAAGGATCTGGGACACAGCAATAGCAGCAGCAACACAGACCACAGGGGTAAGTGTGAGCATCAGACGGACCATGACACCAGCGAAGTAGCTACCGAACATAGCATAGACGACAATGAAAACATGCTCATCTCGGAGGTTCTGGAAGCAAAGGTAGACACCGGCGGGGAAAAGCCAGATCAGGAAATTAAGATCGAAGAAGAATGATGGCCAAGCGGTAGGCTGGTGCTCAGAAACGGAGGCAATGATAGGGATGTGGATCTTGGCGTATCCAGTATCCCAGAGAGAGTAGAATCGACCGTTCCAGGGAGCGATGTATCCAAGGGAGGTCAGAGCAACCAGGCCGGCAATACCCAGGCCAAATGTGGCTACGAGAAGAGTGACTAGGAAAGTCTGGAATTGACGTCCAGAAATGGCAGATCGCACATATTGGATGAATCCACAGAGTTGGAGGAAACCAAAGATACCTGGTGATAATGTTAGGAATGGATTGAACAAGGGTCGGATGGAATCTTACCCAAGGCGGGCATGTGCTCGCTGGTTCTGACAGGAAGGAAACCGACAAAGGGAATCTGCATGCTAGCCAACGTTCCAAGGGCGTACCATGTCGTGTAACTGACATAGAGTCGGGTGCTGTATCGACCCATGCAGATGAGAACAAAGGCGTGCATTGGCAGGAGACAAGTAATGAAAGCATAGCCACCCCACGAGGCAACCATGTAGCCGTAGGAGAGGGCGCACAGCGCACCCCAGAGCATGGATCCAAGCTTGAGGGCCTTGATCCAGAGGAAGAAGGTGAAGACAAGAAGGAAGATGGCAATGGCTTCGTTGTCGTAGCTACCAGCGACAGATCGCGAGATGTAACCGGGGGCAATGCCCATGAAGATGGCAGCCAGGAGACCAGCTGAAGACGAGGTCGTCATCTCATTAGTCAAGAGATAGGTGGCATAAGCTGTAAGACCAGAGCAAGCAGGCGCGAGAAGAACGCAAATGTTCCTGATGTCGACGGGGACAGCGAGCGCGCGGAGAGCGTGGTAGATGACACCGCTGGTGACCATCAGACCAGGGTAGAGAGTACCTCCGGTAACTCGACCCAGAGGGTGCCACGTTCGGTCGTCGAACCAATCCCAAAACTTGTAGAATCCATTGGCAACAAGGTATTTCGTCGCGCGGAAGTTGAACCAAGGGTCGACTGTGCTATGGTTAGTACATCACTGGAAGTCGAACAATCGGCGAAGGGAACCAACATTCGTGAATGATACTCTCAAATCCTGCACAGCGTCACTTGTTAGCATGAATTGCGATTGGCGCCATGATGCGGGGGGCTGCTCGAGGAGCGTGGTGAGAGATGGCAGCGCCTCCCCCGGATGGCAATGGATGATGGACTTACGAATGACAGAGAAGAGACGGCTCGAAATGGCAGCGCCAGCAATGAAAAGAAGAATAACAACTCGGAGCAATGTTCGCGCATTGCTCGCCGCGGGCCCCGAAAGGGGTTCCTGGGTCTTGGCCGTCATGATGGCCACAAATTTCGAGCGTCGACGATGCTGTGGTTGCGCTCCAAAGTTGATGCAACTTGTCGAAGCCGAGACCAAGAATGTCCCTTCACACTGACGACGACTACGAGAGGACAGCTTGGAGCTTACTGGCGCCAATCAACGGGTGCTCCAGGGGAAAGTGGAGACGTAGTACGTATCCAGACACGAAAGCTCTCTGACCTCACGCCCGGAACACGCGCCGCAGTTTTTCCGTTACGGAGCAGAGGTACCCGTACCAAGCCATAGCATCCAATGACCATCAGCTCATTGATCCCCCCATCGAGCCGGAACCACATGTACGTCAACTTCAGGTCGTGGGCACCTGTCGCAATGCTAGGATCCTATGCAATTGAGGCGATTGGAGTCGTCGGCTTACTCTTCATTGCTCAATTCTGCCCGCACTAGTCGTCTTCTCAAACATAGCCGCCCAAGGCCCGTCTCCCCCTCCTCTGATCAAGGGCGGGCTTGCACCATTCCTAGTAACTACTAGGTAGTATAGCTTTGATATTATTTTTTCGACACACGTGCCTCGGAGACAAGTCACAAAGACAGGCATTGATGCGAACTGGAACTATTTTTGTGAATAATACAAGGAAACAAGACACACATGGTCCCATTGGCATACTGTCGTCTAATTTTGTGTATTGTACACCCGCTCACTCATCGCAAGACAGGACTCAGGAAACCTCTATGCGGTACCGCCACGTGTATCCTCAATCATACACCGAGTCTTGGTACTCGGATTATGCCTCAACAGGACTTGCATCCCCACGGTTGGCCGACTTTCTCGCCGTTCTGGCGTCATTCCATCGTCCTCCTCCTTTGTGATATCCTCCAGCACTCTTCAATATCCCCTCTTTAAGGGTTCTCCTTGGCAACCTTCAGCAGTAGCTTCTCGAGATCGAACTTGGGGTCGGACACATCGGTGATGACTATCGCGGGGTCAGTCCGGGTCTTCCTTGGGCATCGCCCACTTATCCGGTGGATTGCAAAGCGATAAATATGCAGGGCAGCGCCCCGGATAACATACCATCGTCCGACGATGCGGCAGCAGGGTTGCTCTTCTTTGCAAACTCGGCCTTGGCCTGCTGAATCAACTTCTCCTTGTGCTCGTACTCGTGCTTGGCGTGCTCAGCCCTTTGGGCGGAGGAGATAGCACGCTGGTGGGTGAAGCCGTAAAAGACACCCAGTCCGAGGGCAGACCACCGCAAAACCTGAACATGATCCAATTAGTCTCCTGTTTTTTATCGTCATGCGATTGAATGTGTCGCTCGGCTCGATAGGTTGGGGAGGGTGCTCGAAAGTGGGCTGCAGGCGAGGCCACGGTCCAGCGGGCAATCGGGCAGGATAACACGCACGTTCACTCCGGTCGAAGCCATTGGGGATATGGTCGCAAAATGTCGCGACGGTGTCTGAAAGCGAAAGGACGGTATAGACGATGGTCGGGGGGTCGACAATGGCTTGTCAATGGACCCTGTCGAGGTGGCTCGAGGGAATTACTGCGTCGGCGTAAGGTGAAGTTTTGGAAAACTACTCGGGAAAAGTCGCAGTTTTTCCAGGCTCTCAGCAAACCAACCGCTGGCGGCTAGGAGCTCGGGCAAGCTAGAGCCAGTGAGCCGGCCGGTGGGATCACGTGCCCCCGCCCATTCCCCCTTGGCCCATGCCTGGGCGCCGCTGTAATAGCGACGGCGATGGTACGTACCGCCGCAGAGGCATGCCACCCGACAATCGGTACTTAGCAGCTTATAGCGGTCCCCTGCAGGGGGCTTCTGGGGGGGTCTTTTGCAAGTGCCAGAATCGCGTCTTATTGGCGAGTTCAGTTGTTCGTTAATCGCCAAAACGACAGAGCATCGTCAAAACTACATAGCATCGAAATCTACAGCTGTACGACACCGAATACATATTTGCGCATCGCCCGGCACTCCGTTTATTAAAAATCTTTGATCCGGATATTAATCTTCTCGCCTGTGTCCATCCGCGCCGACCTTTTCGAACCCCTCGGCCCTGCGTCGCCTTCACCACCATTCGTCCAACGAACAGCTCCCAGCCCTCTGTTGGTCCTGAGATGAGTGTGGAATAGGCGCAATGCAGCAACGTCGTGATGAAATCCTCGCCAAGCGAGCTAAGCTCGCGGAGCTGAAGCGCCAGAGGGAGCTTCGAGCCAGTCAAACCACGGCCAGTCGCTCCAGTATTGGCACATCTAGCGATGTTGGTCTCCGAACATCCACCGCCTCGACTTGAAATGGATACATACTGACACGATCCCTTGGCAGTCGATATCGCCGACGCCCGGAAGGGCAGACAGCCGCCGCGAAATCGACCACCTCCTTGAGATGCTCACTGGCGACAGCAGACCTGGCTCAACGACCACAGGCGGCGCCGCCTCTCCTGCCGCGCGGGGCAGCCGCCCCAACAGCGTTCTCAGCGCCGACCAAATCAGCAACGAAACCTCCGAGGCCGCCCCCTCCAGCATCCAGGCCCCTCCCCGACCGATCAGCCTCAGCACTGCCCCCCTAACAACCGTCTACGAATGTCCCCCCTCGCCTGTGAAGGAGGTCTTCTCCTACAGCAAAGGTGTCCAGACCACTGATGACTTCACACTCCCAAGCAGGCCTAGGGCGCAATCCCTCATCTCAGAAACCGATGATTTGCCCGGCACAACAACCACACCTAACAAGAGGTTGAGCAGGAGGGAGCGGGACCGAGAAGAGGAACTGCGACAAAAGATTAGGGAGGAAATCGAGGAGGAGTTGAGAGCCACGAAGGAATTTCTCTCCGATGGAACTGTGCCCCATACTACCGCCTCTGCTTCGACGCAGTATCCCGCACAGAATCTCACCGAGGAAGAGCTCGATGCTGTGGCACAGTCTGATGAGTTTATTGACTTTCTTGACAAGTCGACCAAAGTCATTGAGCGTGCCCTCGAACAGGAAAAATACGATATCCTCATGGACTATGCACTACAGGGGCAAGACGTGGACGATGAAGACGAAGAAAGCGGTAATACGGGCGGTCGTGGAAAACATCGCATAAAAGAAGTGGCACAGTTCTATGACGAGCGTTGGTCTAAGAAGCGAATGATCAGTGGAATTGACTTTTCCCCCAAGTTCAGTGAGCTTGTGCTTGCCTCCTACACGAAGAACCCGACGGCGCCTCACGAGCCTGACGGATTAGTTCAGGTGTGGAATCTTCACATGCAAGACCGCCCCGAGTACGTCTTCACCGCGCAGTCAGATATCTTAACCGCCAAGTTCTCACCATATCACAACAATCTTATTATCGGAGGCTCATACAGCGGTCAAGTCCTACTTTGGGATACGAGAGCCAAGGCAGCGCCTGTTCAGAAGACGCCCCTCACAGGTTATGGGCACGCTCACCCCATCTACTCCGTGGACATCGTCGGTACTCAAAACGCCAACAACATCATTTCGTGCTCTACGGATGGCGTGGTATGTGGTTGGAGCATGGACGTGTTCGCGCAGCCGCAAGAATTGCTCGAGCTGAAGAACCCCAGCCAGGCCAAGGTCGCGGTTGAGGATGTGAGCCCGACATGTCTATCATTCCCTCAGACTGACCCGACTTTCTTCCTTGTGGGTAGCGAGGAGGGTACCATATTTCCCTGCCACAGATACGACCGAGCTGGAGCTAAGGCTGGTGTCGACAAAAAGATTAGCTACAAGGGCCACACCGCCCCAGTCATGTCGGTTGACTTCCATCCTGCTAGAGGTCCGGTAGACCTGGGAGATCTGGTCATTTCTTCTTCGTTGGATTGGAGCGTCAAACTCTGGAAGGTTCGCGCTCCTGCGGCCACCTCCACCATTGGCTCAGGCGACGGCGGTATCGCACCACTGATCGATTTCGTGCGAGAAGATGTCGTGTACGATGCAAAGTGGTCGCCTGTCAAGCCAAGCGTATTTGCTCTTGTAGACGGCGCTGGATGGTTAGAGCTTTGGGACATTGCCATGGAAACCGAGGAGCCTGTCTCGAGAATATCCCCCAGCGCCCGAAAAGATGGCAGGACCATGCTCTCCAAGAGTCTGAATAAGGTGGCCTGGGAGCCTAACGAGGGCAAGCGCCTCGCTACTGGTGGAATCGACGGTTCCCTGACAGTGTTTGAGGTGGCAAGCGGTCTGGGCGGTAAGGAGGGTCTGAAGAATGAGGATTGGACAAATGTCAAGAAGATTGTGAACCGCCTCGAGGCAGTCGGTTTAAACGGTTCAGTCATGGTGTAGTGCCCTTGTCGTGGTATGTTGACAATCAACTCACCGAATGTGGCTATTTATTAGAGATGATGGCAAGGAGGTACTTATCCTGTATACCCCAAGAGCGATTATCAAGTTCAATGATGTCAAATGGTGTAAATATCTGAATCCGCTTCTATCGCTCCAAATATGGAAGTGTCAACCATATTTGTGGGTAAATCCCGGTGTTCTGAATGACACAGCTAAGGTCACAACAGGGTCAACAGCAGCTGCTAGGGGGTTGGGCAATAAATTCATTGATATCTAGCTTCTTCCTATATCTAACCTCTCACAGAGGGGTTATGGTGTTGCTGTTGTGGGTAATAGTTATGTGATTAGGATGAGGGTATTGTGATCAATATTATCTATATCCTATAAGCCCTTTTGGTTTTCTTATAAGGTTATTCTTTTAACTGACTGTTATTCTAATACTAGAATTTCTTTCTTAAAGGAATAATAATATAGTAGTGTACTCAGTAGTATTAACTATGTTTTATTTATTGCCCTTTTTCTTTTCTTTTTTCTTTTCTTTTATTTTTATATAACTTAGCTCTTAATATAAATCATAAAACTATTATTATTAATAAATTATTTAAATATCCGATTTAGTATTCTTTTTGTAAATATATTAGTTAAATTATCTTCTTTATTAATTTATTTAATTTTATATAGTTCTTACTATTTATATGATTACTATAATACTATAATATTAATTATTAATTATTTTTCTTTTATTATTCTTAGCTTTATAAGGTACTTATAAAGAGAGTATAAGTTAGTATAGATAATTATAGAGATATAAGAGAGTTTAAATTAGTTAGTAATTTAATTAAGAATTATAGATATTATATAAATAATATCTATACTAATAACTATACTATAGATCTTTAATATTAAAACACTTTAGATTATTTTTCAGTATTTAGTAGAGTTATAATAGATAATATTCCTATTTATTATAAATATTCTATCTTCTATCTACTTATTTACAATAATTACTATAAAGTTAAGTTGTGATAAAAGGTTGGTATTATTTATAAAAGTACTATTAATAAATATAAAGAGCTTTATAGTTAATAGGTCGAGCAAGGTAAATATAAGACTATATTTAAGATTATCTACCTACTATTTAAAGTGTTTATTCAGAGCCTTAATTTAGGTTTTATCTAAGTTTTAGAATTGTGCTATAGCTAAAAGATTATAGTATATCTCAAGTTAGTAAATAGAAGCAATGTATACTCTTTAAACTCGTTATTTTATATATTTCTTTTTAGTTATAGTTTAGTCTTTAGTGTCGATTAATTTGATCTTCTTATCTTTAATCTTATTAATAATATATAATTTAAAGATTCTAATTCTTCTATATTTTTTTTTATTAAATAAGATAAATTCGAATATATTATATTAGATTAATCCTTTAATTTCCTTTATTATAGATATATTAAAGGGTTTACCTAAAGTTATAATAATCTTCTTCTCTCAGAGTTCTAGTACTAGTTTTAAGTTAGCTTTTTCTTTAGCTAAGATAAATACTTTATAATACTTAGTCTTATTCTTAAATTAATCGAGAAGATAAGTATTACTTATTATAATAGAGTTCTTATAGGATTAACCTCTACTTCTTTTGATAGTTAGTTAAAGTAAAAGTATAATAATCAAATTCTTCTAAAGTCTTCTTTTCTTCTTTTTCTCTATAAGCTCAGAAGTTAGATTCTTTTAAAATCTTCTTCTTTTCTTTTTCTCAGTAGGCTTAGGACTTTCAGACTTAAAGGTAAGATTTTTATTATCTTCTAAATTATCTTTTATAGATAGTGTATTCACTAGTTCTGGGGGAGTCAGTTTATTATTAAAATCTTTAAGGAAGGGCTTAATAATAGTTAAGTAGAACTCTAATATTCTTTGGAGATTATTAATAATATAAGTTTCTCTCTTAATAGCAATAAGTATATATAATTTTATCTATCTTTCTTTTTCTCAGTATATGTAGACTTGTAATTAAAGGGGAAGGTTTAATATAGCTATTATATCGGGACTATTATGAGTAATAAGTATATCTTTTACTTGTCTCTCTGTATGTAGCTTATGTATTTTATTTATTATTTTATAGATAGTTTTTATTTTCTTTATTATACTAAGTAAGAGTTTAGAGTCTTATATTATTTATAGATATAATTTAAATACTAGGAGTATTAGTATAAAGTTATTAGAGCTAGTAGTATTATTTATTGTTTTTACTACTATTTATAAGATTTCTTCTTACTTTATTAATAGGTTTTCTTAGTAAAGAATATTATAAGTATATTAGATAAGTATATAGTATCTTTCAATTTTTCTAATTAAATTATAGGCTTTTATTAGTATAACTAAGATAATTATACCTCTTAATCTTACTTCTTAGCGAAACTCCTAACTAATAAAGTTCTTATTAGAGTTAATAATTAATTAGTCAGGTAATCCAATATATATATCAATCTAGTAAGCTTTTAGAGTCTTCTATATTATTAATAATATTATATTTATAAGAAACCGAGCAATATTAAATATAATTATCTTATTAATAATATAGAGTATTGGTTTACTATTAATATATATAATGTCTATAATAACTCAATAGTTAAACTTGTAATTGTTATAGATAGTAAATTTGAACTTTTACAGTACTTTTATATAAAGTTAATATTTATAATAAATCTTAGTTAACTTTTTAATAGTTTATTATTCTATAGAGTAACTAGCTCTTATTAATAAGTTATAAAGTCAGTTTACTAATAGGTAACTAAAGTAATAATATAGCTAGTAGAGTTTACTATTAGTTAGATTATACTATATAAGTGTTTTCTTATTACTAAAGAACTACTATAAGTACTCCTATTTTCATATAACTAATACTTATATATTTCTTTTCTTAAGATAGTTATAGAGGTTATAGAAGTAAATCCTTAAATAGTCTATATCTTATAGTAAAAGAAGGAATAAAGTATTAATAAATATAATATAGAATAATATAATCCCGAATAGGGTGGTTATATCTACTGTTCTAAGTGATTTATTTAGAGTTCCTCCTCTAAATATAACAATTACTTTTTTTACTCTTACTATATTTAGTTCAGTAAATATATTACTTAATCTTTATAGTATAATAAATTATTTATAGCTATTAATTAAAACTTTTACTACTCTAATATCAGAGATAACTCTTTAGAATTCATCTAAGTTATATTAGTTATTAAGTAGGAACTATATTACTTTTTCTTTTAGTTTCTCTTTAAACTTATAAAAGAGGTCTTTTTAAGTAAAGTAATAGATCACTACTTAATTAGTAAGTATATCAGAGATATATTATAGATTAACTATATTAATAATACTTATAAAATAGATATAAGTATTAGAAGTATATATCTTATTATAATCCTTATTATAATCCTTATTATTAGCATTTTCTCTTTTCTCCTTAGCTTCACTGTCCAAGTCGATAAGTTTTACTATATATATAGTATATATAACTTTACTAAGAAAAGACTTATTTCTCTTTTTCTTATATTCTTTATATATTTTTCTTCTTTCTTCGGTAGTATACTTAGTTAAATAATATCTGTTCTTGAAATATATATAATATTATTTGTCTCTCTATAATTTCTTTTAAGAATTGTTCTTATTTTCTTAGTTATTATTATAGAAAAAGACCTATAGTTAGTTACCTTTATATCTATTGTATACTTATTCAGTTATTAACTATTAAGTATTAGTTGTAGAGATACTTTTTATAGATTTTATCAGTTTATTTGATAAAGTGATTGTATAGTAGATTTACAAACAGATATCTATATATATTATCAGTAGGTTTAAGTAGATATTTATAAGGTCTTTAATACCTTAGCATACTATGAGGAGTTAGGTATAAGCTATAAAGTCACTTTTTACGATCTCTAGTAATATTTTTTAGAAGACTTTAAGTTATCTAAAGAATTTATTAAGAGTTATTTAATAGTCTTTTTCAAAAGATATAAGTAGCTATTTAAAGAACTTTAAATTTTACTATTCTTTATAATACTTATTAAGTATTTGTTTATTCTTAAACTCTTGTTTTATTTCTTTAATTATGTAACGCAGGTGGGGCGGCACCCACTTTTAGCCACAGTTTAGCCGTAGCCTCACCACATCAACGCACACACAACCGTGTGGACTGAAGCCTGCAAGCTTCAGTCTTGGAATATAGGAGACGGTACCTTATTGGCCTACCTAGCTGCACCAATCATTGTGAGACGCTGTTACAAATTATTTAGTTAAAGAATATTAGTTTACTTACTATATATATTATTCTTAGGTAGAGATCTAGTATATTTCTAGTAAGTATATTTTTGAATATATAAGTATATACGAATTTATTAATACCTATAATACAATACTTATTATAAAAGACTTAAAATTTCAAATCAAAAACTTTATACTTAGTACTACTAAACTTTAATTCTTTAATATATACCTTACTAAGATCATTAACCTACTTACTTATAGAGAGTTTATTTAGTAGATTACTAAAGTATTATAATTACCTTTACTAATAAGTAATTTCTTATTATAGAGTTATACCTTATTATATATTTTATATTAATATAAAAGGTAATATAGTTCTTTATTAAGATATATCTCTTAGATAGTAAGGTAAGGTATTTTAGAAAGATATTTTACTTAAGATAAATATAGTATCCTAGAGAAGAGGAAAGTTCTAAAGAGATAAGGATACTAGTTATTAACTTATAGATTTTTATTAGTTTTTATCTTCTAGAATAAGACTATCTCTTCTAATTATTTCTATTATAAATTTAGAGAATTAATAGTAAAATTAGAATTCTTTATCTTTTTCTTTATAATTATTAATCTCCTTTTAGTTCTAGTATTAGAGTCTATCCTAACTAAGAACTTTATATATATTCTTTATAATAAGGTCTCTATTTTTCTTAACTTTAATACTATTATTTAGGAGGAAGTTATAGAGGACTACTAGTTTTAATAGTTTCTTCTAGTATTTAATTATTTATTCTTTAAACTCTTATTAGAAGGTATTAAAGAGTTATAAGCTTGTAATACTCTCTTCTTTATATAATACTATAAAGTATACTATCTTAGTATTTACTTTAGTAGTAGTATATATTTTTAGTGTAAATATAGTATAATATAGTCCTTATATATAAGGTTCTATTTATACTTAGTATTTCTTTAGGATTAGAATAAGTTCTATAAGTTATTTTACTTTCTCTTAGTATTTTTTATAGTTATTAGTGTGGGAGGAGGTATCTAGAGTACTATTACTAGTAACTTTAATCTTACTTTTTTCTTTAGTTAGTATTACTATAGCTTAGGAAGGTTATAATTAAAGTTAAGATTGTAGTCAGGTATAAGGGTAGTTAGGTTTCTTTGGTCTATTAGGCTTATTCTTATATTTAGGTAGTCCATTAATTTATTTTAATAGGATAGTAATAAGGTTCTTCTATATAATAGATATAAAGAAGGAATTATACTTTCTTAAGCAATTAAGATCTTTATAATTAAATATAAGTATAATATTATTCTTAGTTAGTATATAAGGTCTATTTACTAGATCTTTTAAGTATTTAATAATATATTTCTTTATTTAATACCTTATTAATCTATAAGATAACAAAAACATTATCTACTTAAATTAATTAGTATAAGTAAATCCCAGTATTCTAAATAATATAGCTAAAGTCATAATAAAGTCAATAGTAACTACTAAAAGGTTAAACAATAAATTCATTAATATCTAACTTCTTCCTATATCTAATCCCTTATAGAGGGGTTATAGTATTACTGTTATAGGTAATAGTTATATAATTAGGATAAGGGTATTGTGATCGATATTATCCACATCCTATAGGCCCCTTTGGCCCTCCTATAAGGTCATTCCTTCAACTGACCGTTGTTCCAACAATATTCGATATACCCTAGACCATCTAATTTTGTATTTTAGTCAAGTTAATTGAAAACCAGATGCCTGAAACTTTATTTACTTCTTTATCTTTTTTTCCCTTGTTATTTATCTTGGAGTGATTGGAGAGATCTTGTTTTTTTGTCGAAGGATCTCTCATTCCAATGTGAATGTGCAAAGCGAACCAAAAAATTGGCGAAATGCGAGAGGAACACTTGACGAATGATTTTAGGTTCCTAAATTACTAAACGGTACTTAAATGCCGAAACCGGCAAAAAAAATTACAACAGTAAAATAAAAATAGCAACCATGAAATACAAAATCCAAATCATTACTCACACAAATAGGACAAATTGTTGTTCTGAAGTCAAGTTCGAGGTTGGTGGACAGGGATGGGCAAAACATGGTCACGTGACACGACAAATAAAATATTTTTGATGCGTCTCTGCGCGAAGCTTGTCCACTTCTTCCTCCTCATATAGATTGAGGCAACAACGTTGGTTCCCACTCATGCTCTGCAATCAGACCATCGCAATGACATCGCCTGGCTGAATCTTGCTTTAATATTCACGTGCTCCAGCGTGTGTATCAGTGTCAATCAGGCCATATTTTACATATTGGAATGGTAAGCAACTTTCATTTTTTTTCACGGTATCAAATCTCTTATGATGTATTCATTTTTATGAATTCTGCAATTCTGAATGTCGTTGTGGCTTCATGTCGCCTTGACCTTATGTGGATAACTCCTAGCTGAACCCCAAACCTCTGCACCTGTTCTTGTTCATCGCCCGTCTATTCCTATAGATGTCGCTAACTCAAGACTAGACCTCAACTTCAAACTTCCTTTAAGTCTCCATGGGAACATGTGCGGGGTATCGAGCTCCCGAGACCTCGAAGTTGTTAATAAGGTCATCGATGTCCTTCAGCTCCTGATCAGTTAGCGTCACCCGCTTTGAGTTCTCCTCAACGCGAGCTGATGTGGTGGCTCCGGGAATGGGGACGACGGTGGGCAACCCGGGGCGGTTGCCGAGACTGGCCACCCAGCTGATTGCAAGCTGCGGAGGTGTGCAGCCCTTCTTCTCTGCAAGGGCATTGACCTGGTGAACGAGCTTGAGGTTGTGCTCAAACGCCTCGGGCTGCATTCGCGGGAACGTAGAAAGCATGCCCACCTCCTTGACCTGCGATGCGTCCTTGAACCTGTTGGCGAGCATCTGCATCTGTGTTAGTTTACTTGTTGCGCGATGTGTAATCGTAGTCGAGCGTGTCACTCACTCCTCTTCCGATGGGGGAATACGCCAGGATGGGAATGTCGTGTTGACCCAGGGCTTCGGCAACGCCGTTGGTCAGAGTGTCAGTAGCAAACAGGCTGACCTCTACCTCGGCTGCCAGAATCTTTGCGTGCTTAGCGGCCTCATGGACGGTTGAGGCACTGCACTCGGAGATAAAGACACCGCCGATCTTGCCCGTGTCAATATACTCCTTCTGGATGACACCCAGCGTGACCTCGATAGGGACTGAAGCGTCTCGTCGGGCCCATCCGAAGCCATCCACCTTCTTGACGCCGCCGATCTGCTCGAGGACGTTGTCGATGGACCTGCGAACACCCTCAGGGGTTCCGTTGGGGTGTAGAGTGTCGAGGTCGTTGCAGCCCTTCATGAAGAGCGTGACCTTGTCCGCATCCTCGGGGTACTTGGTGAAGTAGTGCTTAATGACCGTCATGCTGTTGTACTCTGGTGTCCCGTAGAATTCGCCAGCATTCCAGATGGTGCATCCGTTCTGGACGGCGGTGCGCAGTGTCTCGAGGGACTGCTCCAGCGGAGGGTTGACTGGTCTCCAAGTAAGACCTGACAAGAGTTAGTGATCGCTGTATAATTGGAGAGGCAATTTTTCTTTTCTTTTCCATGGTGTTGGTTTTACATACCCATGAGGCCGAAGCCCTGAGCTCCAGGCTGCTTTCCCAAGGTTCGCGTCATGTTGGTTGGGTTGGGTAGTGGATTTGGAGGTCTATGTAAGACGTTTAATGGTTGAGCCTGGGAATCTTTTGGTCGGGATAGGTGTTGCAGACTCAAGAATGTCGATGACTGAAACTATTTTTTTTTCTTCTTTCCTAGAAGCTGAAGAGAGAGAGTCGCCTCTTTATCTATTTATCTGTTTTCTTGAGAGCATGTTTTGTTTTTTTTGTTTTTTTACCAGCTCGTATTGATCTTCCACCCAAATAAAGCGATGCCACTAAAAAAATGCCAACATCATCGGAGGTCGAGACACAGGGCGCATTAGCTGCCGTGCATGCGTGCGTGCGTGTGTGGGTGGTGATGTGATGATCGGATTTACATTCTCACCCAATTCTCCTAAGCCCGATGTTTCGGCCACCGATTTGAACAATCCCAGCCAATCTCCATCATACAACATAATCCGATCTGCAAGTGTCTCTCTCCCCTTTGGGGAACTCCCCTCCCCTCCCCCTCCCTCCTTCCCCCTCCAAAAAGGTTTCCCGTCCCTTGGAAGGATCGCTCCTGGGCTAAAGAAAGCCCCCATTATGCGCCATCGCTCGCGCTCTCTCGCGCTCGGCACTGCTGATCCGGATTTAAGCTGACGGGCTGAAATGCAAGCGCAATGCGCTTGATGAGATTGCAGCAAATAACCAAGTTACATCTCAATGAGATATTCTTCCGCGCTGGAATGGGACCGAGCTTCGACTTCGGTCCCGGACCCAGGCGCTACCTCCGGGCCCTTACCCTTGTCCTTGCCCTCCTCCCCCGGGGGCGACGGCTGCGCGGCGGCGGTCTGGTCGTGGTCGGCCCGGCTCTTGTCAGCAGCGAGGCGCCGCAGCTTCTTCCTCCTCTTGATCTTGCACGGTTTCTTGGCCGGCTTGTCGGATTGCCCAGCCGGGACCTGGAGCTTGCCAACGGTCGCGAGCCACCAGGCTGGGTAGTCGTCTAAGCCGGCTGACGCGAGACCCTCGGCGGTCGTGGGCATGACGTGTTGGTAGCGGCATATGTTTCCCCATTTACACGTCCCAGTGTTACACCAGTAGTGGCAGACCGAGATGGTCTTAGTCTTGGCGGCGGAGGCGGAGGCGGAGGCGATATCAGCATCAGCCTTGGATGATGGGTTCGGTGCCCGAGAAGCTGGTGAGGCCGATCGTGGCCTGCTGCTGGATGTTGGGCCAGCGGGGCGGCGGGGGCTGCAACGGCCGTCTGCCTGGTCCAGCTCTGCGCCGGGCAGTGGCTTGTCTGAGACCGTTGGGGTAGTAGCTTTGGATGTTGCAGGGCTCTCGCTCTCAGCTTGCGACGTGGTATTCGGGGAGCTTTGGTGGGAGCTGGCTGAGCCAATGGAGGATTCGTCTGTGCCGCCACCGGTGTCGTCACGGCTCCGTGTGTCATTGTCGATGCGACGGAACTTCAGCCGGTAGGTGTCTGTTTCGGCATGATACAACCCAAGATTGATCATGTCAGCTGTGTCACTGGGTTGGAGTGCTTTGGCGACGCCATCGACTTCAAGCCACTCGGGCAGTAAGTCGATGGGCACCAGAGGCACTATGGTGCTAGGCTGCACTACAAGCTCGCCCATGGCAGTGAATTTCTCCACGCCGGGGCGAATGATGAAGAATCGAGGCTTGAGAGAAGGCATGCTTTTTGTCTGGCTATTTGAAGAGCAGGAAGAAGAGGATGGAAGAATGGTCTATCCTGCATTTTCAGTAGTACTGGCCGTCTTTTTATCGAGTGCCCGCGTAGACGGCTGCGGAACGGGTGTTACTGTCGGCATGATGCATTTTTTTCTCTCTCTATTCTCTTCCTTTCTACGGCTAGTTTACCCAAACAAACAGCCGACCGTGTAAATGATATCTATCTCGCTTCTACGCGGATTCTTACATCCAACCCGTCCACGCAGTATCCGAGCTGCCTGGGCCCGTCTTTCAGAGCCACTTCTCTCTTGACCCACCGTCCCGGTTTGTTTGAGGGGCCGTCTTCCGCTGCATGCACATCCGCGCCTTGGCGCTCCCTCTCCTCTTCGGCCTCCTCCTCGTCGCTACTGTCACCTTCCTGGTCATCGAATCCAGCTACGGGATCCCATTCACCCGTCTCCCAAACAAGATTGAGTTCCAACGGGGACATGCCAAACAACTTCCCTGCGATGCCCTTGACCGCGTAAACATCGACAGAGTTTGGAATCTTGGCAACTTTTTCTGGTCCATCTTTGATATGAAACCCTACATTGACGAGCCTTGCTTCAAGGAAGGCCGGATTCACCTCTGATCGTCGAACTACAATAGGCTCCCCGTAAATCTCAACGAGCTCGTGGTAGCGAGGGTGCAATGCTGTAACGCTTTCCTCCTCCGTTTCAGCCACAGCCGAGAGCTGCTTGCCAATTCGTGACAGATAAAACATCTCAGCGTTGGTGCGGTCTTCGGTTGTGATCTTGCTAAAGTTAAGAATCTTTAGGCACCCGATGCGGGCAATGGCAAACATATGAGACTCTTCCGAAGAAGAGACATTGTTGGCGTCCATCGGAGTGTCATCGTAGACGGGGTTGTGGCTGATGCGTAGGTTTTTGAGACCGGGAATGTGCTTGGGGAGGTCATCTATAAACAACCACGAATCGATTTTGTTGTATGACACATCAAGGAACTCAAGGGACGACGGGAAGACGGGTGCCCTGCTGCCTTCCGGGGCTAATGCCGCAATGTTGTTCCCCTTGAGGTGGAGGCTGCGGAGGTGCGTGAGGGGGGTGATGGCGCTGAGATCTGCCAGGGTCTGAAAGTCGTTGAACTCGAGGGTAAGGGAAGTTAGCGTGGAAGATAGGCCGTGGTAGTTTACGGTGGGTAGGGTATGTAGCTGGTTGGATCCCGCGACGAAGAGCTCCAAGGACGGGCATTTGGCAGCAATGTGGCACAGCTCCTCCCAGGTCATCATGGTCTCCTCGGCAAACAGGTCCTTGACGCCGTCAAACGCTCCCGTAGAGTCATCTTCCAAAATACCCTGGAATCGGTTCCCGCTGCGTCTGCGTCAGCGACTTTTGTTTGTTGTTTGCATGTGGCGGGCGGGCGAGCCGGTTGCGGGACCTACTTGATTCTCAGGCTGTTGAGACCCGGCAGCTCGCGACAGATATCCGCCACCGGGCCAAGCCGGTCAAACAAGTTGCGGGTGACGTCGAGCTGTGTTATTTTGGGACACGCCTTGGTGATGGTGCCCCTCTCAGCACCCTCGGCCAGGGCACTCGCAATCTGGAGGTCCTCAACGATGACTACTTTGAGCTCGCTGATGTTTGCCTGCTTGGTGCGGATTTTTTCGAAGCCAACTTCCTCGGCGGCCTTGCCAAAAAAGACGATGTCTTCAGCCGCCCTTCGACCATCGGCGAGCGTGTACTCAGAGGTATACCTGAGCGTGACAGCCTCAAGGAAGTGGCGGGGTGGGTCAGCTGGGCGTGAGGGCCGCACAAACGATGCGGCGGTGGGTGACTTTGAGACGCCTGCGACGGGACGGTTAGATACACGGGACGGGGGCAGGCGGGGGAATCAATCGGAGCACTACACGAAAAGTAACGGACGCCCTTGTGGCAGCCGTCGTGTTTCCCACGGGCCGGGTCGTCCCATTCGACGCCGAGCCATGTGCCCGTGGTGCCTGCAACCTCACCCACGTACCTCACGGTGCAGAGGGCGCCGTCGTAGGACACGCGCTGTCCGGTGCGATGCGGCGAAGACATCTCTGGGCGAGAGGGAAACGTGATTAACGGCTATGAGACGATTGTGCAAGGCTTGCTGGTCATAGTGGGGGAGGTTTTGAGGTGGATATGAGCGAAGCCGCCGCTGAGGCAGCAGAATTTGTGGTGGTGAGCGGTGGCTTGGGAGTGAGTTGGCGGATTAAGTAGCCGTGATAAGTGGCGAAGACGACAGCCCAACAACAATCATTTTCCTCTGTGTTAACCATGTTCATTGTGCATTCAGGTATCAATTCTGTATTTTTTTTATTTACACTTCATCCAAAACCAAATTCCTTTTGCTCATTTACAGATGTTGACGGTCCCCCCACGAGGACGCACCTCACTATGCACACTGAACGAACCCCACTTAGCAACGCTTGATGAACATTCCAAATACTACACGCCGTGCAATCCTTTACAGCTTGCTCTTTGCATCGGCAGATACAACCTTGACCAGGGCGCGACCGTTGGTCAGGCATACTTTTCCGCCCTCCACTTGAACGACGAACCTGATTTCCTCAAATTCGCCCTTCTTCTCCCCGGTTCGCCACACGCTCGTGATCAGCTTGTCGCCGGGGATGACGGGGCTCGCGAACCGGGCCTGGAACTCCTTCAGGTTTGCGGGGTCGCTTCCGCCGAGCGTTCGGAGAATCTCGTGGCATGAGGTGTTCCATGAGTACAGACCGTGCATGATGGAGCCGCCGAAGCCCATCTTGGCGCCAGGCTCGGGAGTGGCGTGCAGAGGGTTGTAGTCGCCGTTTAGACGGTAGAGCAAGCCGGACTGCTTGCTGGACTGGTGCTCCAGGACCAAGTCCGGCTTCTTGCCCTCGGGCGGTGGGAAGTTGATCGTCTTGGGGCCCTTGGGACCACCCCAGCCGCCCTGGGCGACGTAGAAGGAGCTGGTGGTGATGCGCGAGTAAACGTCGCCGTTGGTGGCGTCGACTAGGTCGGATTGCGTGTCCAGGACGGAGCCGGGGCGGCCTTTGTCGTAGACGCCAATGACCTTTGTGCGGAACTCAAACTTGCGACCTTCTGACGAGACAGGCAGAGGCTTGAAGAATTCAATCTTGCGCTGGCCGTCTACGACACGGCTGGGGTCGAACTCGGGAACCTGGGGAATCTTGATGGACTTTTGCGCGGCGTAAAAGTCGACAACATCTTGTGTGTTGCCCTTGAACACTGAGAGATTTGTTAGAGAACCCCTGGGGGAGAGAAAATCAAGGCATTGGCTTCTTACAGAGAACTGTCGGGTATGTAGGAAAGACGGTGAACTTGGGGTTGAGTTCCTGTATATGCTTGGTGAGCTTGAGCGCGGATCGCGGGGATTTCAGGAAGCTGTACGTAGAGAAAGTGAAGCTCTTGATCCGTGCAGCCAACAGTGTTGGCGAAGAGCAGTACGTCGCGCCTCAGCCAGGAAACTTCCTGGCGAGGGTACTCGAAGCCAACGCCGGGGCCAGACATGTCGAATGAGGAATGACGGGTTTGGAAAGGACGAAACCAGAGAGGCCAATGCTAAAGCCAAGCACAGAACGAGAAGCAAAAAAAAAAAAGATTAAATGAGATCTTGTACGGCGACCTCGCTCGTCTAATGTACGTAAGGTGTTATTGAGCGCGTGGGAGGAGCCGAGGCTCCATTAAGGCGTGTGGGGAAACTCTTGGCTAGGATCTTGTTTTTGTGCCACGCCGGCTAGTCGGCTTCGGTAGATGAGCCCTTTTGAAGGGTCTAGAAACCTGCCGTGGGAGAGATGCAGATCGGTCGATTGGGCAAAACCGAGGAAGTCTCAACGCGAAAAAAAAACCCAACTAGCCTAGCCATTAGGGCTCGAGTTGAACGAAAAAGAAGGAAACTAGAGCCATCCCGCCTCGAACCGACCCTCATGGTGGAGCTGGTGGCCAGCCTCTGATTATCTTGATAATCAAAAACCTGCTAACCCCCACTGGAACTTTTTTAGGCCACCGCACCTTCAACCAATCTTGCCAGTGACATCACCCACGCTTACTGCCGCTTCTGCCATGGACTCGGCTTCTTCCACCGAATGCGAGAGACGGTGCGCGGAGCTAATATCCCTCGGGACCTTCCTCCAGCACCTCTCGACCGAAACGACCTTGTTGGACGGCAAGCCGTCGCCCGCAAGCCCAGAGCAAGCGGATGCCACCCCACCGCAGCATGCGAAACCGGAGTCTGCTGCATCGCCAGGGAGTGGACCAGGGGTCAATAAGAATTAGCCTCCCACGGCTCTTGGCCAAAGTGTGGGGGGCATCGAGACTGCCGGCGCTTGTCAAGGAGGAGGCTTGAGAAAGGGATTCAAGGCATTTGTGCCCATGACATCATGACACATTGGCATTGAGGGTTTTGGTGAGAACGGCACACACGTCACATTGAGGCTGTGTTTTCTTTGAGGCTTACAAGATCCAAGGAATTCAATTTGGGTAACTCTTGGTCTTGTGCTAGGCTAGTTGGTATCGTATCAAGTTGTACAAAAGAGTGTAGATCGTCACAATTTATCGCTCAAACAAAAGAAATTCTGCCATTGGAGCTGGCCTTGATCAAACCACCATTCAACTCACCTGACCCTTGGCTCGGTCACATTCCTCAATGAACCTGTAAATGCCCTCGAGGCCTTCATAGTCCTCGGAGTGGCCTCCAGTGCTCAAAGCATGCGACATCGTCTCATAGCCCTCGGGATCAGAGAGCCATGGATTGTCAGCCATCTCGTCGATAAAGGCTTCTCGAACAAATTCATCATCGGATATGGATGAAGTTTCGTCCCAGGCATACCCTTCAACTGATCGGATTGAGATGGACTTGGGAGCGTCCGGCGCAAATGGAAACCTGAGCGCCATTGGAACCCCAATTTCAGCACCGAAGTCGAGGTCTTCCCCAACAATACCATGCTGAATCCCAATGTCATTGCAGATTCGCTCAATTGTTTCGGCATCCACGCCAGGGAACCTAACTCGGAGAATATTTTGTTTCTCTAGATGGATTGGAAGGTCACCCAATATGGCAATTCGACGAAGGTCCGCATAAATGGCGGTCAAATCCTTCATCGCTCGGCCAAAGTCAGCAGACAAAACATCAAGGAATCCCTCAGTGTTAAGAGTGACACCGGAGGTCACGACCTCAGGCTTGAAACCAGTCGTCTCGGAGGAGAAAGCGATGGCGGTGGCCAGGGGGCTGAGGGCGGTCAAGGTGGGGCTGATCTTGAAGTCGATGAAAGATCCGGGAGCGTTGCGAGGAAGAGATGAGAACTTCTGCATCGCCTCGTCCTCCACAGCAGAGACAGCGCGGTATTGGCGCTCGCCTCGGGGGCCCAGGCCGTCGTATCGGATCTTTTGGCCAGAGAGGAAAAAGGCTCTCATCGCCTGGGAGACATTCTGCACCACCTGAGCTGGGGCTACTGGAGTGTGTGAAAAGTAGCGTGCACCACCTCCCAAGCTGTATCCACCGGCGGATCGGGGCAATGCTCCTCCAGTCAAGTTGGGACGAAGAGTGTTGGCGAATGGAGCACGTCCGGAGAATTGTCCAACTCGTCGTGACGTGTTGGAGACTGGGAGCTTAGATCGGTCGAACCGGGTGCTCTTGGATTCGGTGCTCATGAACCGCTTAGCGAAGCGCTGAACGTTTCGGACCGCGGAGTTGGAGAACCATCGCGATTGATTCCTGTTCTGTCGGAGAACAGCAACAGGGTGAATTGGCTGGCGCGCAAGTCGAGCGGACTTGAGGCCGAGATTCTGTAATTCGGACTGTATCGGCCGCGCGACGACGGCGAGTTTGGCGCGAACCACGTTTGTGGTTTTGGCCACGGCGATCCGGAGGAGCCGTCGGGTCGTGGGACCCCACAACGCCTCCAAAGACGCCATTTTGAATAGATTTGTTGTTTTCCAACAATGTTGGAGTGTAAGAGCGGAGATGCAGATTAGGCACCTGAACAGGCGATGGAGGGCGGCTTTATGCGGTGATAGGATTCGCCACACAGGCGGAAGATCTCGGCTGCACCGCCACACATCTGCCCCTGGGCTGGATTGCGGGGCAGATGCATGCCTAGTCTATAATAGGACTAGCGCAATCAGTCAGCCTCCATATCTTCTCGAGAAATTTTTTGTTGTCGTTTCTTTCCTTCAATCCTCTTCAACACACATCAAGCTCAGGTCCAGCATGCAAGTGCACTGTCGGAGCTGGGCGACATCGTCCAATTGCTACTAGGTAAGGCACATTTCTCTTTTCCCGCCCTCAGCCTCTCTATGACGATACCATATCCAACCAGACCAAAATTATGGTGGTTAGCATATTCTAGAATTACCCTGAGGAAGGCTCTGGAAGCTAGGATTGTGATAGCAATCTACAAGAACCATGACTGACAGTCAATTGACAGGTTTTTATTCACTTCATTTTTCTCATGGACGCACCTTGATGCGCACGATTTATTCTCTCAAAAGGTTAGTGGATAAGAAAATTTTCTTCAATCTGCCCCATCCTCCGTGTGATGATCAAAACGACACCAGGGATTCCTCATTCTTAATACATTATGTCGATACCGTTGTTATAAGTTTCAGCCTTGTCTGACTGGAGATTTACTGTCACATTTATTTGTTGCCGACTTCATGTCACAACTGCTAACATGTTTCGTGGCAGGTAATTTTATTTCTCAATTGCACTCCATCGTGAACCCCACTGGATGAGGAAGATTTGAACGAACGGGCGGACATAAACGAGTACCAAAGCCTCTCGCCCTAGAAAAGCAAGGACGTACAATCCTTGTGGTGGGAGTGTGGCGGGACCTCTTGTTGACATTTCGTCACCTGACTGTGGTCTTAATATTGAATTCTTGTTGATGTTGGCTGTGGAAACTGTAGCTGACTCTGCTTGGAATTCAGGTACAAAATAATTCTCTTCTCTCAAACCTGCTGCGGCGCGATCGTGATGAGCTGTTTCAATCGTATTCACACTGTTTGACTCAACAATCTTCGGATTGCTTGGGACATGAACAGACTTAACAACTTCTGATTGATCGGTATGTGCAATCGCGCTTCGCCTTGAATAACTACGACTGACCTTGTGCTAGCTTGTTATCTTGTTTCTTAAAACTTGCTCAAAGAAGCCCAACACTGACCTGTTCGGTCTAGGTATAGTCTTGATTTGTCTCAATTTAGACACTCTAGTTCACGAGGTAAATATTTTTCCTATCTTTTCTTTCGCTGCCCCTCCCCCACCATATGATGACTTGCTATAATATTGTTCTATATCTGAGTTCATCGTGACGAACAACCAATTCACCTTGGAGAACTGATATGGTTCCCTCAACACAATCTTGATTGAACATTGAGGATGAATACGAGAAGCTAACAACTCTCCCAACAGATGTTTCGGTTATCGTTTACAACAATGATATACTATAATAATAAACATTTATCTTCTGAAAACCACGCTGTCATATCATCATATATGTGAATGTATTCTAGGGGCTATATAGCTCTATGTAAAGTCAGTGTATATAAGTGGCGTCCCCCAAATCGAAATCTAGCATGCAAAACAAACCCAACCAACGCTTTCCAAGAAGTGTTCCTATTTTACCGGACCCATTACCAAAATTGCCCTCATTTCTTGAGCTGCAGGCGAGCGTTCATGCCAACGATGCACCGGATAAGGTCCCAATCACCGTTGGCGCCGCACCAATCGGTGACGATGATACCTGTGCCGCCGTTGCCAACCTTCAGCTTCTGAGGGCCCTTTTCATGTTCGCCATGACGCACGCAGAGGTACTCGACGATGGAAGGATTGAGCTTTGCGGCAACGCGCTCGGGCCAGCAGGCGGCGTTGAAGAAGTAGTTGGCGCTGAGGAAGTTGACGAAGAAGGGCGGCACCCCTTGGCCTTCCCTATGCCCGTCCATTCCGGGGAGAACAAAGTCGACCTCGGCAGCCCGCTCAAGGTGGCGGCGTGCATACTCGATCTTCTTCTCAACATTTTGGGTTTCTGTGACTTCGTAAAAGTCCTGGACCCGGATATTACCTGGCCCGTTCTTGCCATCCTCGCAGTTGTCGGGCCATGCGGAGGCGTCAATGCCCCAGCCGCGGCCATTCCAGCAAGACTTGTGCATTTCATCATCGAGGGCGAAGCGACGGACAACAACAATCTTCCCACGAGCCTCGCCGAGGTTGGGGACCTTGGGCTCAGTCCACCAGCGACTGCGCTTCTTGTCGACGTAGCTGTGCTTCAAGTACTTGCCCATCTGCTGGTCGGTGCCTTTGCCCGTGCCCTCGCGCTTGAGGCTCAGGATGAGAGCCTCACTGGGGTTCTCTTCCAGGAACTGGTAGAGGTCGTTTAGGAAGTCTTTGAAATACTTGCTTCCCATGAGAGTGATAGGGAATGCGCCGTGAACAATGGTGAGCTCGTCGTTGTCGGGGTTTGCGGAGATGCGGACGTCGAGGAAGCGGACGCCGTTCTTGAGCTGCTCGTTGACGCTGACAGCCTGGCAGCGGACCGAGGGGAGGGCCTTGTGGTGGGTGGCGGCGTTGTGTGTCCCGGGGATAGAGAGGGAGGGAAGAGGCCAATCGCTATGAAGTTCCTTCATCCAGGCGTTGAGACGAGACGAGGAGAAGACAGCCAGGATGGCGCCGTTGTGGGAGTAGACGGCTGTGAGTTCCTCCTTGCCACCATCTAGGCTCTTCATGACGGACGACTTGCTTGTCGGGCTGGGGACGTCGATCTCATACTTGTGGTCCTTGACCTTGAAGAGCAGGCGCAGAACCTCCTTGCCCTTGTCAGCGGCGCGAATGTTGCTCTCCTTGGTCTGGAAGGCATCGAGGTGGACCTTTGCGTCCTCCTTCTTGATGACATCGCCCTGAGCTCGGGTCTCATGGGCGGAAAACTCGGTAGCATTGAACAGGCTGGTGATTTTAAACGTGGCGCTGGAGACGATGTTGACCGTGCGGACACGCTCACTCTCGAATCGCTCGACTGAGAGAAGCTCTATGGGATTAATTGTGAGGTTGCGGATGGTGAGGTTCGCCATGGTTGCAGATTAGACGGGGTGGGGCAGATGGAGGAAGTTGGGTTTGTTGGGCTACAGGGAGGATGGAAAGGGGGGCAGCAACCCAGGAGAGGGATGGAGAAGGCAATGGGAAAAAAAAGGACTGTGACGAGAAGGAGAGAGAGGCGGGTGGATTTTTTTCTTCCTAATTTTTAATTTTTAGAGGAAGCAATAGGCAAAGGCAGAGAAGGAGTAGGATAGGGGGGCCTTTAGTAGAGGTGTCTCTGGAATCAAAAACCTGGGCACGCGTGGGTTGGTTCGGAGCGGTGGGGACAGGCGGGAGCGCTCAGGGACAAGATACGATAGGGCCAGACGGGACAGAGGGCCCAGGCAAGCCTAGTTTTCGGGCGCTTTGGTCAGTCATTTATGGGCTCTATCTGCGACCATTCATGTCTTTTGGCGTCAGAACGGGACAGAATCATGACGGTGGCGGGGACATGTCTACAGGTCCGCCAGCTGGATGCTGATGTGGTCTGGGGTCATGAGAGTACGTGTATTTCCAAACGGAATTTATACGGGTTGAAAAAAAAAATTCATAAATAAAATGCCAAAACTGCGAGTTTTCTCAAAACTTTGAAGACACTAACACGACGAGGGAAAAAAAACGAAAAAGAAAAAAAAGAAAGAAAAAAAAACTGAAAACTAAAAACTAAAAACTAAACATGGCTTTGCATCAACTCGGATTATAGAGACGTTGCAGCGCTTGTAGCCAAATCCAAGCACAGCTGAACCTCTGCCCCGTTATGCGACCAATGCGGCGACCAATGCGGCGACTAGCGGGCTAATAATCCACAGCGCGTCAGCGTACGTTGTTGGCGCGGTCCACCACCACCCCCATCTACTCAGATCCCTGAGTTTCAGCACGTCCCGCATCTGCGCAAAGTGTCTGGCTAAGAAGAAGAAGAAAAAAAAACGTGTCATGCCTCGTCCCCTGACCCTGTCTGGCCCTGACAGGTAATCGGGACTGGCCGTTTCGAGGCAGATGCAGGTCCCCCCGAACGGGTTTGTTTCAAACGCTTGGCATTTAGGCCCGACTGAACTGGTAGGAATTAGCCACAGATAGAGGGCCGCAAATAGATGGAAGCTGTATAGAGCCTAATTAATGCCTTTTGTCTCTCTTCTTCTTCTTCTTCTTCTTCTTCTTCTTCTTCTTCTTCTTCTTCTTGGGTTGGAGGCCGCTAAAGAGGTGGGCTACTTGACAGGTGGGACTGGCCTAGATCCTCTCATGGTGTCCCTGATTACTAGGAGCACTCACGATGTAACACGCGTGAACATGCTTTTGCGCCGATGGTGCCACAGCCTGTGAGGGATTGCGCATTGGGAGGAGCTCAATCTTCCATGCTATGATTAAATGGGTGTCCAAGGTTCCCTTCAATAAGAAGTGTAGAATGATAATTGTCTTTGTCATTTGTTGCAAACTAAGAGTGCTTCCCTCAGGAAAAGAGCAGAAATATATTTCATAATAGTCATAATAGGAGCAGTCGCTTGTTTTTGACGTACTCCCTCCACAATGTTTCTTTGTTTTCCCTATTAATCTTCTGGCATTCATGCCACCCTTCATGTACAATCGTCATTTGCGACAATACTACAAAAACTCCAACTTCCTTCATAAACTGTGGACCATCCCGTTTTCTGATGGCACCGTAATATACTGTCCTTGAAATCTGTCCTATATCCATGTATTCACACGGTCGTTTATGGATCGCAGTGTTCGTCTTTTCTGAGTGTTTCTTCTTGGTGTAGGTAAAAATGCATGGACGAAATGATGCTATGAGTAACGACCAACAGACAAAAGAAAACCACCGAATAATATGCAACAAAATGTTGTTATTGCGGTGTATGCTGTATGTAAATGAAACGGTGTTTTTCAATTTACTCGCTAGATCGTTAGCGTTTGGCAGGTTGGGCTCCCTCGCCATCCTGCTCCTCATCCTCGTCCTCATCTTCTCGAGGTCGGCGAGTCAGGATAGAGTTATTTCGCTGCCGGAGGACTTCACTAACAAGCTCCAGGCTGCCAACAATATTACCGGAGCCCTCAATAACCATGCCAGCGTCGACCTCGATTCGAAGCGGTCTGGGAGCGCCATTCTCGTCAATCATGGGGATGCCGCACCGGCCAGAGCTGCCTTCGTTCAAGGCTTTGACGACAGCCTGGGCAATGGCATCTGCGTGCTCCGCGGGACTGGCGGTCAGACAAACAATGTTGTTACTGCGGTTGATACTGACTGATGTGTTGATCCGAAGGCTGATGGGCGAGCTATCCTCGGTCTCGACAGGCTCATCGTCGGTTGAGTTGACGGCTGCCGATGCGTAGATAGCCGGGTTCTGGTAGATGACTTGAGCCATGTTGGGTAGGGAATTGGGTTGGCTCTCTATGGCTCGTGCAGTGAGAGCAAAAATGTCGTGCTGTCTCCGGGGAGTGTAGGCCGGGGGAGGAGATGTGACTGAGGGACGGGAGCCAGTATTCTTGGGGCCAACTGATGAGTTTTGAGAGGGTGTGTTGGGAGTCGACATTGTGATTTCGTGTGTGTATATCAGTATACGAAGAAGACTGGGTGTTTTTGCCGATATTATACGACTGCAGCCGTGGTTGATGAGTCCTCTGAAAAAAAGAATCTGAGGGGAGGAAGCGAGGAAGAGGGAGATATAAACGTCGACACACAAGTGTGACGGTAAATCTCACCACGGAAAAGCAAATACGGGTGTGAGGATATTGTGTTACTCTCAGGTAACTCTTATGACTGATGCTGTAAACGGGGAGATGTAGGAGTGTGCTGAGGACAGCATGGGTAAATATATATGAGTGAAGTCTTCCAGAGGCAAGACGAATTTGCGGTGCTAAATAAAAGCTACACTTACACACTGAAAATTGCATTATTAGCTTCTAACACAATTCAACCGCATTTTGCAAACGGAGAGTGAATGTGTGGTGTGTGTGTCGTGTGTCTTTAAGCCTAGCGTCATGACATGCATGTCGGTGGACAAGCTTCGCAGCCATCATTTCCGACGGCGTGGGGGGCGTGTGCAATTGCCTTGTTTTTTTTTCTCTCATATTTTTGTTAGTGGTGGCGTACGGCAGCATACGAGTTTGAATGGGACGACTGAGGCGTGCGTGATAGAGCGCTGGCCAATTACGCTTGGCACGAGTCGTTGAACCTAGCCATGCCCGGACACCGAAGTATGGAGCACGCGAGATTCACGGCTGGGGGGTTTATGAGTGAGAAATAGAAGAAGAAAAATAGGGCCCTTTTGGTGAAGTCGGATGGGACAAGGAAGAGAGCAGCATGCGCCGGGTGGTGAAACAGTGACATGCACACACCCCATTCACAAAATGGTCATGGATTCCTTGGGATGGAGGCCTGGGGCTCAGGGTACATAGACTCCATGATGGAGGAAGGGGCTTCTGTTGGTGGAAAACAGAATCAATCGCTGCATGAGTGCTGTGTTGGTCTGGCATACTCGAATTGCTTGCTTACACAAGTTTTAGGACACATTAGTTGTCAAGAAGAGAGCCAACAGAATCTGCCGTGTGTCATCACAAGACAGGAAACTCAACATACCCCGAAATATCTCGCTCCCTTCCCCATTGGCGACGCTGCAAGCCTCATTCACAGTGCAGGGGCGACAGGGCCATGAATGATCGTGCTCGGGAAACATGCAGGGGCGGGACTAAGAGAATGCTTGCCTGGTGAGCAGCTGTGTCATTTCACTCGCAGTCTTCTTCTCCTTGCTTTACTTCTTCTGAAAGGGAAGGGGAAATGGAGGAGGAGGATGGGGGCAGTGGTACGTAGCTTCGCTGCAAGCCATTGTTCACATTTTGCCCAGTTCGGTGGCTGGCGTTTGGCTTCCTATTGTGTCCAAACCGTCCTCTATTGTTGTCGAGCCCCGCACGGTCCCGAACCCCTGCTGCCGTCTATTCAAGACCCGTTGCGGTATAGCCCCCGCACCCCCGGACCCGCTTGTGCGGAGACTCTTCGGCCTCGCGGGAACCGCCACCAAGATGGAACCTCTCTGATCTGGTGCTTGCCCTCGCAAATGTCGTCCGAATGCACACCGAACCCTCCGAAATGTTGCACGGGTTGAAAAAAAAAAGTACGTGCTTGCTTGTGAGACGTGGCGGCTCCTGGTACCCAATACAACTTGCACATGAATCTTGTCACTGTTGCACCCATGCTTTGAAGACTTCCTCCCTCCCGAACGCCCCCAGATAGGCTTTGTTGGCTGCCCGACAAAGTATTTGGTACCTCTCCTAACTTTTCACGCTCCCTCTTTTCAATACAACCACAAGGAGCTTTGGTCGGCAAGTGGCAGCTATTTTCGCTTGCCTGTCATCCCTGAAAGGACACAGACCGAGCAAACCACTCGCTCGGGGCGACCACGTCACCCACCATTATCACCCATGCCCATCTCCTCGCGCTCGCTTTCTCTTTCCCCTAGACATTAATTCATCGTCAATTGGTCTCTTTTCGTCCAAATGACACCTAGTTCACGCCATTTGAGCCGCTGGCACATTCACGGCTTCTCGGGGTGGCCCCTTCCTTTCTCCCAGTCTGCCGGGTTTCCCAGAACAAACTTGCCGCCGGTGTATAGAGATCTCGGTGAAGAAACTGGTCCGAGAGCTGGCTAATCCTGTGTGTGAGGTGACTTTGTTTATTCTGTTTACTTTTTATTCCTCCTTCCTTGGTCTCAATGAGCAATCTGCCGACTATGACGAATCGCTCCCCTCTGATACCCACGAGATGTGGCAAGGATGAAGTGATTGTCAAACATTCGGTCACTCCACTCGGCTGCGTGATTACGCCGCTTCAAAAAAAGAAACAACCGCGTGTCATCTCTTTCGAATAGGTCTGTATTGCTCAACAAAAGAAATGCTCGCATTTGCGGAGCACTTTACCGTGAATGTTGGTGGAGGGTGGGAGGGGCCCGTGTTGTTTGTATGCTGGCAAACTAAATGGACGGGACATGTTTCGTCCTCTGGATCAGACGAACGAGCCACTCCCATTTTCCACACCCTCCCGCTTGTTAACTAGCAGGCCATTGAAATGTCTCGTCCCAATCGCTGATGAAGTTCGTCAATAGACAATACGCAGCAATGGTTCAAGTTCCACATCTCGATATGCACTCCTTTTCTATAATAGCGAGGGAGGCACCATACTCCCAGAGGCCAAGCCCCTCGCAACCGTGCCGGAAGTCTTGGAACAAAGAAGTCAAGAGTGAGAATAAAAAGAAATATGCCCAGTCGGGACCCGGATGCCGACAAAACACGCCACCGTGAAGTACAGACGAGAGACTCGAAACCCTGACGGGTACCGTCAAAGGCCGAGAAGATGGCGACGAGGCATGAATACAGTCTTCTATACACTAAGTCCGCGTGACTCATATTATTTACTCCCTTTCCTGCTGCTCTAACCATTCTATTTCCCCAATTTCTCATCTAAACGAAGATCCAATCTTGGACACACATGCCACATCCCAGACACTCAGAAGACCCTTGCTATATAGAAAAGCTGGACGGGTAAGTGATGGAGGGAGGGGGCGCTCGGTCGGCTTGACGACGGTCTAGAGCGGACCGAGAAGCGTCTACCATCCCCTCGGTGACGCTCTCTCTGAAGGTTCCCCGGGAAGCCATTCCAAGGCAAATGAAGTCCGTTAGGCCGAGTTTGCTAGCTCACTCGCCTCACACCCTGACGGCTGTCTTCCCTTTGGCTGTTTTAGTTCTTGGTCTAGCTGTAGCGGCGGGGAGAGTAGCTGGATCTGGCCTTGTAGGTGTTGGGCCAGCTCAGCTTGGCGACCACCCTAACCTCTTTCTTGAGAACCCGCGGAAACCAAGGCTAAAGGCAATATGGAACGCTGATCCCCGACGGCATCGTCCCAAGCAGACGGTACGGTCTATCATCGAAAGTCGAGGCACCATTCGTCCCTTTCCGAGAGCCAAGCTTTCCTCCCGGCCATTTCGAGCCCCTACATACCCGTTCTAATATTGGGTCAAGGGTCGAAGAAGAGAGGTTGGAGTGGGATGCCACACGCGCTATTCTTCCATACGACTCATGTGTTTAATCTTGTCCGGTGAATGTGTATCCAACGTGGCCCGTCGTCGATGGTGTGTTAGGGCCTACCTAGCCCAATGCCAGACCATCCTGGGAATATCCCAACAAATGGAAATTTGTTGGTAAGGAGTGCAGTCGTCTTTAACATTTTCCAGGTTTTTCTTCTTCGCCCCATGATAGGTTGATCGCGACGTCATTGTGTCTTGCTCAAAGTGTATGAGCCAATAACAAAAAAGAAATCGAGTCTTCATTCTTCAAATCGATCATCATCGCCTTCTCAGCACAGGTAGCACAACTTTGACCTCCGCAGACCTTTGGCCTCTCTCAAGCAACGCCTCTCCTTCAAAAATCCCATACCAGTCAATGTTTCAGCTCAGCCTCTCACGTGGCCGCCAAGCCCGCTCCCCTACCTACCTATCAACCCATCCCTCTTCGGATTGGTGCTGCCGGCTTGGGCTGATGAAAAGGCTGTCTTACCACAATCCGAACATGCTGATTCACGTGGCGGAGCGGATGAGAAACGATGTATTCATGATGCACCCACCCCACATGGTCTCCTATGATCTAGACTGTGGTAGAGTTCAACAAGATGACGATCCAGCTTGGTGGTGTAACCACACCAAGGTCAGCATTCGCCTGCCGTGGCGTTTGCACCATTGCCGCTGCGGACTGCGATGTAAGCTAGGTTCTTTTATTTCTCCGCCTCCTTCTTTTTTTCCGCAAGTATGCCCAGATTGCTCGGACAAGTTCAAAAAGTCCGCCCGAGGATATGCCCCCGACGAGCCGTCTTCGGAACACAGGCGGAGGTTGCCATGCTTTGGCGGAGGCCCGTGACTTGTCCCGGCGCCACCCCCCTCAAGAGCCTTGACGCCAGACCGGGCACTAAACTGAGCTTCAAAAGAAAAACGGACGGGGAAAGACTCGCGCTCGGGATGGACTTTTGGAGAGCGAGCTATCCTCTAGCATTGGACGCCGTGTTTCTTATGTCCGTCCTCGGCAAACTAGTCATGAGAAACAGTCCTTGTCGGCGTTCGGCTCCCGTTCTCCTCTCTCTCCTTGAATCTCGATGCTTCCCGTTCTCAACGTTTTGTGTGACATGAGATGACTTTGTCTTTGGCAAACATTCCTCGGTTGCGATTGGGCGTTACAGTTAAATGCCTTATCTTAGCTGAGGGTTCGGCCCGGCTACGATCTGCAGCCCATCGTGGCTATTGTCCCCTCGCAGGTGGCAGCTTGCTCTGTGGAAAGTGAAAAAAAAAGGACCGTTGGAGCTGTTCGCTTTTGACAAATGCCCTGGGATCGTTCTAGCTTATTGTTTAATCCAGGTTAGGAATGGTGACAACGGCTGCAAGATTCAGCTTGAGAATGTGACAGTGTTGAGCCTCAGCCGTCGGCTCATAACCCTGTTGGACAACATTCCATTCCGTACATAACATGCATGTAATACAATCCTTGTTAGCCAGTTCGTCATCACTACAAAATAACTGTACATATTAGCTTCTCTACTTAATATGAGTAGAACAACCACAATTCAAGGACTGTGTTGTATAAGCACCAACACATAAGACAGAGTATGGATCCAGACATCATGGCAATCACATTCATTGATACAAGACACAAAACATATTCTTCCCAAAATGTATATTGGTTTCTTCCTTGGTTCTAGCTGCTGTGTACAATCGCAGCAACGGGGCTTGTCTATGGTGCCCCTTAGCTATACCCTAATTTATTTGTCGCCATCCAGAGTCACCTCCGGAATGATGCAACATCCATAATCCTCTGCTCCGGTCTGCATGAGCTCGGCTAGAGAACCAGGAAAGAAAAGACGTTGAAGTTCTTTTGTTTCCCCGTAAAACGCCAGGATGATGCATGCGTTCATCTCGTCTCTCTTTATCCCTTCACAAGGGTATCGTTATAATGCAAATCTTTGTCCTTTTTTTTGCTTCGCCTCACAAATGCAGGTTTGACCCAAATTGTCTTTGTTGAAAGACGCCCCACTCCGTGCCTGGTATATCATGAAAATTCCTGACAATGCGGAATAAATAAATAAAAAATCAGATGCCGGAAACCGCCCCTCCCTTTCCGGTGGGAGATACAAAAAGAGGTTTCGTTGAGAACCGTACGCCGCCTGTAAATTGCCTGAAAAATAGACTTATTAAACACATAGGTTTAAAGCTTGGAGGGAGCTGTTGAATGCTCCTCTCCTACTCCTGAAAAAAGGTGGAGTTAATTTAGAACTTGAGCTCCTTGGGCTGCTCCCAGGTGAAGCTCTGGTTGGTACCGAAGTGACCGTTCTTGGCGGTCTGGAGGTAGATGGGGCGGTCAAGGTTGAGCTCGCGGACAATGACACCAGGTCGGAGGTCAAAGTTGTCGCGGATGATCTTGACGAGCTCGTCAGAGGTCTTGTCGGAGGTGCCGTAAGTGTCGACGTAGATGGAGAGGGGCTCAGCGACACCAATAGCGTAGGAAAGCTGGACAAGAGCACGTCGGGCAAGGCCAGCGTTGACGAGAGACTTGGCGATCCATCGGCCGACGTAAGCGGCGGATCGATCGACCTTGGAGAAATCCTTGCCGGAGAAGGCACCACCACCGTGGGCACCCCAGCCACCGTAGGTGTCGACAATGATCTTGCGGCCGGTCAGACCAGCATCACCCTGGGGACCACCAATGATGAAGAGACCAGAGGGTTGGATCTACGAAGACAGGTTAGCATGGGACGCTCAATTGGATTGTTCAACAATTCATGACTCACGTGGTAGACGGTCTTGTCGTCAAGGTACTTCTCGGGGATGACCTTCTTGATGATCTTATCCAAGATTTCCTTGCGGAGGTTCTCAGTGGTGATATCGGGAGAGTGCTGAGCAGAGACGACGACGGTGTCGACGCGGATGGGAATGACAGCACCGTGGTCGTGGCGGTACTCAATGGTGACCTGAGTCTTGGTGTCGGGTCGGAGCCAGGGAAGAGAGCCATCGCGGCGGGCAGCGGACATGGCAGCGTTGAGCTTGTGGGCGAAGAGGAGGGTGAGGGGGAAGAGCTCAGGGGTCTCGTCGGTGGCATAGCCGAACATGATACCCTGGTCACCAGCACCAAGCTTCTCAAGAGCCTCCTCGTAGTGAAGACCCTGAGCGATATCGGGGGACTGCTGCTCAATGGCAACGAGCAGGTTGCAGGTCTTGTAGTCGAAACCCTTCTCGGAGTCATCGTAACCGATGTCCTTGATGGCCTCACGGACGACCTTCTGGTAGTCGAGCTTGGCCTTGGTGGTGATCTCACCAAAGACCATGATCATACCAGTCTTGGTGGCAGTCTCGCAAGCAACCTTGGAGAGGGGGTCCTCAGCCAAGCAGGCATCGAGGATGGCATCGGAAACCTGATCGGCAATCTTGTCGGGGTGACCCTCACCGACGGACTCGGACTAATTTGACGGTTAGCGACGGTGCATTTTTTTTTTTCTTTTTTTTTTCAATTGGTGTGGGTGGGAAAGAAAAAAAAAAAAAGTTGGTCGCAAAAAATGACCCATCATGAGTAGGTCTTAGTGGGGTGAAAGAGGGGATTGGGCTGGGAAGAATGGAAAAAAAACATACAGTGAAGAGGAAGGTGCCCTCGTTGTGGTGGCTGCGGGCCACGCCGTTGGTACCGTTGGTAGCAGGCATTGTGAGGATTGGGGGAGAGGAAAGAAGAGATCGAGGCGGGCGGGAAATGAAGAGCCGAGATAAGATCTGTTGTGACTGGGAAGAAAGTCACTGGAGAAACCGAGTTAGTAAAGAAGGTACAATGAATATACGAGGACAAGACTGGCGCAACAGAGCAGAGACCAGGAATTGACCGATATCAGGTGCGAGACATACCACAGGAGACACGAGAGATGAGAGAATAAGAAGAAAGAAGAGTTAGGTTGCGAGGACAAAAAGACGGGGGAGGTGAAGGATAAAAAGGCGGAGGGCTGTACGAATACGCCGGTACATAGGTTGAGAGACAAGCGGGAGGCGGGTGGTGGGGTCCCGGAACTCGCAACTCGCAGGGAACAGAGTCCACTGGGAGCCTTTAGCCTTGGCTGTGTGTACTTGCTACGAGGGTAGTGTTTTTGTTTTTTTTGGGCTTCTGGGTCTAGGATGCTTGTCCCGCATTGGATTGCAGGAGATGGCTCCATTAAGGTGGTACATTGGTTATCAAGGTTGATTTTTTGCAAACACGATGCGAGGTCTCGAGGAATCATGACACTGTAGGCACTCGGTCGGTGACAAGCCGGAGGCGGCCTGGGCTCCTAGAGGCAAAAAAAAAAAAAAAAAAAAAAAAAAAAAAAAAAAAATAAAAAGGAAAAACAAATGTAATAAAATTATATACAATGATTTT
>KV875230.1:196776-228471 GCA_001879505.1 Calonectria pseudoreteaudii
CCCAAGCTTAGCGGCCCAGCACTGGGTGAGTAGCGAAAGGAAGGAAAAAGAACCCCCATTCCTTGTCTAACTCTAGAGGGCGGGCGTCGGCGACTGTGACAGCGATAGAACAGTACCCGGGATTTACGTTGGGGATAGGCTCGGGAACCAGGTACCCCACCATCGCCGGTCGGCAAAAGCTTAGACACAGAGGACTCATGGAGGGGGAGGGGTAAGAGATTTTCGGACGCCGAAATTTACAACAGAATTGCGCCATCGGCCTGCCGCCCCAGCAGGATTGTCTTGGACCTAGACATGTAGCTAGGACGCGACCCCAAGCCACGGCCTGCCGCATCCAGCCCAACAATGTCGACCCATGGGTGGATGTGGATGTGACGGTGCTCTTTCGGAGGAGCAGAGTTGCCCCTCCGAGCAAACACTAGCCAAGGTTAGGTAGTTGACCAAAGCGAAGCCGACAACTGTACAAAAACCAATGAGTGCATGGACATGGCGCGCGCAAGCCTCCAGATTTTTTTTTTTTTTTTTTTTCTGGGGCACTATAGTGAAGTTGTCATAACAACTGGATCAACACAAGCCATCCCGCATACCCCCCACGAAAAAATTTTATACTAAAAACATGTGACGGTCCTCTAGGATAAGAGCCGCCTTTACAGGCCGAAACTCGCAGAGTGGCGAGATAAAAAGCCTCCGGAGCAGCAACGGGGACTCGGCGACTTTGCATAGTGAGGGGGGAAACTCCCTGGTTGGCCTTAGGGGGGGCGCGGGCCATGCTAGACCAGTCGGCCAGGCTCCTGAAGGTTTTCAAGGACCAGCCAGTCCCCAGACCGCCTTCCGCACACGTGCGTTGGCGTGGTGGGCAAAGGCCTCATGAGCGCAATCGGCATCATGCTCGTGGGCAAAAGCGATGGTGGGGGATGAACGGACGCATTCACTCTGGCTTGAAGGCGGGGCAAGACGGAGAAAGAGAGGGAGGGAGTAGAGAGTGAAAAGAAAACAGGGTCCATCCACGACGGTCCGAAGGAGGATGAATGGATTACTGCCCATCCATAGATACACCTGTCACACTCCTGCCGCTAGCTATGACGAAAGGCCCAGACGCCATTTTGTCATCAACGCCGTATTACTTCGGTATCGCATCAGTCTCTGCCCAATGGTCTCATTACAAAACTCCGACCGCCGAACATTCCGACCCAACCTGCCACGCGCTTGCCTGCCGTGTCTCTGCCGTGTGCTAGTCCTGGTACCTGTCCCTTGCGTGCGCATCACATCAAAAAAACGCACGAAGGAGCTGTACCTGGTCACTCAGCACAGTCAGCGTGTCAGTTGTCAGGAACAAGGGCCGCATTCACCGAGCTTTACCTTACCGCCTAGTCCCCTAGTCGCCACTTTTTTTTCTTTTCCCCGACACACCTTGGGGCTGGTTTTTTTTTCTCCATGGCGGGGCACTGTTAACCTTTCCCTCGACATCACCATCCAGCCCGTTCACTGCAACCAGTCATCATGAGCAAGTTTGGTACCATGGTCATGGGCCCCGCGGGGGCCGGAAAAGTACGTAGCCCGTGCCAGTCGAGAAGCCGTGTCGCAATATAGCCATGACACTCCCAGTGTATTGCGTGCTATCTGCTAACCTGCATCTTCTACACCCTGGCAGTCGACCTTTTGTGCCGCCCTCATCACTCACCTGCAGCTGAACCGCCGCTCCGCCTTCTACGTCAACCTGGACCCAGCAGCCGAGTCATTCGAGCACCAACCTGACCTAGACATCAAGGAGCTCATCTCTCTCAAGGATGCCATGGGGGAGGTGGGCCTTGGGCCCAATGGCGGTCTCATCTACTGCTTCGAGTTTCTCATGGAAAACCTCGATTGGTTGACTGAGTCGCTTGATTCCCTGACTGAAGACTACCTCATCATATTTGACATGCCTGGTCAGATCGAGCTCTACACCCATGTTCCCATCCTCCCTGCCCTTGTCAAGTACCTATCCCAACCCGGTTCGCTCGATATCCGCATGGCTGCTGTCTACCTCCTCGAAGCCACATTCGTCGTGGACCGTGCCAAATTCTTCTCCGGAACCCTCAGTGCCATGAGTGCCATGCTCATGCTTGAGGTCCCTCACATCAACATTTTGTCCAAAATGGACCTTGTCAAGGGCCAGGTCAAGAAGAAGGATCTTAAGCGCTTCCTCACACCCGATGTTGCACTGCTAGATGACGACCCGATCGAGCGATCAAGACGCATCACCGAGGGGCCTGAGGGCGAAGACGATGAATCCAGGCCACCAGACGAGAAGGAACAAGTCATGAAAGGCGCCAGCTTCCGCCGACTGAACCGAGCCGTCGCTGGTCTCATTGAGAGCTTCAGCATGATCAATTACCATAAGCTCGACGTGACGGACGAGGACAGCGTTGCCGCTATCCTAAGCCACATTGACGACTGCATTCAATTCCACGAAGCCCAGGACCCCAAGGAACCCGACGATGAAGTCGAGTACGAGGACCAGGAATAATACAGTACTCAGTCATGATATACACGAGTGGCCAAGGGGAAAAAAACGAGTTTTATGGAAAACATGATATTGGGGTATCAGAGGTACATTTGATTTGGGTCTTTTATGGTATTGCATAGCGCCGGCGTTAACATATCCTCGTCTCCAACTCGAAAGACGTATTGTGATTGAACACGATTTCTCTCTTACTCTTCCAAGGTGCCTGATCCCAATTTCCACCTCTTTGTAGGTACCATTTCCTAAGCAACCTCTGATGCGCGTCGGGTGATGGCCTGGGGCTCTTTAACGCGTTGCCGAACCGATGCACTCTGTCCGACCTCTGGTAAGGTCATTTTGATACTGGGCACTTTTCCCTGATTCTGAATTGTATCCCACTGTGGTATCATTCGGACGTTTTCCCCTCTTCTACCAAAAAAAAAAAGCTCTCTCTTCCCATGTGTCGTGAAAAAATTGTGTGGTCGTGATTATTGATACGTGTTCCCATCATGTCGTCCAGTCCAACGTGTTTGTCGCAGAAAAAAGGGGGGGAGGGGGATTTTGTTCGTTCACCGCCCAGAGGCTCGGCCTCGAGTGCCAGCACCACCACCAGCCATACCCTGTTGCGCCTCGTAGCGGTTGTACTCGTCAACCCAGACGTCCTTGAGGACAGCCATGTAGCCGACGATCTTGCCGCCGATGACGGCAACGTCGCGCGCGCTCTCGAAGACGCCGCGCTCCCAGACGAAGGCGGCAAGGCCAAACAGGGCGGCCCACGTGGCGATTCGCAGCGTTAGACGCGTCCACCAGAGAAGCAGGCGGCGGATCCAGTTGAGCACGACGAGGAAGGTTGCCAGAATGAGCAGCGAGGCGACGACGCCCACCAGACCCTGGTTATCCGACATGGCGTCGAGCAGGCGCTCCAGCAGCGGCTGGACCACCGGGTACGCGGCGTTGAGCACCTGTTGCGCCTGCGCCGCTGCTTTGCTCTTGAGAACCTGCACGGGCGACTGCGGATGCAGGATGTGCGTGTTGATCGAGTCGACGAGGTCGGCCGGTAGGAAGGTTGAGAGGAGGTGCGCCGTCAGCGAGGCCGGAGGAGCGTCCATGATGGGCAGAGAGAGGGAAGGAAGTTTTTTGGTGGTGTGTGCCGTTTTTTTTTTCGTCTTGGTGGTGGTTTTGTATTGAGGCCAGCAATGGCGGTGCCTGAAATAAAAATGAAATTAAAAATAAAAAAAAAAGAAGACCAAGGGCACGAGCGCGCAAGCAAGCAAGGTGCACGCGAGGGGGGAAGAAGAAAGAGCTGGCACCAGCAAAGGAGAATGAGAAGAAGCAGAAATTACAAAGAACGAGGACAAGAAAAAGCTATGAGTGGGAGAGTTTGGAGGTCGTCCAGAGCGGTGGGTGGGGAGGAGGGGACCGACGTCTTTGTCGCGTGGAGGTTTTTTTTTCGGGCCTCTTATTAGTGGCCTTTTGGTGGTCGATCCGACCAGGGGTGGCACAGGGTAGCATCTGGTCCTAGGGAAGGAAGAGAGGGCATGACACAGAGGACAGATATCAAAATGACGACGGAAGCAATATGAATAAATGAAGAAGAAGAAAATTTTATCAATTGGTCCAGCACAGGCCAATTTTTTTTTCCCCCTTCCGGAACTTGTTTTGGAATGCATCCTCCCGCACATTATGATATTATTTTGTTTCTCAATTTCTGGAGTTGTTCTTGACCAAACCCAACCCAACTAACTGCTTATCACACGATAGGTCAATACCCGGGTAGGTTGCAATCCAACACGTGAATGAGAGAACCGAGGCACCTTGTTAGTATGGCTAGTGCAGGGTTACAACGGTGATTAAAAAAACAAAACCCAAAAACTGATGGAGGCCTATTCAAACAATAAAATTATCCAGGCATTTTTATTTTATTTTATTTACTTCAGTGTGCAAATTATTCAAGGGTCAAATTGCACTGTTTGTACATGGTAAGCAACGGACCATGGACCCCCCAGGATCCAGCGTAAACAAAAACAAGAGTGCTTTCCCCTTTACTAGAAGAAAAACAAACCATACACCGCCTTTTTCTCCTATTTACTAAAAAAAAAGATCCAGACCAGCAGAGATGGGGTCAGGCCATTGACTAGCCGATCTCAATAGCAGCTGTCCGAGAAATTCAATGCCGCTGACCAAAAAGGGACGGAGATGGGAACGAAAGTAAAAATAGGCAGGTGGAGACTCATAACTGAAGAAGCACTACCATTTCATAAATTATATTCTTCATGGTCCATTCTAGGACGCCGCACGCATAATCACGTTGCTGTGAGATATTCGCTTGTAAAGTACAAAAGAAAATATGAAGATAAAAAAAAAAAAAAAAAAAAAGAAATCCAAGAAGATGTAAATGAAAGGGTATCGGACATGGCCTGCATCTGTGCCATGATGAAATATAACCTCCCACGCTCAATTCCAAACCTATGCCGCCGCCGCAACTTCTATTATGCGATACGAAGCACTAACCACCATCGACGCCCAAGCAATAACCTCCCTTTTTAATCTCAATATTGCAAGAAAGATACCATCCAGATGGTCTTGTTTTTTTGTTTTTTTTTTGCTCCTGCTTCTGTTTCCCATTAACACTCCTCGAGTCCTTCCAGGATGCGCCTTGCTGCTTCCAGTCTTCGTCGGTACATGCGAGCATCCGTGCTCGCCTTGGATACCTCTGATAGGCTGAGAACGCACTTGCCCACACTGACAACGAGCTTCTCCACGAGAATTCGGTCCTCCTTGGGGAGCAACTCAATGGCGGCTGACTGGCCACCGTTGCCCATCTCCTGCTCGCAAATGCTCGCAGTTTCGTTCATAAGTGTTTCCGAGATTTGGTCCAGCTCGTGATCTGGTGAACCGCTTGGGGTCAGCACTCCGCCGCTGATTCTGGTCTTGTTAACCAGTGGGAAGCTTCGGTTCGTGCCGGTCGACTCGAACGAGGAGATGGACGGTCGATGAGGCGTCGTCATGTCACTGTGAGCTGGCCGATGCACAATTGTGTTTCGGCGAGGGTGAGACTGCTGATGGAAGTGTTCGGATGCTTCCTCGTTGGGGAAGTGAAAACCCCCAAATGTCGTTCGCTTTGCTGACAACGGCTCCTCTGGGTACTCTGATAGATCTGTGGTCTCGGCAGTCCTGTCATCAGACTCGTCATCGTCGTCGATTGTCGATGTGCGACTGGTGCGTCCTTCAGTCGCGGTAGCAAAACTGTTCACCGAGGACAGGGTATCAATGCTGATCCGGCGGTGTGCTCGCGAGTCGTCCGTGGCCGGGCCTCGTGTCGTCTCAACGGAATCTTCAGACATCACGCTGTCGAAGCTGCCCCGTCGGCCCCGCTGTTGACTAATTGTTCCCATTGCAGAGTGGAGGAAGAAGTGCTCGTAATCGAAGGCATCCTCACGATCCTCGTGAGAAAGGGGCTCTTGGTAGGTGTCGTGATAGAGCGATTCGCCGCTCTCGCTCACATCATCCTCGTACTCGTCCTCGCCCTCCTGTTCCGCCTCCTCGTATTCTTCCTCTTGTTCTTCTAATTCATGTTCCATCTCTTCTTCCTCCCATTGCTCCTCCTCGACTTGTCGTATCTCTTCCTCTAGGGTGGTGTGCTCGTCGAGGCTCTGATGAATCTCATATACTTCGTTCTCAGCCACGAGGTGATCTGCATCTTCCTCAAAGTGCTCCGATTCCTCGTCTATATCATCATTCACGTAGTGTAGATCCTCATGCTGTTCTTCGGTGTGTTGCTCGTCAACGAGCCCCTCGGCGTGTTTTTCTTTGGTGTGTTCGTCATCAGTGTGCTGTTCAATACCACGTTGTTCATTCTGTCCAATGGTTTCGACCGATTTCTTGTGTTCTACCGCTTGCTCCGTCTTGGTCGAATTAGAGCCGTCGACGCTGCGCGCATCGGCAGGAGCTTCGTGAGCTGCCTCGTAATAAACACTCGTTGCTTCCTCCATATCAGCCTGGACCTCGGCCACCACATCCGCATAGTTGGGTGTGGGTTGCCGGACGTCATAATCGGCGGGTGGAGGCTGCAGGGACTCATCCTTGCCCGCACTCTTGATAGCTCGCGGCTCCATGAATCCTTGATCCCATCGGGCATGGGTAAAAGGGCTGGGAGTTCGCAGGCTCTGCAGACTGCGGCGCTTCAGGCTGTCGGCACGGGCTTGCTCCTTTAGGCTGGAGATCTTGCCCTTAAGATCATTCATCTGATCTTTTAAGTCGCGCACCTGTGCCACCGACATGGAACGAGTGATGTCTTTGTCAGATCCGTAGCCAAGAGGGCTTAGCAGCTGCCCAAACTGGTCGTCAATAGGATATCGGTCTTCGTCTTCGCTCAAGGGGCCAAGTGTCGAGTCCAGGGGCTGGTAGGTCAGCTTGCGGCTGATTCCCGCTCCAAGTGCGTCAGCGCTCCTGGACGACGTGAGTGGTTGACGATAGCCTCCTGCAGCACCTAGCGCACTAGCGGATCGTGGAAATCCAGTGATGGCGGGGTCATCGTGGATGCTGGAGTCGCTCAGCATTCGCGAATGGCCTGTGGGCAGACCTGCAGATAACGGGGCTGTGGGATCGCGGAAAGATGTGACAGGGCGCACGATGGGTGGCGATGGGGTCGAGCTGTCTGACATGGGCGAGTAGTAAAGCGAGATTCGAGCTCTTGAGAGATTTCCTTCCATGGTCTGCAGCTGCATCAGCATCATGCAACGGGGTTTACTTGGCTTAAACTTACGGATAGGCGCTTTTTAGCGTTGGCCAGAATCTGCTCTGCCCTGTCGCTCAGAGAATAATCGTCGGCTGATACCTGTCGGATGGGTCGCCTCCCAACACCAGGCTCCTTAGCGGCAGTTCCCTCCACGTACGAGGAAGCCATGCTCTCCTCGTCGTCGCCTTGGAAATGAACATCATCAACGCTGGCAGTATCGTCGAATTCGGCAAGCTCGCCATATGGGCCCTGGGTTGTGACGGTGCTGTTCGACTCGAGCGATGATCTCCTTTCGCGAGCAAAGACCTGGCTCTTGCTCTTGAGCCGTGCAGCCCCCATGGTGGGTGATGATCGCAGAGCAGCGTCGTCGTCGCTGGGAACAGATAGGTACGAAGAACGTCTGGCTCCCTTGCCCACCACACTCTCGACCTCCGTCACCTCGCCGATATCCGACAGCATAGTGCCATTTCCGTATATGATTGGGGTCGATCCGGTGACATACGACTGGTGGTGATAAGAAGGCTGTGAATAGGCTGGCTGGTGATAGGATTGCTGAGAGTACGTCTGGGTGTATGAGGGCTGCGATTGAGGCAGGTGGAACTGCATGTCGCCAATCTGAGGGTTGTTCCACAGCATGATGGGCGAGTGAGATCGATCATCTGGCGAGTCGGAGCGTTCATAATCGGGAAGAATCATGTCTGGGTTGGTCAAAGTAGGCGATCCAGCAATGGGCTTGTAGGTCAGTGAGGTCGGCGTCGTAGCCCCCTGCCGGAGGTTGGGGGCATGAGCAGATACGGCCTGCGCTGCCATTGTGGTTGAGTACGTCTCGATCCAGGTGGTATTTGTGTGTTTGGTGGAAAAGTATCGTAGGGTTTGCGAAGTTTGCGAAAATTGATCCCCAGTGTAGGCGGGCGCCGGCAGGGAAAAAGAGAGTTGTGGCGATGGCTGGTTAGGGGAAAACGGCCGAGGGATCGTCTAGCTCGAATACGCGGGCGGGAAAGCTCTATGCGGGTGGATTTGTTTTTGTCGGCGACCAGCTCGTCAATGATTCGGCAACATCAAGCCAATGTCTTGGACGAGAGGGTATTGTTAGTCCCTGGATCGCGCGTGGCGCAAAAAGCTCTGGAGGTTGGATGGGGGGCGTGGAAGACGGGACAATGGACAAAAATCGAGGGCGAGGAGAGACAAGACGGGGCGAGGCGAGACAAGATGGATGGGATGGTAGAGGGGGGTCACGAGGCGGGACCGGGAAAGGATGCGATGGCCTCGGAGAAATTGGACGACGCAAACGGTTATTAGGGTGCCGTCGAGAATTGGAGCCAAGGTCAAGGATGAGATAGATGGAGCGCGACGTGCGCCGAAGTGGTTCAAACGGCCAAGGGCAAGCTCATCTGGCCGAGTGAAGTTGAGCCGATCGAGGCGAGAGACAGAGCTGCTAGCTAGCTGTATACGTACCTGGGGCCAGGAAGAGGGTCCGGCAATGGCTGATGCGCACGCCAAAGGGCCCAGGTGCGTTGCTAACCCGCGCTCAGTCCTCACAGGTCTGCGAAAACCCGGCCGAGAAGAGTTTAGCCAAGGATTGAAAGAAGAACTCGACGGCGTGGGTCAAGGGGGGGGGACTTTAGTGGAACCGGATTCGAGGCCACAGACGGCACCTCTGTGGGTTGCGAGGAATGAATGGTGGCCGACGCGGACGGGCGCACGCCCCAGCAGTTGGCTTGACACCGCAACGATGTATATGACGGATGCGGACACGGGCGGCGGGAGAGAGCAGAGCCCGCAAACTCGGTCACTGGGTTGCTGCGGCAGAGGGGGGGGAGGAAGGGGAGGGGAGGGGAAGGGAAATGGATATCTTCGGGATGTTTTTAGACTTTGGTTTGAGGATGGAAGTAAAAAAATCTTATGACGAGGACGGTGAATTATTGATGGGGCAAACAAAAAAAAATCCCTAAAGAAAGAAACTGGCGCAGACGCGGAAATGTTGACGTGCAGCGCACCAGGCGACCGGACTTAATCGTCAGGGTACCTGAATGTGACAGCGCCATCCATCCACATGCACATCCACCGTAGTTCAGGGAGGAGGCTCCAGCAGCTCATTATTACGCAGGTCCAATATAGCCCACGCAGGAGCGCCCCCTAGCAGTGACGGGACGCTGCCAGCGCCGGCCGAAGCCAGTAGCCTCTCTGATGGATGGAACAAGCGCCCTGCCCTGCCTTGCCCCCCCCGCGAGGAAGCGTTCCTGGCCTGGCCCTGGCCAATTTTCCCACTCATGGCGTGTCCAGCAGCATCCATGTAACACTCTCAGGTTCATCAAAGCCAGGTTACAGCAGCATGCTGCTGGCACCTCTGGGTTCGCCGGCCTCTCCCTATTGGGTGGGATCGCTGGACAAAGTTGCAGCAGGTACCTGTAATTTATCACACAACCGACAAGGATCGCCTCATGGCGGACGGGAAAAGGGGGCCACCCCCATCGGTTCACGACGCTGCGCAGTTCACCGCCCTGGGATCCACGGCCCAGACGAAACATGGCAGCTCGTCATGTCACGCCCAGCCAGAAGGCGGCTGGCGTCCCGGAGCTGGGATCAACCTTTGTTTTGGGCTGAAAAAAAAAAGACGAGAAACACATGAAAGAAGCAAAACAGAAGATGCGAAAACGCCGCCATGCGTCCCTTGCATGTTGCACCCCTACTTTGTGACGCTTCGTATTTGCCTCTCACCACCCCTACCTTGCACGCAATGCAAATGCAGCTCCTGCCTGTAATTCAGAGACCATCATGTCCCTGACGACACTCCGAGTCCAAGACAGGACAGGACGTTGTATCACAAGCCCGCCGACACCACCTCCTGAATGCTTCTCCTTCTCCCCCCTTCCTCTCCCCCCCCCGTCCCACGTCGCACGGAGTAATGTGACATTTTCACAGGCGCCTCGCCTCCGCCGATGAATTCAGCTTATCCGCCTGGCCGCATAAAGGTCCAAGCACGAGCTAGAAGCGAATGCGTGGACCAACATTTTTGACACTATTGACCTGACCCGTCCTCAGCCAGCTGCACCTATGCGCAACTTGCAGCTGCATCTTTTTTATTGCAATTTCTTTTTTCTTCTCAATTCCCGTCATCTGCAGCTCGTCAATGCACCAACAATTTGACCTCAACGTGTGGGGATTTTGTTGTTGTTGTTGTTGTCTCTCTCCCAAATTCCCGGATTTCCTTTTGCTTTTTTTTTTTCTTCTTCTTTCTCCCTCCTCTTGGTAATGGTTGTCATCCCGATACCGATGTTACTTCCTTGCTAAGAACCATCATGCAAAAAGCATCGATGTTCATCCTGATTGGGTCGATTAGCATTACTAGTCATCGCATTCTTTTTGTCTGCTTTCTTTTTCCACATCAGCCAGTTCTCTAATGCCACGTTTCATGGAAAAATTAAAAAAAATTTCCAGGTCCCTAGTCCTGGAACACCATCATCTAATCTCAGATCCTTCTCATCCATTATGATAGCCCCATCGCTGACCACAGAAATAGTAAGTTCTCCTGCAGTCTCGATTGGCTGTGGATCTTGCGAGGAGGTGCCCTGTAATGGTTATAGAGCTGATGCGGGTCTGTTACCAATCGCAACGCGCCTTTTGCTCCCCAACGACGTAATCCATTCTCCTGTGCGCCTCGTTCAGACGAACTTTTTATGGCTTTTGCCGGTAATTGCCTAGATGCGTCACAGTTAGTCTCAATATATTCGGGCTAAATTCAGAATTTTTTTTTAGCTCCCACAATAGTTTCATCATAAAAAGAAGCAAAGTCATCTGACACGTCTTTTGGGCCTTCTCGCACCCTTTGTCGAGCTGAGACTTAGATCTGATCGACGTGATCGGGACTGGTAAAAAGAAAGAAAACAAAGCAAACAACAAGTCAAAGTTCGCATTTGCATCACTCTGATATTCACGGAGCCTCCATACCCCAATGCCATATTCAAGCCTTTGCATCGCTTCCTGCAGACCATACATGGCGCACACTTGTCCAAGCCCCCCTGTTTCACCTATACGCCGTCCGTCCTCCGGCCTCGGTACCTACTGGTCGGAATATGTCTAGTTGACCAAGTGCCATGTCTCGCAAAATCGCTCAGGGTTTAGCTTGGTGGCCCATTTTTTGTATTCATGTCTAATATGTAGTAACTCCAAAGTGCGGTGTTTTTTTTATTCTCTCTTGTGGTTGCTTTTGTTTCTTTTCTATTGCAAAAAAATTTGACTGGTCCCTCACCCAATGTATTTTTATTTCCGTCTTTTTGTTAGCTTGACCAAGCAAGTGGCCACCAGGTATCATCAATTTCAAATTTATGTGTAGCGCCGTCTCCAGTGCATTTAATGTCATCTATACAATGGAGATATTTAATCGTCAGCGAATGCCTCGCTGCGAGCCTGAATGTTGCTCTTGTCGGTCTCATCCTTGGATGGTCGGTTGGCAATAAGTCGCTGGCCAGGTTAGTTCGCCTTCCAAGTGAGATGAGACAAGTTTTACTTACCACGAGGTTTCTCAACAAAATAGCAATGGTCACCTTGCCAACCGAAGGCACGTAAATAGAGGCCTTCTCCTTGATGGCAGGGCCGTCAAAGTTTCGGTATGACGAAAAGTTGATGCAAACGGCACCATCGCGGATGAGGTCAGTAGGAACCTTGAAGGACTCAACGGGAACGCCGCCAATGACAACGTCACTGAGGGGAAGGCACTGTTCCAAGCCCCAGTCCTCCTTGTCCTCGACCTTGTGGCGGACCTGCTTGATACCTTGGCCACGGGTGAAGAGCTGGACACCAGTAATGTCGACCGAGTAGACGGTAGCACCATCGTTGGCGAGGAGAGCTGCAAGGGGTCGACCGTTGACCTCGGATCGGTTGATGACAGTGATGGTCTTGCCAAACAAGCGGTTGCCGGGAGCCAAGATGGGGTTGTAGATCTGCAAGTACTCAAGAATCTTGACGACGGCAAGAGGGGTGCAAGGGAGGATAGACTTTTTGCGGTTCTCAGGGGCGTCCAGGAAACGAATGTTGTGGTACATGTTGTGGAGGTGCTGATGTCTGAGACCTTCCACATCCTTGGAAAGCGCGACAGTTTCCTGAACGTACTTGTCATGGGTAGGGTTTTTGGGGAAGATGGGGTAGTAGACGATGGTGCCATCAATGGTCTCGTCCTCGTTGGCCTTCATGATCTCCTCCTCGAGGAGATCCTTGTCGACATTTCGAAGGTCGAATTTGAACCCGCTGGAACATGAGTTAGCCACGGTATCCAAGGTTGCCCGGTCCGCCCGGCTTTTTCATGAGGTTTCTCTCACTTCTCCTCGCAAGTCTTCTTAGACCACTCAGCATACTTGACAGCGGCGGGATCGCCGTTTGCGAGAAATGCGGCAAGAGTGGGCTCCCCGGGGTTTGAGCCTTGGACCTTGGCGAGAGTCTCCTTGACCTCAACTAGGAGGTTTTTGGCGATGGTCTCGGCCGTGATGACCTTGCAGGTCTTGGGTGCTTGCTGCTCAGCCATTTTTGTTTTTCGGTATTCAAGAAAAAGGCGCAAGACCTAGATGGTATTGTCAGCCTTAAATATTTTCCCTCGGTCATGTTACTCACGCTTGTTGAATGAACACGGGCGTGATCGGTTCTGGTGAGCCCCACTACCCGGCTTGGAGTTTGAGATGAGTGTCGAGAGTGCTGCAGCGCAAAAGACGGTATCAGTAAGCGATTCACACGAGCGCATTCACAGTGATGAGAAAAGGAGAAATTTGCGCTCGGGAGAATGTTTTGGATCAACGCACAATTGCAAGAAAAGATTTTGGTTTCGAGTAGAGGTCCTGCCAATCATGGAGGGGCAGTTGATGCAGAGAATTAATTGCGAGGAAAAAAAATTCGGTCCCAGGACCCCTCCACTGGATTTACCCCTCTTACTTAGTCTGGATTAGCGCAATGACGTTGTGAGTTGGAGACGGGACCCTCCACGGCAATCCTGGAATCCCCTCACAGTGCGCCATCATCTTGGGCCAAATAATATATTCATGATTTATCTCACATTGCTAAAAATAAACCAGACCCTGAGTTTCATTGCTACATCATTCGTATTCATGAGGCACTACGTAATTTATCATTATTTCACCTAGAATCTCTTCATCTAAAACCATGAGTGGCTTTACAACGACAAAAGGGTACTTGGTGATTGCTGTGCATCTAGAAGATGCATGTGAGAGTGTCTTGTGATGATTTTGGGTCACCATATTCAATAAAATATAGCGCAATTAGCCCACCACCTTCATACCCAGGCAGCCTCGTGCACTTGGAGGGAAAATATCTCTTGTACCAGAAAGGGATACATCTTAATGACGTTACTTTATAACAAAAATTTCAACATGGCAATGGAATATTGCTGACCCATTCCCCAAGAACCGCGCAATTTATGGTTGAAACAAATTCAGAAACGAATAGGAAGTCGACAATAGCCACCTTCTCCTCACCTTCTCCGAAATATCCCTCCCCCATCTTCCTCTCATATTCTGCCGGCGTCACTCCGATTCCCCCGCATCAACCTCGGCCCTGTTGGATGAACCAGACACTCATGCACCAAAAATCAAACATCAAACACATGTTCTGTGAAGTGGTAGCAACAGACTAAGGCAGTTATCACAATTGTAGGATATGAAACCATCATGCATTGTACACTGAGACTAGTGCAAGGTGTTGGTTTTGTTAAAATACTTCTGAATTAGAGTGGAGAAAACTGGCCCGTTGTTCAGGCATGAGATTTTTCTCGGCATAATCCACATGGGCTATGGACGACGGTGATATCAGGGCTAGCTGAGACTGATCGACCTGGAAGTTTCGTCATGCCTTTGATGTAACTCCACAGAAGCTCATTGTCATTAGGATGGCAACATGCGCCTCACAAGAACGCTACGAAACATATTTAACGTCAATGAAAATTACACTGAACCATGCTTCAACATTCGAGAAAGCAAAAATTTGCATGTAGCCAGACGGTTTGTCAGGTGCAGGATCTTGGAGATTGATCTCGACACCGTTAGATGGATGGGCATTGGCATAGCCTGGAGAAGGATGCATATCCCATTGGATATTATGTCATTATTGATCATGCTTTGAGATAGTCAGGTCAGTAGTTATGTTTTTGACAAGTTGACCCTTTTCTTCTTTTTTATGGCGAACAGAAAAGGCTCATATGATAGATGAGTGTGTGGAATCACAAGCTGAGAAGATGGCGCAAATCGGAGAGCATGAATACGTTAGAGAGAGCACATTACTTAATGTCAGTGAAGTTCTAGTCCGTTCCTAAGAACAGGAGCTCAACAAGGTCGGAACCTTGGAGCAGGCTGCCTAGATATATGCTTTTCAATACAATGGTCGCTGGAGCCTAAAGGTAAAGCAACAAGAAAACTCTTAGAGAGAGCACACTGCAAATTATAGAGCTTAGTGAGAGCACAAGGCAAAGGAAGCGTAAACCGAGCTTGCCGGGAATGCTTTCATCTGACTGTGACCTCATCACCAAATGTGCCTGTGGCGACTTTCATGATTTCCATGTCCCGCAACTCTTGATGTGTCATGTGGTTCATGCTGCCTGTCCTCGGCCCACCGGACGAAAAGAAACAAGGCATCCCAACGCATATGCGATATGCTAGGAGCTCTCGATGAGACTAAGCATCGCAAATTTTGATCTAAGCAAGAGGGAATTCATGCATCCTCCGGCACTGCATGGCAGTGTCAGAGGAAAGCGGATGGTGAGACTCAGAGTCCTGAGGCGTGGCAAGAAGCAAGTAGCATCCTGTTTTCCGAGGAGATATGAAGCATTGGCAGAATCCCCCGCGTGTCTCACGCACCAAACAATGAGAATTATTGGCATCATCAGCTCGCGCCGGAGCGGGGATTTCCGGCGTGCCATTTGACTTTGGCTAGTTTTTCCGTCAATGTCCGGCACTGGGCTAGCGCCCCTAGAGCTCTCGATGGCATTATGGGCCGCACCACCTTGGATAAATAATCGGGGCTGCTGTGTTCCTTAGGTCCGCTGCTATGTAGTTGTGATAACCTCATGGCGATCCCGGGTCCACCCATGTGGTTGTACAAATTCGTTGTAGTCAGTATCGAGTCAGATCATCTGAAATCGGCAGGGCGCCCACACCCCACGAGATGCATGCAAAAAGCACGATCTACGGCAATTCACAAAGGAAAATTCGGCTACTGCACCCCGGCCCAGCCGTGGAGTTGGACCCTCGTTGGCCATGGACGCATGCAACCCGGGGGATTGGGAGGTGAAGCTGCCTTTTTTTTTTTGTTTTGTTTTGCGCCGTTATCAATGCGGCAACAGAAACGGCGGCATGGTCTAACTAGCCTTATCAGCCCCCACGGGCGCAGCCCCAGATTCTGGTTCGTGAGTACTCCAACTATATATGGTTGGCACCCCGCCGTCTGTTGCTCCGCGGAGATTCACTCTTCAACTTGGGTAGATATCACTATAGCTTATCTTTGATAAGCTAACCACGGTGCAAAAGCCCCCCCTTGGCACTACAACATGATTCCCTGCTGAAGCCTTGCAGCCTTGCGTCTGGCTGCTTCGCTGTTGTCGCACTCGAAAATCGTGCGCCCAATGGCGGTCTAGCCATTTGTCTTGGAAGCCTTGGCTTATCATGGGCTAGCAGCTTGAGCCGCAGCTAGTGCTGTCGGTGAAGCCAATGCTTTTTTGGCACATGCATACCTCATCAAGCGCTGAGTGTGGCTTCTTATCTCTATCAAATTCCTTTTTTCCCCAGCTCAGCTCGAGGGGCGAACGTCTCACAAGACGTGGGACAGTCAGATTTGGTCAGAACGTCCGAGGAAACCTGCTTCATGGCCAGATTCCTCCTTGAGCATCATCCAGCGGCCTCTTACGTCCCTGTTCCAAGGAAATCGACAGGTCGCCTTAGTTTAAAATAAAACACAGAAACACGCACCTGGTTGCACAGACTCGGCGACATTGTGCGCAAGGCTCTCAGAATCGGCGTCAGCGAGCTGTCTCTGCAAAAAGTTGGCATCAGAGCGCCGGGTCTAGACCTTGCTTTCTTTTCGCAACGACGCCTCATAGTGAGCCACAGAAAACTTGTCACTTCGCGATCCGCGGACCGTTCCTGACCCCCGTCATTCCCACTGACCTTATCGGATCAGCACGGGAGCGGACTTGATTGTCAGTTCATGCATCTCCGCTCTCCGGAACAGAGTGCAACTCCATCGAAGCCATTCTCCAGTAAAACGTGCAGCCTCGATAACATCCCCTTATCGAGCCGGACTTGGCGTTAGGAGCTTTGGAGATCCGGAGATGCTCAACTCGGTCTGTTTCGAGTCCATCGCATGAATATACTTGATTCAGTCTATAAATCCCCAGGGGTTCGTTCGATCCCAAAGAGGCATCCCAGACGACAATCACTGCAGGATCTTGATCGCATAAACAGGCTTCAAGACTCTTGTCAAAGGCTCATAACCCCCCTCCGAGCGAAACATCCAAGAATCAACATTCGCCATGGCCTTCAAACTTGCCTATTTGTGGCAATCGCCTGAGCTCAACCCCATCAACAAAAAAGCCAGGAGTGTTCCATTTTTCAACCCCATAGACCTTCATGGACGAGTCTTCCTCTTCTCCTGGCTCGGTTTCATGCTTTCATTCTGGGCATGGTAAGTTGGTTGTATTCGAGGCATTGTACCTGTTGGCTAACTCTGTCCAGGTACACATTTCCCCCCCTGTTGACCGTCACCATCAAGGAGGATCTCCACTTGACACCGGCCCAAATCGCCAACTCCAATATTGTTTCCCTCTCGGCAACGTTCTTCCTTCGATTCATCACCGGTCCGCTTTGCGATCAGTTTGGTCCTCGAAAAGTATACGCCTCTCTTATCTTACTTGGATGCTTCCCCATTGGCCTTGCTCCCCTTGTCAAGTCTGCCAACGGTCTGTATGTCTCTCGTTTCTTCATTGGTATTCTGGGAGCAACCTTTGTCCCCTGCCAAGTCTGGTGCACTGGTTTCTTTGACAAGAACATTGTCGGAACTGCCAATGCCCTTTCTGGGGGATGGGGTAACGCTGGAGGAGGCATCACCTACTTCATCATGCCCGCCGTTTTCGACTCCTTGGTCGCTCATCAAGGGCTCTCTCCCTCCAAGGCGTGGAGAGTGACCTTCATCGTCCCCTTGATCTGCCTGATTGTTTGCGGCGTCAGCATGCTGCTCCTCTGTCCCGACACGCCCACGGGACCATGGAACGACCGCGCCCAGCAAATTCGAGCCAACATGGAATCTCTTGGTCTCAGCGATGCCGACACTGTCACACCTGGAGTTCGTACTCCTGGCTCCGTCGTGGATGAGGAGAACAAGGGTAAGTCTGAGAAGGGTATGAAGGTTGGCAACGCCAATTCCATCAACCAAGGCGAGGCCCTTGAGATAGCCCAGGGAGAAATTGTCGTCAAGCCTACCTGGAAGGAGGCTCTTCCAGTGGTCTACTCGCCTCAGACCATCTTCCACGTTGCCACATATGCATGCTCATTCGGCGGCGAGCTGGCCATCAACGCGATTCTGAGCTCGTACTTCAAGAAGAACTTTCCTCACTTGGACCAGACAAAGGCGAGCAACTATGCTGCCATCTTTGGTTTCCTCAACTTTGTGAACCGTCCACTTGGTGGTGCCATTGCGGACATTCTGTACAACAAGTGCGGACGCAATCTCTGGCTCAAGAAGGGCTGGATCACGACATGCGGTCTCTTGACTGGCGCCCTTCTCATTGTCATTGGCAAGGTCAATCCGTCCGAGGCTAATGGCGGTAAAATCGGTACTCTCGTTGGTCTCATCGTTCTCATGTCCGTCTTTCACGAAGCTGGCAACGGTGCCAACTTTGCCCTGGTCCCTCACGTTCACCCATTTGCGAACGGTATCCTCTCTGGCCTCACCGGAGGCGGTGGCAACCTTGGCGGCATCCTCTTTGCCATTATTTTCCGCTTCATGAACCAAGGAAACGACTACGCCATGGGCTTGTGGGTTATTGGCATCATTCACATTGGGTTGAACCTTGCTGTTTGCTGGATTCCACCATTGCCTCGTGGACAAGTTGGCGGACACTAATGATTTAGAAGATGATAGGGAGGGAAAAAAAGGGTTAATGGACAATAAACAATAATAATCGAAACGGTTATTTTTGGTTCAGGAATGTGGTTCATTGGTTAGCAGGCGTTGTTTGCACGGGGAAACTAGGCTATGTAACGGTGTGTCTTGACTAAACGACTATGGGCTCGGGAATCGGGGTTGGCATGGATGGGTATCGCTTTCGCTATTGATAGTAATTGACGACGCCACATCGATCAAAGCCTTGTACGGGACGGAACGTGCACGCAGACATCGGCAACTCCCAGCTTCCCGCTTTTTTTTTTTTTTTTCCCTTTCCCTTTTCGCTTCTAAATGATCGTCGAGGTGCTTGCCCTTCGTTCCCCTCTCTCCCCGTCGACGGTCCCGGCTAGCGGAATGCCGATCAAGTTACGACGCCAGACAAGGGGGGGAGATGTGAATGTCTCGACAAATGACGTGCAGTTCTAAACGTCCATGCACACCCCGTCTCGGTTTTTTTTTTAAAAATAAAATAAAAATATGACAAGATAAAAAAAAAAGTTCTGCAACGTGGGCAGTAATTAAACCCAGATCGACACTTACCCACCCCACGGGCGCCCGCAAGAGAGAGAGCCATGTCATCGCCCGGGCGTCGGTCAGACCATCCATCATCCGCAGGGCGTTGCGCCCTAGAACCGTTGGCGACAGGCCCAATTGGGCTATCCGTTCAGCCCGCCGCGGGGAAATAAATGCGTGTATACGAGGAATTGATATCGGCAACAGAGTTTTTTTTGCCAAGGAAAGACCGAGGAACGGACATGGGCGATGACAAAGAAAACAAATGAATTGTGCTAAATTTGTGCCCCACACACAGAGAGTAAGTAAGTATGTGAACAATTTATCAGATTCCTTTAGTGTGACTCAAGTATACACAATGACCTAAATCCGTCCCACAATGTCTTTCTTTTCTGGAACATTTGCATGTGCACGTGATCAATCTTGTTTGGATTCAGCTGTCAATGGAATGCTGTGTACGATAGATTACGTTGCTAGCTCGCACAAAGATTGGCAGATTGACAAGGGCAGTGTGAACAAAGAGATTTGGCAGGTTTGTCAAGTTCAGTTCGTCCGCAGAATTACCATACCAGTTCGTGCGTGACTGGGTCCCCCGGGAGGCTCGGGTACGGGAAAGGCGACGAAAAGCTTAATCCATACTTCGCTTAAACATGAAATGAAATGATAGCAACGACTGGACTGTATGTATGTATGTAATTACTTCGTTCAATCAATCACACCAGATTCGGGATGCCGCACACCATCCCGCTCGCTTTCGGTGCAGGTGCTCGAGGACGGACCCGTTGTCATCATCTCCATTCCAGTGAGCCCTGCTCACCTCATCCCGCATGACTAGCCCGCCTTGGTACACGGCTGCCATGCGTCCTCCCGCAGCCCGTTTTTCTTTCTGCTGCGTTCCAGTCAGACGGCTATGCACGAGCCCAAAGCACATAGCATAATTTCCTTGGCAGCAGCAATGCGCGTAACCATCCGAAAAGGAATTTTCTTTCCCTGCGCGCACCGTTGATGATCAATTGCGCAAGGATCCCTGCCCTTGGGGGAGCATGGATATTTGCCTAGTGAGACGGCCACGGCAACTGGCAAGAGTTTAATGAAATGACAGCAAGAGTCGCAGTGTCACGCAGGCAAGGCTGATGCAAAAACAATTCAAAGATTTCATTTGTCTCATCAGACTAATAAAATACATCATAAGGTAGAAGAAACTGAGCGTGGATGGATGGAAACCAGAGAGCTGGGCTAATTGTCTATTAGACATAACAGCAAGTACACAGGCGTGCTACATCAAGAAACTTGAGACAATAACCCAAGGTGGGTTTTTATGTTTTTATCCATAATACATTAATCCTGAGGAACCTTCCTTTCCTTCTCCTACACCAAAAGACAAAAAGTATGTACGCAAATGGCCAGACATGAAGAATGTTTCCAGACAAAAGAAACAAGAAACCCTCTAAATGTGGTCATGAGGTCATGACACCATGTAGAAACCAAAATGAGCCACCTGGTTTACCCTTCTTACAGAGCGAAAGCGGCGAGGACGATACCAGCAACGGCGGCCACGGGGGCAGCGAAGCGGGCACCAGCACCAGTGACGGGAGTGGCAACAGGGGTGGTGCTGGGAGAGTAAGGGCTGCTGGGAGCAGTGTAGACGGGGGGGACGTAGGAGGTGCTGAGGGTGGCGTTGTTGCAAGGAACAGACACAACGGGGACGGTAGCCTGGGGAGGAACGTAGGGAGCGCTGGTGGCGGGGATGGTGCCGTTGGCGCAAGGGACGGTGGTGGTCTGGGCAACCTCGACAACGGTGGTGTAGCCGCCAGCAGGAGCAGTGTAGACAGCAGAGTTGGAGGAGAGGCTGATGGTCTTGGTGCCAGTGGGGGCGACGTAGACGGAGCTGGAGGAAGCAGCGCTGACCTCAATGTGGAAAGCGGGGGAGTACTGGAAGGTGTTGGAGTCGGTGGTCAGGGTGAAGGTCAGGCCGTAGAAAGCAAGGCCGCCGAAGCTGCTGGGGATGTTCCAGGTGAAGGTACCAGCGCTGGTGCCGACGGCTTCACGATAGTTAGTTATCAAATCTTTCGAAAGGAAGCCAGTTTTTCACTTACTGCCAAGAGTCTGGATAGGGCTCTGGCCGTTCTGGGTAGCACCACCGATGAGGCCAACGGTGACCTCCTGGTTAGCCCACTTGGCATCAGTCTTGCCCTCAGCGGCAGCGGTGCCGGGAATGGGCCAGGTCCAGGTGATGGAGCTGCCAGCGGCGACGGTCTCAGCGGAGGCAGAGACGTAGAGGAAGCCAGAGGTCTGGGCGAAAGCAGAGGCGGCAAAAGCCAGGACGGAAGCAACGGAGAACTTCATCTTTTCGGATTAAGATATTATGAATGAGAGTGGGTAGGTGAGAACCTTGGTTTAAAGAGAGTGACTGAGGTGGGATGAAGAAGTGATTGGAACGCAAAAAGCGGGTGAGGCTTCGTAGTTATAAGTAAAAGAGTGTCGGGGGCTGAAAGCCGGTGCTGAGTCTAAGGAGTGACTAGTTGTGGGTGAGGAGGAGAGGAGAAAGGACAGAAGCCTGAGCTGAAGAGAGAATAAATGCCGGCGTGTGATGGTGAGAGCTAGGCTGCAGGCCTCAGGCGCACTTGCCAAATGGGGCAACAGGAGATGACGCTAAAGCAGGTACGACAATAGTCAAGGTACGTACTCCCCCACTCCCATGTGGAGTTCTGCCCGGCTGTCCGTGCGAGCGACTGGAAGGTACGTACACTTTGACGCCGGAGCGAGCTTAACGGGCGAATGGGCGGGGCCTACAACCTGGCCACGCTAGGGATGCCAGTCCCCAAGCACCAACGCGGCGCTGTCGGGACGAGAACCAACCTAGCGTAGCCAAAGAAAGGTGGATTCCAGGGATACGAGGAGTAAAGGTCCAGGGGTACGTCGCCGCCCAGACAAGGGCTGCCTGCCTGCCTTCCAGACCGACAGAAAACAGGTTGCGCCGCGTGATTCTGCCAGTCCTTTTTTTCTTCTGTGGACTCCAGCCGCAGAACCGATGGATGGTACCACCACACCCACCACCCACTGGAGGTTTCCGCCACAGAGCGGACGTAGCACGCTGAGCAGAACACAAAAAAAAAATCTATGCGGGAAAAGATCGCTACTACACCCAAGACATCTGAAGCTTTCCGCTTCCTACGTCCTAGCTTCAAGTCAACATCGGTAATCTAACAGCAAAAGGGGCCCTCCCTGTTTTCATGTAAGCCCGCGAGTCGACACGAGTCGATGGCGACATGAGATGAGATGAGCCAAAGCCATACGTCTACGTTCTCCCTAGGAATACAACGTTGTAGTGCGGTATCGATCGGGCTGGTCGACTAACCGACGACCCTTGAATGGTCGAGGCCCTAATTCAATGCTGGAGGTCATTTCCCAGGGATGGGGGACAAGATCGGGCCACGGACCCGAAACTGAGCAACGGTGGAAAAGAAAAGCGCCTCCCCTAGGGGATGGGCAATTTAATCTGCAGAGTGAAGAGATTGGCGATTGGCTGCGCTTCAAGAGGAAAGGCTTGGCGTCCCATCCAGACCCCATCCAGACACCCTCTTGTTGGTTGTTGAAAGATTTCCAGGGGTACGCATGGAGTCAGCGAGGCGCAGAAATGCGTAGGGCCTGCCTGCTCTTGCTGCTTGTTAGAGGCAGCCGTGTTTTTTTGGGGGGGGCTAATCTACACCACAGCGGAATGCATACTTCCCGCATTTACCGCTCCCTCGTCACCGTGCAGCTCATTTCCTCTTCGCGTGTTAGCGAACGTTGGGAGATCGTCTTTTAGCAAAACTCCGAAGGTCACTCAAGTATGACACCAGAAGGACCCGAAGGTGAGACCCCCTCGCTGACATGCGCCATCATTTCATCGCCCATGCTGGCAAGCAGGGTGTCAAGCTTACCGAATAGACGCAATGCCACCTTTGGAAAGAGTCTAGGGAACAAGCATAGAGCATGTCTCGGGCCATACCTCGAACCAGCAGGGCTGAGCCAAGCACCATGCAGCCCATCGTTGTCGCTATCCAATGAGCCTACGACTTCACTACCAGGCTTAGTCCTTGTTTCCTTTAGGCAGTCGCCGGCGCCCGCCCATGGTGCTCAGTCGCACGAGTCATCGGGTCAATTCCTCCCAGTCCTCTATGGGAACAATGCTAGTGCCTAAAGTCAGGCATGCGTTAGGTCCAAACGATGCGTTTCGGCACACCGCTTACGGGGACCAAAAAAAATGCAGGCAGGCTGAGAAACCAATTTATCTGAATCAGGCTTTTACGCCGTGGTCAGGGCTGAAATTTGGCGTTTATTATTATTCTTTTTTTCCAGGCTAAGAATCCTTAAACTTTTGTTCCCCTCCACCATTGACATCGCATGATTGCCGCTGTGGCTCATAGGGCTGCTTACTTCCTTGATGGAACGCATTAACCATTTGCTTGATCGGAGACGGGGTGGTCTGGATCCCGAAATAGACGAGACCATGAGAGATGACACCTCCATGATGGCGACAGGGATTCCAAAGTAAGAGGGGTGGTTAACGAGATGACTCCGTCAGAGAAAAAAACTGTAATGGAATTGGCATCATATTGCCCATCAACTGGTTCATCGACTTGCCCATCACCATCTGGATTTGATGATCATTCTTTTGAGAGCTAGTTTTGAACACGACCTTCAGGAAGAAATCGGGGGTCCGTTCCTTAGGTGCTTCAAGGTGAGACTCTGACATCACTGATCAGCGTTCGAGAGCTGGACACCAGTTGGATGTTTCAACACCCCCGCTCCAAACCGAATATTCCCTCATTCGCGCCAGTTGCCAGGGTGTGCGCATGTAACCTTTTTTTCGTACTCCAGGATCACCATGGAGCCTCGCGTACGCCCCCGAAAGTCAACATTGGTTCTCGCATCGCCGAATTACCCCGACCAATAGAACGTGCAGGCAGCACTGCCGCATCTCATCTAAGATTTTCCAGGGCATGGAACACTGCCAAAGCTTTTGATGACTGTCTGCTGAAGGCCGGCGGTCTTTCCGAATACTGTTGGCCTTGGTCCGCCTGTCCCCGCGCCTGTCCTGCATAAAGAGTCTTTATGAGCATGCCTTGCGCGACCACACAGTTGCCTCGCGCAGTCCGTCGTCTCTATCCGTTCGCCAACCGAGTGAAACACCAGGTCTCTCTCACTGACCCACATATGCCCTGCCCGCAAACACAGACGCATAGCGTTCAAAAGCAAGCACCTCAACGGCCTGTCCGACTCTGTGTTTCAATACCAGGGAGCATTAAATGGGTCGACGAGGATACACCGGTTGTCTGTTTAACCCCCCCATGATTATCCCCCGAGTCGTCGGCATCGCCATATGGTCGGGTACCAGGGATTGATCCCAACATAAGCCGGTTTATGAGGCCGGTCGGTTCATGAGTTCTTCTCCAACTGCCGGATTCCTCCCAGCGAGGCACGGATGTTTCCCAGTCAGCCACAGCTGAACCCCCCATTCGATAGCGTTACACATCTACATCCACGGCGCATTACCCAGTCGAAACGGCGTCCAGTGCCTAACGAGGAGCATCCATCCAACCGTTCAGCTCCATACGCCACCCCCAATGTTATTTTACAATTGCCAGCCACCAACACGATCTAACCGCCTGGGATTGTTCACAAGTGCCGTTTCCCAATCGCAGTGAGACACATTGTCCATTCTCATACTTGAAAATGTCACAAAACTGCAGGCCCATCGTGACCAACATCCGGTTCTCGACCATGGAACTCCGGATGTGGCCAGCCGGGAGTAGGTGAGGCGTTGTCGGTGTGACCCAGAGTTTATGTCATTGCAAGACACGCCAAACCAAGTCTCAGCAACGGCATTCCCCAGTTTCTTTTGTTCCACTGACCCGCCGTTTCCGTCCTTCCTGGCATCCAATGTCTCGCATCGCTCTGGTGGCAGAATAGCAAGGCATCGCCTGGCACGTCTAGAACCCGGTCCAGGTCAGGTGAACCATGTTCGTAAAGCACGCGGCATTGTTGAACCAGTTCTAACTACGTTTCCAATCGGAACGTATGAGTTCCATTTTGAAATGTGACTACTCCAAGATTGATGAGCCCGTGATTTCCATCACTATAATGGCGATGATGGCGGTGTCCATTCAAAAATGCCCCTGTAGATATTAGCTCCCTAACAAAAGTACACCAACGAACCATTTGCAGGGCATTATTGACGGCTGACCCGCCATGTGGCTCCAGTGGTGTTGGTGGTTGCTGCTAGTTTATCAATCCATTTCCACACTGCAAGCCAAATAAGCTATTGATTAAGCCGATGCCAGGAGGGGCAAGCGGCAGCCACACACTGGTACACCGTTTTGAGGAGGGGGAGGGGCGCAAAGAGAACAACGGAATCAGTTTTATCGACCCGTATGGGCCTCATAGGCTAGAAAGTGTGCTTTCTGAGGCAGTAGTGAGTATTGCATACGGCCAGCATTGCTCCAATCAGCATCGATTCAAGATGTTGTTGCTCGAAACCGGGATGATGCTGGCGGCGTCATTTGCCACCATCAGCCTCTAAGCGCCATTCAAAGATCTCTGCAAATCACAGCCATGGTTAGGGTGCGACGGTTGGTTCACAGTCCTACCCTAAATGCCAGATGATGGGATCGCAATTTCCTTCCTTAGAAGTCTGGAAGGACATGGGCATGTAAAGGAAAAGAGAAAGGGGAACCGGTGGCGCGACAGTATGGGCAATCTAGGCCAGCTTGGCTCGACTCCATCGCACCGGTTGTCCATTTCCTCGCAAACGGTAGTATGCTGTTTCAACACGTTTGTGAGCGATTCCAATGTGAGTGTTCGAGTAAAGTCATCCGTCCGTAACCTTGTTGCCATTTCCCAAAGATCTGGTAAGTGGTTCCTGACACTTCAGGGGTGGCGCGGGCCAATCATGACGCCGTCTCGGCGCTGCCCGCTAGCCTCGCGACCAATTTTCGATCCACCTTTCCCACTTTCTCAGCCTTGCCCAGCAGCAACCTGCGCGTTAGCTACGCTACTCTACCACGCCAACCCGAGGAGGCCCCTTCTTTCAACGTCGCGGAGAATATGGCGTCTGAAGACGGCCATCCCGACGTGACGCCCCCGCACAAGCGACGAAAGACACGCGACGATTCACCTCCCCCATACACGAAACGCGACGACGGCGGCGATCGCCGGACTTCAACCCGAGAACACCAACGAGACAGCAGGACCATGAGCCGCAGCCCGCTGGGTGACGACGCTGAATCCAAATACTACGAGTCAAGATCACGGTCGCAATCAAGATTACGATCAAGATCCAGGTCCAGCACCCGGTCGAAGCGCTCACTCCAATCGCGATCACAATCTCCTCGCTCACCATCGCGTTCTCGCTCCCGTTCCCAAACATCTACCAACCGCACACGAACCGATTCTCCCTCCCCTCTTCCTCGCGAACCCACCCCTCCACGCGAACTCCTCAAGCCCAACTACCGTCCTCGTCTTGCACTCCACGGTCACACCAAACCCATTTCTCAAGTTCGCATCTCGCCAAATGGTCGGTTCATAGCCTCGGCCTCGGCCGATTCTACCCTCAAAATTTGGGATGCAACGACGGGTGCGCATATGGACACTCTCGTCGGCCATATGGCCGGCGTCAGTTGCCTAGCTTGGACTCCTGATAGCAACACTATTGCCAGTGGCTCAGACGACAAAGCCATCCGACTCTGGGACCGCGTGACGGGACGGCCGCGGACAACCAGTCGCAAGTCCTCGACTGGTCAGGAAATGGCTCCGTTAAAGGGTCATCACAACTACATCCACTGTCTAGCCTTTTCACCAAAGGGTAACATTCTGGCCAGTGGTTCCTATGACGAGGCTGTGTTTCTCTGGGATGTCCGAGCTGGTAGACTGATGCGTAGTTTGCCAGCTCACAGTGATCCTGTCAGCGGCATCGACTTTTGCAGAGATGGTACACTAGTCGCAAGTTGCTCGACAGACGGTTTGATGTAAGTTGTCTCACGTTCGGGTGGTCATCTATTACTAACCTTAAGCAGCCGCATATGGGATACTTCAACAGGTCAATGTCTTCGAACCCTCGTGCATGAGGACAACCCAGCCGTCACCAACGTCTGCTTCAGCCCAAATGGTCGCCTTGTCCTCGCCTCAAATTTGGATAATTGCATTCGCATGTGGGACTATGTTGCCGGCAGTGTGAAGAAGACGTACCAGGGTCATATTAACGAGAAGTTTGCTGTCGGGGGCTGCTTCGGCGTCATCGATAACGAACCATTCATTGCATCCGCCAGTGAAGACGGCAGCATTGTCTTGTGGGATGTGAAGAGCAAAGAAGTGATCCAGCGTATCGAAGGCCACAAAGGTGTGTGCTTTTGGGTTGATGTGCATGGTGATACCATGGTTAGTGCAGGTCAAGATCTCACTGTGAGAGTATATCGGAGAACTGCAACGGACGGCGTAATTGAGGAACAGGGTCAGGGATTGCGGACAGAATTGCCCATCCGCCAGGACGATGTCAAAATGGAAGGTGCATAAAAGCAGGAATTAGCGAGGGCGTTACAGTGAAAATGAAACTGAATATATGGCCTCTAGCTTGAAAATAATTTTAACGATTATATGGAAACCTACATCTATGTTTTGCAGTTTGCTGGGTAGATTTGATCCTGCCGAATGACGAAATCGATCATCCATTCGTATAGGGTAGTCAAGGGAACAAAACCACAACAAGTTCACCCGCGAAGTTTTGTGCCGAATATACGTAACAATGGGGTCTATGTATGCTTCTGTTGGCTGGAGATCAAATTGAAAAATTGGCTAATATTCATCTCCCAATTCTCATCTTATGCCTAATCTTTGCTTCTTTGGCTTTTTTGACCCAAATCATCGCTGCAGAGTAGAATCGTTGGTGTTGTCTGAACGAGAAAAAAAAAGAATTAGTCAATAAATAGGTCGTCTTTAGCACTAGGCAAGTCAGGAAAAGGTGCAAATTTAGGACTTATTCCACAATACTCACGAATGATTGTGCAATTCTCTTTTCCGTACAATGTATGCCCCGTGGCCAATACTTCCACTCCTGACCATGATGAGTTTGTAATGCTCGGCTCCATTGGTGAGGTCTGAGGATCGTGGAGAAATAAACAGGGCACATGCTCATGAGCTTGAACCCCAAGCTATAAAGCTTCAAGGAATGAGAAAGATACAAGATTGAATAGTATGATTGATATAAAACTTGTCAAAAAGTTTGATTTCGCGTTTAACGTGGTTGGTGCTGAAACAAACACGATTGACAAAGATGTTTCTGTGGCAAGATCGAACTCCGTTACTTATTAGATTATCCTATAAAATACCTGTAATACACATATATGTATGACTCCTATACAAACAAAATACCTTCTCCATTTCCCTCGCCCCTCCTAGAATTAACAATTATTTTTTTTCTCCTCTAGTGTAAACCGAATCGCGCCTTTTTTTTTTATGATACAACTGTACAAATTAGACATGCAGGAAATGGTATGATGACTTGCCATCATGGCCTAGATGTGGATCTCAAGGTCAATGAGAGCACCAGCAGCATCGCTGGCGGTATTGGAGCGGCTGTCGGAGCGCCAAGCCTCAGCAAGGGGCGAGCCGCAGATCAGATCGTACCAGACGGAGGGCTGTGTGCTGTCGAGCTCGTAAGCAGATCGAGAAACGGGCATGCCGTAGAGGTAGCAGCGGGGCTGACCGGACTCGCTGGTGACGTAGCGATAGGCCTGGCAGCCGCGGGAAGCAACAGCGGTGCTCTGTGGAAGCCGAGTTAGTTGGTGTTTGCTGCTAAAAGGTGATGATGGATCAGATTGGATCTGGACTTACGTTGCAGAGTTGGTAACAGCCCTCGAGAGAAACAGCTACACCACTACGCTCTTGGGCGTACTCGGCGATGAAGTAGGCATTGGCAGGCTTGCCACGGACGTCACAATAGGCAGCCTGACGGCGAGGAGCACCATCCTCAACTGTGTCCTCGCAGATGGTAGTCTGAGGAGCAGGGACGTAGGTGCGGGTGTAGTTGAAAGTGGCCGAGGAGACGGGAGTGATTGAAATATCAATGATGCAAGTCTCTGAAGGAACTGTGCTAGTCGGGGTACCAGCGGTTGACAGGAAAGGGGTCACACTGAAGGTCCTGGCAGGGGGAGTCGGGGTCGAGTGAACCGAGACAGCTTTGCTAACGGATGGAAGAGTAGGCAGTGCATAAAAGCTGACGGCAGGGGCTGTCTTGTTGCTGGCAGACGGTGTCGAGGAAGTCTTCAAGCTCAAGAAAGTCGAGGTAGTGGGAGCAATGACCTTGACGGGAGGAGTTGTGACATTGACGACAGGCAGAGCGTAGACCATGGACGACTTGCTGGCGAGCCCCGAGGAGGAGAGAGTGATAGTCCTGATCAGAGTGGTAACGTTGGCCACAGGAGAACCGTATCCGATGGAAGCGTAGCTGGTGGGTGTCGCAGAAGGGGAGGTGACAACTCGGATGTGAGGAGTGGTGGCATTTGCGACAGGAAGGCTATAGGCAGCCGGAGCATAGCCAGTAGGTGTGGAGGATGCGGTGGTAGCTACTTTGGCGCGAGGAGCAGTAACGTTGGCAGCAGGAAGACTGTAGGCGACCGGAGCATAGCCAGTAGGTGTGGAGGGTGCGGTGGTAGCTACCTTGGCGTGAGGAGCAGTAACATTGGCAGCAGGAAGGCTGTAGGCGACCGGAGAGTAGGCGACCGGAGCATAGCCAGTAGGTGTGGAAGATGCGGTGCTGGCTACTTTGGCGCGAGGAGCAGTGACGTTGGCAGCAGGAAGACTGTAGGCGACTGGAGAGTAGGCGACTGGAGAGTAGGCGACCGAAGTGTAGACAGCGGGGGTTGGCACGGGAGTGGCCACCTTGATGTTAGGAGTAGTGACATTGGCAAAGGGAAGAGTGTAGACGGCAGAAGAGCGGCTAGTGGGCGTCGAGGAGATGGTGCCATTGCAAGGTGTTGTAGCAGAAGCGACCTTGGCGTGAGGAGTAGTCAAGTTCTTAGCAAGAGGAGTGTGAACAACCGAAAGCGCAGGAGTGAAGGTCTCGTTGCAGGGCGTGGCGTGGGGGGAGTGTGCGCTCAGCGTGTTCGATTGGAACTTGTAGGGAGTGTAGACAGGAGGAGTTGGTGATGTCCAATTGGCTAGGAGGTAGAGCTTCTCGGCGTAAGGCGTCTCGACGGCATGGCTGTGAGTCAGCGCGCGAGTGACAGGTGTAGCGAATGTGCGAGTAATGGTCCCGTTGGTGGGGAACGGGGCTTTGTCAGTGCAAGGTGTCTCGGCGGTGGCTTCTTGTTCAACGATGGCAGTCGGCTTGTATTTCTCCTTGAACAGCGCAGTCTTGGTGTCACGGTGGGTTGAGGAGTTTGCGTAAGGGGAACCAAGCTTGGTGTAAGGCGCGGATCCCGAGTTGTTGTGGTAAGGAGGCATAGTGTAGGACAGGTTGGACGTGGCGGTGACATAGATGGTGACGTCGACGGTCGTGGTTGAGACGATGATGCTGGCAGTGGGGCACTCAATGGTGGACGGTGAAGCCTCGTCGTTCCAGAGAGCGGCTGTCTCTGTCTTGGGCTGGAAAGTTGCAGACGTGGACGCATTGCTGAAGCTGGACCGGTAGGTTGTGCGGTTGAGGGCGCGGCCGAAAATGGGTCTGAAAGCTTGCTGGGGTTGTTTTCTGGTATCGGCCTTCGATGCTATCAGTTGTGTTTTTTATTTATATATATATATATATATATGTGTGTGTGTGTGTGTGTGTAGACAAGAAATGAAATGCATGCATACCTGATTGTTGAACTGGTTGGTTTGGGGAGCAGCTTCGGCTACTGCAGAGAGAAGCGCAGAAGCGCCAATGAGCGTCGGCAAAAGCATTTTTGAGACTGATGCTATGTTGTCAAGCGGGGAGATGAGAGAACTGTTTAGCCTGGAAGAAAGAGACTGTTGTGGAAGATGGTGCGAAGGTGAGTGAGGTGAAGATGTTGTTGATTGTGATGATGAGAAGCTATTTCGAGAATGAACATGTGTGAATTATATACTGGCTTCATCATGATTTCAGGGAAGCTTGAGAGGGAGCAATTGGATAATCAGGGGATGGATATTGACTCCTCGAAAGGGTTGATTTCTACGAGGGAGACGATTTTCTAGGAGGTTTGGATGTGCAAAGCCGTGCTAACTAGTTCAAGGGATCAAGGAGTTGTCGTTGTGGGGCATTGGCACGACTATTGGAAGGGAGCAACTTGTCCCGCAAGACGCACACGGGTAGATGCCGGGGGACAAGGGCGGCAAAGCAGAGTGGACAAGATGAACCGAAAAGGGACAAGCCGAGGCGCAATGCGAGATATCATCTGACTTGTCTTGATGCTAAAATGAGGTCACGCTTCCGATTCGCAGAATTCACAGATGGGATGGGGACAGACAGTGAGTGCATGGCACTTGCAGAGATATGCAGAAAGATGCAGATCGCGCCGTGTATGTGTGATGCAATTGCCCTAAGGGAGTGAGTGTCTCGTCTCTGATTCGCCTTTAAAGTACAGTGTCCACCGTCAATTCAACTGGGGTGGGTGTATTGCATCAATGCAGATGTGCAGGAGAGGGTATCAAAACAGGGCCTTTCACGCCAACGCCGCCGTGGCCCAGTGCCAACTAAGAGAAAAAAAAACCATATGCATATGCCGAAATCCATGAACAGCCTGCCGCCCATAATGCATCCGTAATAAACAATTCCCTTGCCCGTGCCGTCGTGCTCCATGCGATTCTCTTG
>KV875230.1:235508-272988 GCA_001879505.1 Calonectria pseudoreteaudii
AGCTTCTTTGCTTAAAAAAAAAAAAATAGAACCAACTCTCTCCAATCGCACTCAGGGTGGGAACACTTACGTAAAGAAGGCTTGGATAGCAGCGCCAATGCAAAGAACTCCAAAGATGATAAAAATCTTGCCTTGGATATTCTTGAATCCTGGAGGTGTGAACATTCCTATACTTCAGGGTTAGCATCTAGAAGCACACATGCCGCGAGCTCTCGGTCATACCCAGAGCAAAGTTGAACAACCAGTTCGCCTCAGCCGCCATACCCATGCCCATGGCACGAGTACCAGTCGACCACACCTCGGCGGCGTAGATCCAGGCCACGGGAGCCAGGGTCAGGGCGTACACAATGATTAGGAGATAGCTGAAGGCGATGACGGTGTAAGCGGGAGACCCCGTGACCTGCACAACCACGTTTGCGTTGCCTTCGACGCCACCAGGAACCGGCTTTCCGTGGCTCATAATCATGCCGCCGACGACAAAGTGGCACAGACCCATGGCGATGGCTCCATATATAAGAAGCGGGCGACGTCCAGTCTTGTCGATGAAGAAGAACATGACGGTTGTGAAGACAATGAAAAGCGCGTACTGGACACCAGCGGAAATTAGGTTGATCCTGCCCTTGAGATTGGCCATTTGAAACACGTAGGGCATGTAGTCTGCATCGCGGTTGTTAGTGAAACCATCCGAAAAACGAGAAGAATCTCCTAATCAATCAATACACAAACAGGAACTGAAGTGGACGGGCTTCTAAAAATGGAAATGCAGGAAATTGGAGTGAAGAGTAGAGGTTAGGGGCCAGTCGACGAGAGGAAGCGAGCAGCAGTCAACACCACGAGTCTTCTCATCCCACTTGGGTGATGACATCAGAAAAGACGCAAGGGCTCCATCCGCTTCACCAGTACCCCTAAATACACCAAAGTAAGAATGCAAAGGTTTCGGTTCGTATGTGTGTGCATCAGGTTCAATACCGAAGTAAAAGGGCTTGATAGAGCTTTCAGAGTGTTGTTTGGGGGGAGGCTTACAAACCATGACATTGGCGCCGGACATTTGCTGCCAAGCCTGAACGGAAAGCCCAGCCATTGTCCTCTTCCACATTCCTCCCTTGACGAACTTCCGCCATCCCTGGCCGGCCTCTCGTTCCTGGGCGAGCGTCTCTGTAATCTCGCGCCATTCGGCAATGACGAGGGCGTCCTCACGGTCACCGTTGGCCTGGATATCGGCCAGGGTTTGTATGGCCTCCTCTTCGCGGCCGACCTTGGCAAGCCAGCGCGGTGATCGGGGGAGGAAGGGAAGACCAATCATGAGAAAGACGCAGGGGATAAACTGGGTTCCCCATGCCGTTCGAAACGAGGCAGGGCCGTTGATGTAGCCGCATCCATAGCCGATAAAGTACCTGCAAGCCTGTTAGATGTTTTTTTTTTTCAGCGTCTCTCAGGTTGCACCAACATAATCAGAATTCCCCATTCAATAGCGAGTTGTTGGATAATGATGATTCGCCCACGACGTTCCTAGCTTGATGTGAGAAGTAGTTTCAGCCACTGCAGGGGAAACCCAATGCTAACTCGTTTGGCGATTTCTGCCAGGTACACTGGAACCTGCGACGATGTAATCCCCACCGTGACTCCGTTGAGAACACGACCAGCGACGAGAGAACCGAAGCCATTGGTGGCGACCTGCACAGCAGTACCAATCAACCACCAGATACAGGCAAACATGATGCTACAAGTATCGTCAGCAACGGGCTCCGGGCCAACTGGTACCAGCCAGCTTTCACATGCCTGTCACGACGACCCCATTTATCAGAAATGGGGCCGGCAATCAGAGAACCAACGACGGAGCCAGCTGCCAGTGCAGAACCAATGGCACCCTGCTTAACGCCGCTCGGGTTGTCGAAGAAATCAATGTACTGCTCCGTAGTGACGATGGCGGCCATGGAGGAAATATCGAAACCGAATAGCATGCCACCCACGGTGGCTACGCAGGCCACAAAGTATGTGTTGGCTAGGAAAACGAGGCGCGTTAGTGAGAGGGCACCCAGAGAACTTCATTGATGGAGGGAAACCCACTAATCTTGGGTAGTTTCGCCATGATGGGCAAACAATCCCACAGGGAGAGATTAGTATAGATATGAGAGTAGTGTCAAGAACCTTGGGGGATCCAAGGCAGCTTTCGTTTTTTGCTTCTTTTCAAGGACGGACGAGTCCTGAATTCTTGGGGGATACTCAGGATATATACGCCGATCTCCTGATCCTTGTCTAGGTTTTAGTCTCTGCGTGTGGGCAGCTCGTAGGTTCTCCCTCGCTCGTGCGTCCCTCCCCCAAGTTGCCAGGCTCGCGGCCTCAGCCAAGAAAGAAAGGGGACTCCCCGGTCGGATGCCTCTCCCAAAGGTGAGAAAAGGGCTGCGGTCGAGATTCCAATTAGTGCATTTGGGTATTCTTTTTTTTATGGAGGGTTTGAGGCAAGCTACAATAGGTGCGCAAGAAGAGCACCCTCTACCACGAGCGAAGCAGAGAAAAAAAAAAGGCCAAGGCGCCGCGCCTCATAGCCAAGCTGGCCAAGTGTTGCGCCGTCGAGGAGCAGATGCAACGCGGCGCGCCAACTGACCATGGTTGGACCCTCTTGGCAGAGCTGCTTTTAGGAATCAATAGCAACCCAAAGGACCGGCTCTAGCGGTGCCGATTGGTGCGCATTTCGCGTTGGGGAGTCTCGCCACGATGGCCAACACCACTGTCTTGTGAGCAGCATAACGTTTTTTTGGATGCGGGGACCGAGTGTTTCGTCTGCGGTGGAGCACACGCACACACACACACCCCGGTGAAGCATAAGCCAACCTCAGTCGTCGCAACCCGATGCGAAAATGTCAAAGCACCCCCCCAGCTTATGCTGATCACTTCGGTGTAGTCGGCCGCTTGCTCCGTCTCATCTTCTATAAGTCTAGTCTTTATGTGTGCGAACATATCTCCCTGAGGCTGAGGCACTGCTCTCCAACTCAGGGAGGGAGAGGGGTTGTTGTTGTTGTTGTTGTTGTTGTTGTTGTTGTTGTTGTTGTTGTTGTAATGTGACATAGGGTTACAATATGCTGGTTAATTAACCGTTGGTATAGAGAGAAACTGGGGAGCATTGCGTGCGTGGCGTCTGAGGTCCGTCTTCTCGAATGCCTCATGGACCAACCAAAGGCAGCAGCGATTCCAAGCCTTTCCCATGCTACCCTGACGCGTCAAGACGGTTAAATGTGAGTAGATGTGTAAATGTGAGACGGGCGCGTTTGTGAACAGCCTCAGACACATCAACAGGCACATTGTTTGGAAACTGCAACAAGGCACTAAGCGACCCAAAGGCAGCGCCGCGATCCATGCTTGGCGGACAACGTCGTCTGGAAGTCATCACTTCACATGATTTCTCGTTCGGTTGCATCACACAGGTGATGTGACAAGTCTCAACTACACAATCCTACCATGTAACCAACCATCCGCCATGGGTCTGTGGCACTTTAAGCCCCTGCTCTCCCGCCCATCACTCTAGCTGGGGTGCTTTTGGGGGGGCATCCCCCTCCCCCTGCACCCTCTCTCATCAACCCCAAAGTCTAAAAAGCCAAACTAATCATACGACGTGATGCGCCGCGGGTCGCCTTTACTTGACCACATGGCTTCCCGCTTGTAGCCTGAGTCCGAAACATGCAACCGTCATCAACTACGTCAATTGCTTCTCTGTCAGACCCTGACTCTCAACCTCTATTTCAACAACTGCTTCTAGTAAAACCAAGCCTCTCCAACCTGTTTGACCCCTCCCTCCGGATTAATATAGGGTCGCCCGCCTATTGGAGGCTTCTCATAACTGCCTGACACCACTCATCACTCACATCTGCAATGGTCGCCGCGAACCGAACAAGTTGCATGATAATTCCGTTAGGTGGCCGTAATTAGCAAAGAGGAATGAAAAAAATGAAAAAAAGAGAAACCCCATCTACCCCGCCTCTATAACTCCCTAATCGCTCCTTCAAGCGGATGCAACCCTCCCAAACGCACTGTCATACCACTCGGATCTTACCCAGCACGAGCCGAACCTATGTTCTCAGCACCGCCTCTACCACGTGTACGACAAGCCCAAATGGAACCCATCCATTAAATTGCTCCAGGCGTCCCGGGGGCTGGAAGCTGATCGGGGCCAAACGACATGGGCAGCAGCTGACAAAAGGTTAGAAGGGAAAGGACGAAGCACGGCGAAGAGAAAACGGCTTACTTTCTCAAGTCTGAGGACAATGTAATCTTCATTCTTGTCAAACATGATGATGGGTGTATCCAGTTTGCAAAACTCTCGAATACTGCATCGCCATCCGTAGAGTCAGCAACCATAAGAGGGGTTAAAAAAAAATTAAAAAAATAAAGAAGGAAGCACCCATGTTCCAACCCCCACCCCCACCATTGGAGTACCAGGGCAAACCCAGGTGGCAGACAGGCAAGCCGGACAGGGGGGGTCAGGGTAGAGAATAGAGTAGAGAATAGAGTAGAGTAGAGAGAGTATAGAGAAAGAGAGAGAGAGAGAGAGAGAGAGAGAGAGCACTTACAACTGCCTACACATTCCACACGGGCTCGCTGGCGGCGAAATGTCTGTAGCCACGGCCAGGGCTCTAAAGTCGCGGTGGCCGGCCACGACGGCGGTGCCGAGGGCCACGCGCTCCGCACACGTCCCCACGGGGTAGCTGGCATTCTCGACGTTTGCGCCGCCGATGAAGCTCCCGTCGGCCGCCAGCAGCGTCGCGCCCACGCGGAACCGGCTGTAGGGGCAGTACGCCGTGGCCTTGGCCGCCGAAGCCCGCTGGCGAAGCTGCCCAAATTCGGCCTCGGTCAGCCCGTACTCGGCGCACGTCGCCGCCGTCTTGGCCGCGTCGCCTGCCGAGATGATTTCCGGTGCTTCCATCTTTCGCTTTTTTTTTTTAAATAATCACTCTTGTGGTTTTTTTATATGTCCTTTTTTTTTCTGGTTCCTTTCCTTCTTCCGCTCTTGCTTATTCCTCACTCTGCTTCTTTTGTTTTTCCTTTGTCTTTCTTTTCTTTTGGTTTGCAAGAGGAAGGGGGAAAAAGTGGGAGCGAGAAAAAAAAGGTCTTTCGAGATGGGCTCCCCATCGTTCCAGCTATATATATATGTGCTTTGCCCTCTCTCTCCTCGCCAAGCGGGTCCTTATCAAGCCTCCCCGCATCGGGGAGGGCCCCGCCATGTCAACGGAGAGACCCGCCGGCGCCGCCAATGGATCCAGAAGTTGCTGACCGAAGAGGCAGCTACGGAACCGCTTCAGAATTGCTCTCAACCCGTTTCCAATTCAGTGCAGAGCATATACCTCGATGTGAACCCTCGGACCCCTTCTCAATTTCCCTAAACGCAATCGCCATTTCGCAACCTCGTCCACTCTCAACTCAACCTCGAGTCCAGTGAAAAAGAAAATGAAAACAAAAAAAAAAAAAAAAGACACCGTTGCATAAACACACACCGAACCAAGCCGTCCCGTTTTTGTCGGTGAGCTTTCCCTAGAGCAACATGTCAAATGATGTCCTCACATGCTCAGTAGCGGCACTGGTGAGCGGGTGGCGTACAGCTGTGGCTGGCTAGCTATGACGTCGGGTCTCGTGCACTGGTGTCCAACTGTCGCATCAGCTTTCCATTCAATGCATCGTTTGTTCGTAGTGGCATCCATGGTTGCAGATCGACTAGTGAAGATAAAGTCTAAACTTTTCTTAGCCCTTCTCCTTTTTTTTTTTTTGCTCTTTTTCCCAAGATTTACCATCACGAAATTTACAAACCCGCTTGTGATTTGCTTGCCTGACTTGAGCACCAGATCCCACCATGACGTAGGAACAGGATTGTTTACGTTTCCCCTGCACGCTTTGAACCATTTACATCCATATCCTAAAAAGTCTACACAAAACCTCTAGGATCAAATTCAACAACAGATTGTACGGCCCTCGGTAGCTTGTCGCACCAGCACCATGGACCTGATTCTTCAACTACCTAGTTGCACTCTAGGGTAAGCTCAATCATCGGAGCCTCTTATCATTCTATAAATCCCCACCCATTTGCTACATCAAGGACAAGCCTCAGCTTCTAGAACACACTCGGAGTGCTCCCTATTGTGAACAAGTTCATTCAAAAAAAAGGACAAATCCCTGAATTATTATGTACCGTTAAATCGATGGTATCTCATCTTTGCAGCCCCCCTTCCTGTCATAACCGTAATGTGCCTCCCGCCAACCGCCCATTGCCATGCCGTATCGCAGAACAGAGTAGCCAACTCCGAACTCACCGCTCGCGCAAACTTGGCCAAATGGCTCGCAGAAAAGAAAAAAAGAACCTCCGTACACTCTTAGGAAACATGCCATTCTCTCATACTTCGTTTACAACCCAGTAAAGTAGAAAAAGAAATACACAGACAAGGCTTGTCCGTGTTGCTAGCACCAACACACGTCAATAGTAGAGCCCGTCGCCTCCAAAACCTCTGCTCGAGACCGTGGGAGTAGACTGAGCAGATCCGCTCGTGTCGCTTGGAGTAGCCGGCTCCACAACCTGGCTGCGAATCGAATTGATCCAATCGTGCTGGAGGAGTTCGATGGCTGTTGCCCTGTTCCGGGGGTCTCGCGTGAAACACTTCTTCAAAAAGTCGATGCCCTGATCGCTTAGCTGTTCCGGCGACGGCAACGCAGGCGGGTTGCCTTGCGCTATGTTGTACATGATTGCCCATTCATTGTCGAGGTTGGCCCATGGTCGGCGGCCGGTGGCCATTTCCAAGATGACGCAGCCGAGAGACCAGATGTCAACGGATCCAGGCTTGCCCGGGTTATCTCCCTTGATCACCTCTGGTGACATGTACATTGGTGTTCCCGTCATTGATCGGTTTGGCTGTGAGCCACCGTGGCCGTCAGCCGCCATTGTGCGACCCTGACGGGCAATCACCTTGGCAGCACCGAAATCGACGTACTTGATAATGCCGTTGTGGTCTAGGAGGATGTCTAGGGAGCTGTTAGCAATGGCCACACTGGCTGGTGTACAGGCAAGCGACTTACTTTCTGGCTTGATGTCTCGGTGAGCAATACCGCTCTCGTGCAGGTATGCAAGACCCTCGAGCAGCTGAAGCGCATAAACCATAATCACTTGTTCATCCTCAATCCGGCCATGTTCTAGGAGATTGGCAAGGGATCCACCAGAGCAAAATTCCATAAAAATGTATACACGGTCTCGATGAACTTCGATGCCGTAGTATGATACGACGTTGGGATGATCCAAGACCTCCAACACGCCCATTTCCTCTCGAATTTGCTCAGCAATGGTAGGAATCAATTTGGGATCCTGGAGGCGGATCTCCTTGACAGCCATCAAGTGGCCCGTGTCGAGGTTCATAGCCGCGTAGACGTTGCCAAATGTTCCACCGCCGACAAAGTGTCCTTGCTGCCACCTCATGGTCACGTTGGTTGCTGAGGATGATAGGTAGGCCAGCGATCGGTCCACCTCGTTGTTGCCCTCAAGTACTCGTCCCAGGGCCTGCCGTTCGGCTTCCTTTTCCCGGCGGAATTCGTCTAGCCGGTCAAGCTCTTCCATTCGCTGCTCCGAAATGCATCGGGATGCCTCCTCATCGCTGAGCATCCTGTTCTTGTCGAGCTTTCGGAATTGACCAACAAGAGCCTCGATTCTCTCCTTTTCGGCCTGAGCAGCCAGGTTGGACCTTGCACCCATGATGTCAAAATGGGAAATCAGCAAAGACATGCAGCCAGCGACCTTGTTGCGAAGCCTGGCATACTCGTCCTCGCCGAGGGCGAGAATGTGGCGTCCCAGCGTCATGCCCGTAACAAACTCCAGTGCCAACACTGCCCAACGGAACGTCTTGCGGTCTGACGCCACGCAGTCGTCGCAGATGAAGCTTATCCAGTCCAGTGCCAAGTTTGTCAGTTTGAGATTGTTCATCTGACGCCTGTTGCTGTCCATGTACAACAACGATCGCTGACCGAATTCCGTCGCAAAAACAAAGCATGTCTGGATCAGCTCCTGGCAATCCTTGCCTATGGTTTGCTTTCGAATAATCTCGACACTATCCATGAAGGTATTGGAAAGCTTGTAGGCGACCTTGCGTAATTCGGTCAATCGTGTGTTGACCTTGTGGATATTTGATCTCGTTTCTCCCACAAGATCAACGTGCATATCGACAGCATCGAGGAAAGCGTGTCTCGCACCGGACAAGGCTTGCGGGCTGATGGCACACAACCGGATGTGACCTCTCTTGAGGTCGATGCTTTGCTCGCGCAGTGGAACAGAAACAGTCTCTCCAAACCAATTGAGGGTATCCTCGGGTTTGAGAATAAGTAAGTACTGGCCACCTGCCTCTTCGGGGAATTGATCTCTTCGTGTAATCGCCATCATGGGTTGAATCTCCTCCAGCCTTCCACGCAGAGCCGATGATGCTATGATGTAAGTATTGTCCTGCTCGAAAAGGCCAGTGTCGATTAAGAAGTGCCCGGTCGCCATCAGCTGATCGTAAAACTTTTGCATCGTCTCTGGGGGGAAGGAGATGCTAAAGTCCGAGGCGTGCTCATAGTTGTCGCTGAGCATGCGTGTAAACCGCTGAAGCATTCGCTGACGGACACGGACCGAGTCTAGGCAGGCCTTGTAGCGCTTGCTCATTTCGGCTGGGCTTTCCTTTGGCTTTACTTGCAGCTCCTTTTCGAAGGTCTGGCTCAGGCGGTTGAGCGCCTTGAAGGTGAGTGAACTGAATTGTTCAGCAACCTCGATATGTCCACGGTACAAGTGGCTGCCAATCTCGTTGGCAAAGTCCCACTCCTGGAACAGTAACTCGGCTTCCTTAAAAGTGTTTTTGTTACCGCTAAGCTTCCAGTTGAGCATCTTGAAATAGTATTTCAATGCATCCAAGACGACCTGGTCAAACGACTCATCAATGCAAGGTGGTAGATCCCAGCCAGGTTCGGGGTTGGCGATGGAGGTGCACTCAAGCTTGATACGAATGGCAAACTTGAGAAGCAGCTGGAACTGGGATATCATCTGGTTTTGCATCAATGGGTTTTGCTGGGCAGATTCCTTAACTCTCCTAGCATATGCAAGACGGGTCTTGGTGATCTCTTCGATGAGGCGGGAAGGGAAGCTGATGAGGGTGAGGAGCTCTTCCAAGTATGGTGGCAGATGGCGTTTGCGGAATGACTCGGAATTCATAATAAGAGTATCCTTTGCCTTGCTGATTATGACGGAAATTGGAGCGAGCATTCCCTTTCGGGTGGAATTCTCATCATCATTGTAGAGGGATTGCAGTCCATCCTCCTTCATCAACTTGTCAAGAAAGGATGTCTCGTCGCTGATGCCATTGACGGCTGGTGAGCGTTGCCTTGTCCGGGAAAAGTCGAGCTCGTCATTTCCAACCCATTTCTTCAGAATGCCTAGTTCGGTATTGATCATCTCGTTGGTGTTGTACCACGAGAGGATTGCATCGGACGCTTCCTTGAACGCAGGCGAGCCGGCTGCCTTGTGTTCCGCGGCGAGAGTCTGCCATGAAGGGTATAGGCTATCGATTTTCTCAATCTTGGCTACCATCTCCTTGACTTGTTCGTAGGGTGGCTTGCCAGCTTCGCTCACACCCTTGACTTGGAAGTTGATGACCTCTTCAAGAGTGCGATCCAGAGAAGAACGAGCCTCCTCAAGCATGCGTCTTTGAACAGGAATGTGCCTTCCACACAACTTGGAGCGAATGCCTAGCCATAGTTCTGACTTGTGACCGGTCTTTCCAACTTGTTGATCGGAGGAACCGATCAGTCTCTTCTTCTCTTGCCGAACAACGTCACCTGTCAAGACAGCCTCAAGCATTCCGTGCCATTCCAGCCTCTCCAGGTTCTCTGGATCCTTCAGGTCGTCATGGGTCGGCTGGAGATTATCGTTTCCGTAAAACATAATAGTCTCTTGGTCGAATCGGTCGTCGTATGGTCCCTCTGATGATGGGGTCTCTCCTTCGGAATCCGAGTCGTTGCCGCCCATGCCAGGGTAGGAGGAAAAGTACTCGCCTGAGTAGTCTTGTCGAAGTTTCTGGACATAGGCTCGCTCCTGGGCCCGAAATCTGCTATCACCCTGTCTTGGGCGTGTTTTGGACGATGATCGCATAGACTCGGCAAAAGCTGGCGTTACCTGGTGATGACCAGGCATTCTTGACGTGGCGGGATTGTACGTGCTCGATGGCGTTCTGGCTGGGCCCAGAGGCCTTTGCGGCGCCCAACTGCCGTTGGTATATGGAGCAGGCTCATCACCTGCACTGTTGCGCTGGCCCTTCGTGTTACCATTAATGACTGTGCCGGAGGGCAGCGATGACAGCGATCCAGTGTGAGTCGCCGGGTCGGCGTATCGAGCGAGGCCGCCCAGTTCATCCTGACGTTCGGTGGAGTGGGGGTCGCCATTGGATTCGCCCGAGGCCTCGCGTCGGTGGCCCTTGGCTTTATCTGGACGGGCCTCTTCTTCGGTGCCCGAGAAGCGGACGGCTCGCGGTGAGGGTTCGGTCATGGCGATGACTGATGTCCGACCAGCACCAAGGTGGAGGTGGAAGCTGATGGCCCCTCAACACCGCGTCTGAGCTCGATCGGGGAAGCGAGAGGGCGGAAGTGACGGGATCAAGCATGTGGGAGATGATGGTGCCGGTGCTCGAGATAGTAGCGGGCTGATTATGATGGATCGAATATGGCCATGGGGTGAGGGGCAGGAGCTAGAGAGAGCTCTATCGGAGGATCGTGATGCCCTCGCATCGACTGGTTGGAATCAGGCTCGTTACCCCGTTGCTTGCGACCATGGTAAATTTACGGTAGTGGCGAGCCAAGGGGGGCATGTGATTGGCCCCCCTTTGGATGTGGCTTGTGAAGACACCTGGTCAAGCATGGTTCTGTGGCTGTTGTACAACTGTGGCTTTGCCATAACTCGCCACTGTTTCAGAAAGAAAACAATATTGTGGCTGGTGCTGTCTCATCCATCTCTTTCAACCTCGGGTCAATAGATGGATAATACCTTTATAAGCCGCGCAAGAGCGAGAAAACGTACTTGTAATGCCGCCAGCGCTTGTGGGCGCCCGGGCTCCTGCCGGAAAGCCCTGCTAGTCACGGCTCACTGGAAATGAGATAACAATATCGATCTAGATCTCGATCTGGTCACGAAGCTGGAATTGCAGTCTCCATCTGACCGCTCCTCGAGGACCATGGAGAATGGAGAGGACGCACAGGGCGCCCCGGCACCCTCTGCCAACAGCGGTCTTCTGCCGGTAGATTTCACACCTGTTCTTCATACCCGGAAAATACCCTGCACCCCCACGGGAGATCGATGCATGGCGCTTGGATTTTTTTTCACCTGAAGTGGTGCAGCCTACAGCTTGGCCATGTGGAGAGGGCAGAGGGTCGCTTGTCAATCTGCATGTTGCCCTGAAGCCTAGCCTGTCTCAACCGGAACCTTATGCGTGCCTGGACGAAAACAACGTTATAACACCATCGGGCAACTTTTTTCTCCCCTTTGGATGAGGGTCAACAGGGTGTTTTGCCCAGACGCCCTGTTCCCGTGAGACACCACGCGGGAAGACGGGACGGGGCGCAAATTGCCCAAAGCCTAGCCGGTGTTCCGATGCAGATGTGGAACCATCACCAACCAGCCTTCTTCGCTCAAGACAGTCGCCATTTGAGGCCATCCAGTTGCATTGAGGAGAGCGAAACCTGCGACACAACCCACTGTTCAACGTATATATCTTTTTTTTTGTTTCTAGAGAGAGAATCGGTCCGTTTATGCAAGACCCGGACCTTTTATGGAGAAGCTGGTGATGGTTGACCTGAGTGCTAGATAAAGACGCAACCTGTTCAGGCAAGCGATTGCGGATGGCAACATACTATCGGAATAACTTCTCTTTTCGTTGTTAGCATCCGCCATGTGCTCACTACGCTAAACAAGCCACTGTTTTCTACATTTCGGCTACGTGATGATCCGAGAAGACCGTGCCGGGGCACTCTGGAGTTTTCCGGATTGATGGTTGCTGAAAAGACCAACAAGTGCGATTCCGAGTTGTCCTTAATTAGGAGGCTAACTTAGATGAAACTCTGGAGGGACGCTTTGACATGAGGTCAACGACCAATTGCGGCTACTCCCTGGATGATGGCCGGAAACAGACGAACTAAAACGAATCCCGGGACCGCAGGGACTTGGGGCTCGCGGGAACAAGGGCTGCGGGAAGAGTCTCTCGGCGGTTGCTATTGGCGCCAAGCGTGGTTGAAATGCGGACCACGACGCAAAGTCTGCTTTTGCGGTCCCGCACGTGGTCAAGGGGGGGCTCTCGTTCCAGAAACCAAGGCTCGCCGAAGGCGCGCTAGAAAAGATGGAGACAGCTGTGGTGATCGACACGATGTAGAAAGGTTGACGACAGGGGATTTGATCCATGGCTCACGCAATTGAGACAGGTCACTTTTCGCATTGTGCTCGTCCCTCGTGTTGCATGATGAAGCTAATCTGCTGCAGATCGTCGAATTGTGAGGCTCGCGGTGGCACGATTCGGCTGGCGACTTGACCCGAAAGATCGGGGTACTTTCAACGGTTGTACCATGTTTTCCTAGCCCCATCTCGAAACACCACGCGGCCCTAACGCCAATTAGTGCCTAGGGGAACCAAGGAAACCCAAACGGTGCCCACACGCGGACAGGGGGGTTGATCGAATGGAAGCTTCTGCGGGCTTGAAAAAAAAAGGTTCGTGTTGGCCATGTGAACGAACTAACTACTGGCGCCATCAGTGATGTTTGGTTGAGGCCTGGCCAATGACTGGCTGCAGATGACTGGAGTATTGTGGCAAGGGAGCGACGGACGAGTCGGTTAAGGTCCCATGGTGGAGGTTTGCGGATGGTACGTACATAGCAGTGAAGGGAAAGACTCTCTGCCTGCTCCCTGGCCTCGCGTCACCATTGAACGGGCAGCCACAGTAGGTCGACTGTTGGCGATCTTGGCACCGGTCCATTGCGACTCTGGCCCGGGGTCAAGCTGCTACACCGGGTGATCAGCCGGCACCGGTACACCAGCAAACAGGGACGGCCCCTTGCATGAAGGCAACCGCGATTCAACATGTACGGATTTGGCATTGCTTGCTTAAACTTGTCAGGTGCTGGTTACACGGAGACGCGTCTCGGATGGCATGTGCGACATGGCATGAGAGGATGGGCATTGACAGGCGTTGATGGGCGCTTGAAATTGCCAGCAGCGGTCTTGACCAAACAGCAGCGGCCCAGTGCCCAGTCCGGCTGGGCAAACAGGCCTGCGGCAAGATCTCATCAAGATTCCGATAGCAGCGCCCATGTGGCAAGCCACCCAAGCTCCCGCATGTGGTTGTGGTTAACCGGGAAGGGGTCGGGCGGCGGCGGCGGCGGTCAGTCCACAGGTGAAACAAGGCACCTTCAGGAGCGAGGTGGCACTCGGCTCGCCCAGCCTGTTGATCGCATGCAAGATGCACGGAGGCGTGTCGATACTCGGCTGTGGCTGCATCGATCAAGGTGCGAAGTTGGGAGGAGCGGTGCGGCTCTCCATGCGGCTTGACCGACCACGAGGCTTGACCGACCAGCAAGTTGTACATGGCTACCACTTCATGGATGTGTTTGGAGCCAAATCGAGGCTTGTGTTTGGCGGCTCCAGGCAATGCATGTCAAACGGCACGCGTAGCGCCAAGGGACCCTCTTTTTGCCTCTTCCGGTGCGGGGCGCCTCGCTAGCCTGTCCCTGAGCTTTGAGCCCGGAATATGAAGCTCGACTCTCTAATCGAATAATATTGGAGGAGGGGGAATTCGTCATGTATTAACTCGGTTGCAAGCAGGCTCAGGCCTCGAGGGTGTAGTTGCGTCAAATACTTAGAAAATATGCTGTTTTTGGGGTGAGGGAGAGGGAGGAACAGGAGTATAGACGGGAGGGAGGGATGGAGATGGGGTTGGAGAGATAGTGCCTTTAGCAGGCTTGAATCATACCTCGTTCACGAGTGGGGTTTCAGACAAAGTACCACGGCGTGTATGGCGTGCAAATTATGGCTTTGGACAACCACAATCAGCTACCAATTGCACCTAGGCCTTGCCGAATAAAGATATGGGCATCGCGTGGGGTCATGGCCAAGGCAAGGCTAGGGCTGACGGGCAAGGCGCACTCGGGTAGCAAAGACTCTGTAGGTACCCGGCCGTAGTTTTGCCCCGGTCGTCACATGTTGGTGGAGAGGCTAGGGGCGTAGGGCGAGAGATGCTCGAGTATCACCCCGGATTTGGGCTTGAGTGACAGGTCACGAAATTCGCTGCACCCTGCGTCCCTGACTCCAGGACAACGACCAGGGGAATCGTGCTGCAGGTTTTCAAGCCAGTGTGGACCGGGCATCTATATCTCAGGGCGTTATAGCAGACGGTCTGGTGGTCTATTCCTCAATTGGACATAACTGCCCAAACCAGTTACCTGCCAACTGGTGAAATCACATCACTCTGTGAGGTTGCTGATCGTTGTGTGGGCGCCTCAAGCACAGGTCCGCCACGAACGGAGCTGGGGCCAGCGGGCGTGGTAGTTTTGGATTAGAAGGCAGGATTCAAGGAACGGGAGCTACAAAGCTGTTTCGATATTAATTAAGGTCCCTTTCATATCCTCTGGCCCTGGAAGCAGTGCCCGCAGGGCCATGATGGGGTAATTAGCTCCATTTACAAGGACTGCACCGTGCTTCGCCTACATGCGCGAGGCATGCAGCCGCCGCCAAAACAACGACGGCGCACCTTGCATTGACCAGGCCTTGTTGGGCCCCGACAATTCTGCCCACGCGGTCCCTAGTAAGAAGATGAATTGACAAGGCAGAGGGTAGACGAAGGACTGTGCAGTGACCAGAGGCAAAACGTGGCAAGTGGAGGAGGCGAAGCCGACGACCATGTCAAGCGCGTGTCCAGACCAAAGCCAACCTCAACCTCGCTCCTAGTGACCTGTAATATTTGTGGTGGCTTTGGCGGAGCATTCGACAGGTACCGGCCAGGTATAGGCAAGTGTCGAGGTGTAATACAACGGGGTCCTCTGTGCATGCATGCGCAGCTAAGGGACCAACCAAGTCATCATGCAGCAACGTTCAGCGTAGCATCATATCCGAACCCATGGAGGCGAGAAGGAAAACCGGCAACATGCATGTAAGCAAGCAAGCAAACCACCAAGATAATGCCCAAGAAGAGGTTCTTTTCAAGCGGCCCCTCAAATATGCAGCTTGGTCACACACACCTTCAAGGCACGTTGGACCCATCCAACGGCTATGGCGGAGTACATAGCTCAGATTCCACTTCCGCCTTCGGAGTGGTGGTTATATGACGCACGCCAACGGAGACCTTTCGCCGGATGAGATTAGAAGAGGCGGATAGAGGAGGTGCGGAGCGGGCCCGTCCTTTGCTCTTCCCCATAAGAAACCCGCTCGGGGAGTGACTCCGCTCGGGTGAGCTTCCATGTGAAAATCTCATGTCGTTGGTGAGATAGACATGGACCCCAGCAAGCTTCGTTAAACTACACGTCACTATACACCGGTTTAGCTCGGTAGGCTCCGTCGTCGTGTTGGCCCTGGCTAGTATTCGTCGTCCAAGTCCATTAGTACGGTTCTGGCGGGTTTGACAGGGTTATCGGAAACAAGGCGACGCAATCGTGGTACCAGAGAGGCTGTGTCCCAAGCTGAGCTGGGCACGCCTCCAGACGACCGGCCTCACGACGCTACTGCCCGTGTGCTTTTGCTGGAACGGTAGCTGGGTGCTAAGCATATGGCCTTGGTGCAGGCTCGCTCGGAGTTGGGCAGTCCTCCCGGGTTCGCGGATCAGACCTCCGAGCAAGCCGTTGCATGCACTGCCGGCATTTACATCGATACGCGACCTGAAGGGTTATTCTTTTTTTCCTTTTTCCAACAGAACGACAATTGGATGAGGCAGCGCACGCCAGGGTGTGATGGAAACCTTGATAGGCAGAGAGCTGTCACGACCCCGTTTCGATGAGCGTCAACGAACAACAAGGTTCCATGGGGTTCAAGGCCTCCCGGACCCCGCCTGGGGCCCGATTTTAAGGAGAGAGACAAATGGCCAGTCTGGGCAGCCCCGTTGACGGTCATCATTAGAGACTGCGTGCGCAACGTTGGACGAGACATTGATTGCCCTTCTGTCACCGCCTGTCGGAGGGACCACCATTATGGTTTGCGGGCACATGTTTGCCATGGTGGCGTTTGCCCTCCGGATTTCAGGGTTCAGGGTCTATCAATGGGAGGCAACGGTATGATGGCATCGTTTTGTCAGCGAGAAGACCGACTTATTCGCCTCGGGATAGTGTGTGGGAGCTGGAATCCCACCCCACCAAGAGGTTTGAGATGTTGCCAGCCTTGACGCCATTTGGGCGCCGTCACAACATGCCCTGGTCCACGATTCGGCTCCCCGAGGTGCCGGTACACACTGTGCAAGGTTACCGGCTGCTCCCCGCCGACGGCTCCTGTCGATGGATGCGTCTCGACGGCTGCAGTTGCTGCATTGCTGGATATGAAGGATGATGGCACAGGATTACACGGGGATGGTGTCAGCGCGAAGCGAAGCGAGGGTAGGGCGAGGCGAGACGGCGGAATGCCGTTGTTGATGGCATTGAATGGGCCGTGCTGGGTCCCTCATCGGTCCGTGTGCTGCACTTTGAGGTTGAGGATCCACGATAATCCATGAATCAATGTCGTGGCCCATGGTACGAGGGTGCAAATCCCGGGACAAGTCGAGAAATTGCTACACATTATCGAGATAGGTCGTGACAGTGCAATAAGCACGCATGCAGACACGACAGGCAGCGTGTGACAGGGGTGGCGAGCCAGGGCTGCGGCGTGGGCTTGATGGTGCGTGTGAGCTCTGGCGCGCGCTGACGGGTATCCTCAACTTGCCAGAGCGAGCATGGGATGAGCCTGCGAATGGGGCCCTGCAATGGGGCCTGGCTATAGTGCGCCTGCTCGCGCTCAGCACCCGAAATAGGCCAGAGTGCAGCTGGACCGCGCTCAATCAGGGTCGAGATGGCGGATGGGAGTGCCCCAGCTGCCCAGAGCCGGCCAGAGCCAGAGCTAGAAGCCCGGCGCCCGTGCCCGCGCCAACGTCTGAGGGTACATAGTACGTGGGCTCAGGGTACCGCACCTGCGCCGTTGCGCTTGCGCTTGGCCTTCTGGGGGCATGGGTAGGTAGTTGGCGCAACCCGTGGAAAGCAGAGAAGAAGCAGCAGAAGAAGGAAGGGCTAATTTTGCCCGTCCCCCTCTCCACCCTGGCTTGGCTACTGGTTTGACGACAGACAGCCGTCCCGGGGCCACAAGGCCTAGGCGTCCCTGGCACCGGCAGCGGGAGCCAGCTTGACGCTGAAGCGGCAAAAGCAACGGGCACAAACACTGGTGCCAACCAGGAAAAAAAAAAAAGTACACACCGACCCAAGACCCAACCCTGGGCAGACTAGAGACACACTTGCTCTGGCATCCCATCCCCTCTCATATCGCCGGCAGGCGTCATGGCTCCCTCCGGACATGGGCCCGCAAGGGCCAGGGCGATGCTGATTGCCTCGTCTGGAACTCGCTCACCTCACGGCTACGACAAACACGCGGTAGCGTCTCATCTCGGCCGCCGTGTCTTAAGGAACCTGGTGTCCGCATCGTCCACCACTGCCGCTACCACCACCACTACTACCACCACTACCACCACTACCACCACCATCATCTTCAACACTCCCATCCCAACACCACACGCCTCTTTCCCTCTCCCACCCCACCCTACCCTCCCCTTCCCTTCCCTTCACATCATGCTTTTTTAAACATCCCACTGCCCCCGATATACCCCATCCGTCCTCCATCGTCCCTGGTATAAACCCCCCTCCTCCTTTGCTTTACGTTCACCGACGAAGCATCTTGTTATAACACGCTACCTACTCACTACCTTAACCCACGTCACGCAACCTTGTCCTTCCCTCACCGGCCTGGCCTGGTTGTTTGCTCCAACTATTCCCGAAACGAGGCATGCTGTCGCAATAGTCCCTTGTTTGTTTGCTCGCCTCGGTGCCATATAATTCCCACCTCCTCCGCGCTCATCCTACTCCCGGACCTCTCTCTCTCTCTCTCTCTTTATCCTCTCTGCCCATTCTCTGCTCGCATCTCTTCAATCTTCATTTACACCAGACGCAGTTGTTCCCAACGCTGCTGCTGCTGCTACTGCTGCTGCTGCACCTTACTCCACTCTCCTGCCGACCCCCTACAAGTCGCAACCACACAGTTGGTGAGCTTGCCCGTTCTGGAAAGTGGCCAGCCACAGCATCACCGGCTCTAACCAGTCCGCCGCAGTTTCAGAACCAGACGACAAACACGCGACCAAAAATGTGCGACTTTACGAAAAACTACTACATCTACACGTCTTGTGTGGACCCAGGCACTCACTTTTGCAAGACGTCTACCGATGGAAACCGGAAAAAGTCTTGCCCTTCAGGGCCGCATGAACGCTACATTGTCCTGCCAGAGAGCTGCCCGCTATGTTGTGGCTGAACCGAACTCCTGGGACCCCGTGTCTAACGGCCGCTTCTCCTATCCCGCTGAGCCAGGGAGACAGTCACCACGTCTCCAGGCTTCTTTTGGCGGCTATGGGTCGGCTCCTCCGGAACGAGCTCAGCCCTCTTTCTCTTCTGACACTTTTCAAGCGGCGTCATCCGGCGGCGTTTTGCAGAGTTTTGGGTTTCCCACCTCGGCATTATTGTGGTCTTTCTCTTGGAGCTTCTTGACAGGAGCGCCTCACAGCGTGGCTATTTTAAGTTAGACTGTGACGGTTTTGGTTTGGTCGGGGAAGTCCCTTGATCCTTCGACGCTCGAATCTGACCGACGTCCCAGGATGAAGCGATACGAATGGTTGATGATTTACCGGGGACCCCTCCTTGATCGAGTTCGCCGCGGCCAGTGACGATTGATGGAGGGGTTCTTGGACGAAGAGGTTACACGAGGAGTGGATCGCACGACGACAAGGGCACCACGCGGAGAGTTCAGGTTGCGGCTTTGACCTCTCTTCACAAAAAAAAAAAGCTACTAGGGGAGGAGGGGCTTGTGTTCTCTCACCGTTTCCCACCCCGCTCGGACATCTGCCCACGGCGTTCGACTTCTCAATAACTTTTTTTTTCCTGATTGGGAGACAGCAGCGAGTTGGACCAGAAAATAAAATTTGAGGAGAGGTGGCATTGTACTGGCGGTGTTTTTCAGCATTTCAAAGAGGGCTTCTATTTTTTTTTTCTTGTTACTATTATTCATACCCATCAGCTGGCGTTAACGGTTCTTTCAAGGAGCTTCTATGGGATCAGGCCCCTTAAAAAGTTTGGAAATAAACTCGTTCAATTGATCCGAAACCGAGCCCTTGGCTGACTGGACCGAACATTGTGATAAGCTTTAGAGAGACAGGCGCAACGGCGATACTTGGCGTTGGTTGACACCTGGACGGTCTTCGCTCGAACAACCTGACAAACCCGAGGGGGGCTAGCGGCGCCGACCCTCGTATGATACTGCCCGTTTACTCGGTCCCATGGTAAGGGCTATGTAGCATTTGGTCAAGAACCCAGCAGCTGTCACTGCATCGCGCTGCATCACGCTGCATCTCCAACGGGACAAGGGGGTCGCGGAGACGGGCGCCGTAACTGGCCCGTGGTTGGCTGCGATGAGATGAGATTGGACAGGGTTCCATCTTGCACATGAATGATGCGTCCTCTACCCACTCCGAATAATTTGACCCGCGAGCCCTCTCGATTGACAGCTCGCCGGGGGGTGAGAAGGGCGGAGAGAGGGGAGGAGACTAGGGATCCACACCTATCCTACCCCATGCTGTCGAACGAGGCCCTGAGACAAGAGACAACAGAGATATATTTTTTGCCCGCCACGGGCATTATGCGAGGGGTAGCGGGTTGAGAAAGCGCACGCCACCATCAGCACCTTGCGGGTTGAAGCGTGCTTGTGGGGGATTCTGGGGACCCGTCTGTTCCCATCCCCTCCCATGTCTTCAGACCCCCGGTCTGCGCTCCTCTCGCTCTCCTTGGTTTTGCTTTTCTTTGGTGGAGGCGGGCCAGATCGAATCGGAGGGCGTCGAGTTGAGCGCATCAAGGTGAGGCGCCAAACCTGGACGGACGGGGGGTGAGTGGGAGGGACCTCCGCTGACAAGCACCGCCCGAAACTCAAAGGACCAGGCGTTCTCTGAAATGACGATGGTCCCATTTTGCGGAGTAGATCTCGCAGTTAGATGTTCCCTAAAAACGTCACCCCTGCTGCTTTGGCTGGCCGGCTTCCGCACAACCCTTGCAAGTCTGGGCTTGCTGGCAAGCAACAAGCCCCGTGGAGTCTTCCCAGCTGTCAAAACAAAACAAAAATTGGTGGCAGATGAGAGCATGACTTTCTTTTTCTTCTTCTCCCACCTTTAGCGTCCAACCCGGTTTCTTGTCTCCCCTGGTCTTTTTTTGGTCATCTTCTCTGCTTGCCGCTCCCTTCCCTTTTCTCCAGGTCCGTACCCCCTGATACGCTTTGAGATTTGGAGGGGGGCCCGCAGACGGCGGGCGCTAGAAGCAGTCATGCGATCAGACTCTGGCGGGCCATTGCGGGTTCCCTCTTCTTCGTTCGCCTCAAACGGGATGCCGGGCGGGCAAGGGAAAGGAAAAGGAAAAAGATTCGAGAAAGATGCGGATCGGCAGTTGCTTCTCCGCTCCCCATCCTCCTTCAATCGTGGTCCGGCTGGCCTGAGACCGGATTCTCAGGCCTGCCACGCCGCAAAGACGTGGCGGGGTGATCTGGTGGTGCTCTGACCAACCAGGAGTTGAGGACCGTGGCACCGAGACAATGCCAGAAGCATGAGATTTTCTGCAGACCGAACGAGGGAGAGGCTGTTTCACAAGTAGGTTGAGTCTCTGATGTAAATTCATGGCCCCCGGCATCGGGGGCGGTACGCTGCCGTGGTCTAGAACGCGACTTGGTAGAGACTTTTCTGGAACATGGTAGAAAACTCGTCAGATGTTTCTGGTATCTTTTCTTTTCTTGTTGCTTCTTTCATTGCCCTTTCTGGTTAAGGAAAGAAAATCGCAAGCTGTTTTAGTCATGGAGAAAGTGAAATGTGACGTCCCGCGAGGCGGCACCCGGCTGGTGATTGGCCCACGGTGCTAGAGGGCTGGGACAAGGCGTGTAACTCGCTCTGGCGCACTGCTTTTTTTTATTGGGGCCGAGTCGAGTAAAGGATGATTGGGCCAAAAACGAGACCTTGTCCCAAGACAGCAAGCAAGGCTGTGGCTTATCAGAATGTCTTTGAGGCGACTAGGGGCTGGATCATCAGCTGAACAGAGGGAGAAACAAAAAAAGAACCAAGAAGAGAAAGGCGAACACAATGAAGGAAGCGGCGCAGCTCGAAAAAAAAACGGTCAACATCCCAGGAGCATTTGCCCCGTGGTTGGCCTGTCGCACCTTTTGCCGTTCCTGAACAAACCTGCATCCCGCTCCCGAAACCCGGTCCCTGGCCGTATGGGGCGGAAGCAACGGACGGTGTGCCGCGGCGTGCGGTAGGGAGGGTGAGGGTGGGTGGATGGGGGCAGCGCCGCCGGGACGCCCTCGGCGGAAGGTGGGTAAGACTCGGCCGAGAAGCGGACAGAAGCCGGCGTCAGAGGCCGGACTACAGTGGAGCTTAGCCCCGGATGCTGCGCGACCCCACACTTTCCACACTTGCCGAGGCACCATCTCCCCCCTCTTACCTCAGCCAAAAAGGTTGGTTGGTGGCTTGTGGGAAAGCTCAGACATGTTAGCACGCGGGCTTGACACGCCAAATGACCACTTTTTGTTTGTTTTCTCAACAACCTCGAGTCTGCTGGATTGACATTTCGCGCGCACGCAACCCCCACCCTTGCAAAGCGACATTTCTCACCATCCGCTCTCAGTTGTCGTCATCATGCCCGTCCCAGAGTCAAAGTACCTGAGCCCAGTGTGGCGAGATGGCATCTTCAGTTTGTCTCCCCCCCCTCTCTCCCGCGTGACCGGTAACCTCGGACCAACTAACATAAACTGCAAGAGGATCGCGTCGTGTTTGTGACAGGTGGCGCCGGCACCATATGCAGCATGCAAACCAGGGCACTGGTTCGTCTGGGAGCAAACGCCTGCATCATCGGGCGTAGCGTGGAGAAGACCGAGGATGTGGCTAAGGATATCGCCACGGTGAGGCCCGGTGCCAAGGTCCTGGGTATCGGAGGCTGTGATGTCCGAAAAGTATGATACATGCCCAGTTTTGGATATTTTTGGGGGGCTCACCCTTTTTTATTTCATCTTATGAATATGAATCCTGAAAGCGGGAAGATAGAAAAGGAAAAATGCTGATGCGACGAGGTTTGCTTAGGTTGAGAATCTCCAGGCGGCTGCGGACCGATGCGCCAAAGAGCTGGGAGGTATCGACTATGTCATGTAGGCTCCATCCCTGATACACCAACCTCAGGTTGAGCTGCTACTTACTTCAAGTGCATCACAGCGCCGGTGCCGCAGGTAATTTTGTGGCACCCATCGAGGGGCTCAGCTCCAACGCCTTCAAGACAGTCATGGATATTGACGTGCTGGGAACCTTCAACACCATCAAGGCGACGATGCCGCATCTACTCCGCAGCTCCGACCCGCGCATCGCCTACGTCTCGGCCACGTTCCACTACACGGGCATGCCCCTGCAGGCGCACGTCTCAGCCGCCAAGTCGGCCATTGACTCGCTCATGGCGAGCGTCGCCCTCGAGTACGGCCCCCGCGGCGTGACCAGCAATGTCATCGCTCCTGGCGGCGTGAGCGAGACGGAGGGCATCGCTCGGTTGAGCAGCCAGAGCGAGACAGAGCGCAAGTCCTACCTCAAAGGCATCCCGTTGGGCCGCTTGGCCACGGTCCGCGACGTGGCCGACGCGACCGTCTTCCTGTTCAGCGAGGCTGGCAGCTACATCAACGGGCAGGTCCTGGCCGTGGACGGAGCGGCGTGGCGGCGCCAGGGAGCCATCAGTGTGGGCGTCGACAAGAGCATGGAGTATCCCGACTTCCTCCTCACTGGCCAGTTCTCACAACAACTCAAAGATCCTCGCAAGGAGGCCAAGGCTAAGTTGTGATTGGGGTGACCGGGACGCTCATCCAGGCAATTCATCAATGGTGGTTTCGTGGTCTAGTTGGTCATGGCATCTCGCTCACACCGAGAAGGTCCCCGGTTCGAGCCCGGGCGGAACCATATTTTTGTTCATTCTCTTTGCATGGTTTTTGTTGCATCTTGTATACTGTTGTGTCATGTTGGGCGAGTTGCAGTGGGGAGAGATATGCGGCCTCCCTTTGCGACGATGCGGAATTAGCTAAGCATGTAAAACTATGTATGTACTCAAGGGCGGGGCCTGGCAGACGAGATAAAGATGGGCCTTTGCTTCAAGCACAAACGTTGTTTGGTAATATAGATAAGGCTAAGAAATTGCTGCATCTTGATGCTGTAAACGTGTATTGTTTTGCGATGAGTCAAACCCGGCTTTGGTCCGGAGATGCAAAGATCGTGGCAATTGACTTGTAGGTGGGACGCTGTGCCGATAGCCGGATTCCGTGGAGATACACACCAACGTGCGAGAAAGCCTATTTGATGCTTAATCCCTCTCGAGGACGATAAAGTGCCCAGTAAGGAAAAAAAAAATTGCACTACTGTGTGATAGGGATTTTTGTCGATCCTGTGGCAGGGATTTTATGTAATCAGAGTGGTAGTCATTCGTTTGGGTCCGTCTCCTAGCCCGATAGGTTCTCCAGCCCAACTTGTTTACCGCTGCAAATCGCTCGAACAGGCATCATGGGCTTGCATACACTTGGCGCGTTTGTTCATGGTACGACACAAAGGCGAAACGGCGAACGGATTGGGCCCACGGCTTTGCAACTCTGTCGAAATCTGATAACGAACGGGCGGTGGGTTCGGGCCACATTTGCGTTCGCACACACCCTTGCCGCATAAAATGGTAGACGAGCAACCACTCACCACCCCATTTTGTTTCAATCTGCGAACGAGTGGTGTGTGTGAGAGCTTCTGTGTGTGCGTCTTGTGTGTGTGGTATGGTAAGCTGTGTGTGGTGTGTGTGGGTTGGCTTATAGGCTATCGGTATCGGCCCCTGTCCCCAGGCCGCCCCATCCGGGCCCAGAGGCTCTGACCGGGGCCTAAAGACACGGGCAGATATACTGATAGATAGGCTGCTGGCTTGTTCTTGGGATTTTGAGTGGACAGCGGCCGGCCGACAGCCCTGCCCGGTGCCATGCCGACGGCCGAGTCAACGCGATTAGGCAGTTTGCCCGTCCAGAGTCTGGTGGGTTATCAAACGACTAGGATTAGCGGTGGTGTGTTCGCTTCCCCGCGGAAGTATGCAGCTGTGCATTAGCGGCCGTCTTGACCAAGAGATTCTCGGTGACCTTCTGGGAGCTTGGGTCAAGCTCGCGAGGCTTTGCCAAGAGCTGCATCGTCGATGAGAAACTCTGGGCAGCGATGGCGATCCTCTTGGCGACATCTGGCTGCCCATCGGAAAAGACCCGTCTCGTATGAGCTCGGTTTGTAGCTCTTGCGCCAGCTCAGGGTGTAATGCCTTTCCAATCTCATCAAACCGGTGTGAGCATTCGATGCCCTTGCTGCAGCCGGCCGTCTGCGGGGCTATATCGCACGAGCGGGGTCGTCTAATTCTCCATAGCCAAAAAGGCTCGCTCTAGCGTAGCTTTGGGATGAAATCGTGGTGCCGTGGCCAGTCGACTTGCCCTGTCTGTCCATTCCATGCCGTGATGTGCTGCGCATATTTGTGCACCATGGCCTGCTCGGGAATAGATCGCCCACCGCGGAGAAGTATTGATAACGGAAATCTTGCCCGGCCTGCTTGCTCTATAAGAATCGCACCATGTCCCTTTCGTGGTCTTCTCCCTGCCGTGAGATGAGATGAGTTTTTGTTGATACCCGATCCTGATCCCTACGCCTATATCTTCTTTGGCGGATCGCCCATTCCGAGATAAAGCCTGCCGAGGGTGTAGAACCGTGTGAATACGATACCACCAGCCATCCCACCACTGCCACGGCAACAATGCGGACCAAGCTCGCGCTGCTCGCGCTTTCCTCTGCCTCTCTCGCCTCAGCCGAGAATGTGCTGGGTGTGTACATCTTCCACCGCCACGGCGACCGCACCGCCAAGGCCTGGAAGCCCGTCAACCTAACCGCCCTCGGAGCCGATGAGGTCTACACCTCAGGCTCATACTACCGTAACCGCTACGTTGACTCTGGTGCCGACTTGAAGATCAGTGGCCTCAGCTCCAACACAGCCGTACTATCCCAGATCGAGGTCACCGCACCCGTAGACGACGTGCTGCAGAACTCGGCCCAGGTTTTTCTCCAGGGCCTCTACCCGCCCACCGGTAGTGTCGAAGTCCTCGCCAACGGATCCAGTGTCGAGGCCCCCCTGGGCGGGTACCAGTATATTCCCGTCGACGCGGTTGAGTCGGCTGCCAGCGCAGCCGACTCCGAGAACAGCGCCTGGCTCCAAGGTAACAGCGGCTGCGACAATGCTGAGGTCAGCTCAAACGACTACCTTTCCTCTTCGGAGTATACTTCCACCTACAACAACTCGTTGAGCTTCTACAGAAGTCTTTTGCCCGTAATCAACGGCACGTATTCCAGAGACGAGGCAACTTTTGAGAATGGATACGCCAGTATGTGTGAACCCTCTTGCGTCCTGCACTTCAGCAACTAACAGGTGTGATTGCAGTTTTCGATCTCATCAACGTCGCCACCATCCACAACACCTCCATCTCCTCTGATAGCCTCCTCACAGAGCCCACCCTAGACAAGCTTTACAGTCTCGCCTCTACCCATGAGTGGAACCTTGCCTACAACAGCAGCGCTCCCGTTCGTGCCATCGCTGGCTCCGTCCTTGCTGGTCAAATCATGGAGGCCCTCACGCCCCTTGCTGAGGGCACGGCGAAGAACCCCAAATTCAACGTCCAGTTCGGCGCTTATGGTACCTTCATGGCCTTCTTCGGTCTGGCGCAGCTGCAAAAAGCCAGCTCTGACTTCATGGGCATCTGCGACTACGCCTCATCCATGACCTTCGAGCTTGTCACAAATGCCACCAACCCAAAGGCTGACGATGTGAGCGTCCGATTCTACTTCGCCAATGGCACCGCCGCTGAGAATGAGCCATCCTTGTTCCCACTCTTCGGCCAGAGCGACACAACCCTCTCATGGGCTGACTTCAAATCTGGCATGGAAGACTTTGCCATCCAGGACACCGATCACTGGTGCCAGCTTTGTGGCAACACCGACAGCACCTGCACCAGCAATAGCACTAGCAGTTCCAGTGATACCTCCGCGTCCTCCTCCAGTGGAGGCAGTGGTGTTTCCAGGCCCGTGGCTGGAGTCATTGGTGCCCTTGTCACACTGGCGGTAATCTTGGGCATCCAAGCAGCCTTCTTACTCTTCGGAGGTTTCCGCTTGGTTAAAAAGTCCAGTCTTGCCCCAATCGAGTCACCTGCTGGCGGTGTCAAGGCATAATGGATTGAGAATTTAATGATGTAGAAACGAAGCCACTGCCAAAGGGTTTTTTAATGACGAATTCAATATGAGTACACGTGTATGTATTTGCAGTCAAATGCACTGATGCCGTGCAGTGATTTAAAGTAAATCTTATAGTGAAATAAATATTCATTTATCAAATATTGATTAGATATTAAATCCTCCAGGCCGCCTGTTCGTGTTGTTGTTATACATTCCGCTGGCTGATCATATGGCAGCTACGTGCATGCCGAAGTAAGGATTCGGCTTTAGGGTCGATGCTGGTTCTCTGTCCGGATTGATTTCGACTCGCTACCGAAGACCTGTGGCGGCGAGAAGATCGTGGCGATGATAGAAGGCTCGAACTCGTTTGCCGTAAATATCTATTGCCAACAACTTAGCATTCGGAACAAATCCCAGCAGTGTAGACGACTTACACATGGGGATGCTCAAAGCGCAGACTCCCACTTGAATCGAAGAAATAGCTACCATTGTCTCTCTGATGCCTCCTTGGTTGATCCAGTCATACGCGTAGAATGTGAGGACAAAGCTGAAGAAGTTCTTGAAAATGATCATAATTGTGAACCCTTCAATCGCCAAGTCACCTGCACGCCAATTAGTTCTGCTAGCCCCCGGCGAATTCAGGCATGGGCGTTGCTTACGATATGCATCAACGATGTAGAGTGAGCTGGCGACAGCACCAATTACCATGCCTGCAACCTCAAAGCCAAAGAAGACCAAAGGTACATGGTATGTATATTTGCCCATAAGTACATCTCCAGCTGTCAGTCCAAACCCATACAGGCCGATCCCGCCGATTATGAACATTGGAAACACGAGAACAATGCGAAACTCAGGCTCGTAGACGCCCCCGTTAAGCTTGGTCATATATCTGACAGTCGAGTCGGCAAGTGCACCGGCGATTGCGAACCCTATCAAGGCGCCAACGAAGGCACCCGTGTAAGTATAACCTGCCATGACTTCGCCCCAGAAATAGGGTGGTCCAATGAAAATGGCAGCGATGATGACGCCAATGAAGACAGTCCATCCGATCATGGTACCTTGAATCAGACAGCCCCAGATAAATGCGGGATGGGTAAGCAAAGGGAAGGGCCGGAGCAAGAGAACCCAGTAGCGCTCATCTGTCTTTCTGCCGTCAAATAGAGACAGCGATTCTGCGAACGTTTTCTTGGGGGTTTCTGCGTTGCCCACGGGCTGCGGAGCCCCGGACATCGGGAAGAGAGCGAAGCCACTATTGGGCGTACTTGATCGTTCCGGGACTTCCGAGCCTCGACGGGAAGATGGCGATTCCATTTTGATGTTCTCCGTCACGGCGGTGTCGATGTTGAGGACTGAAGGGCGACGATAGGCCGTCTCAGGACAGAAGAGAAAGACAGCAACTAGTGTCGGAGCAAGAAAGATGGCCACAAAGAAGAATGTCCATTTCCAGCCCATGGAGTCCGTGATCTTTCCCACAACGATGGGAGTGAAGAATGAACCACCAAAGACGGCCAGGTTAGTGAAAGCCATGCGCACGCCTCTTTGATGCACAAAGTAGAGGTCACCAATAGCAGCACTCAACAAACTTTCAAAAGGGGCACATCCCACGCCTTGAACGATACGAGCACCAATAAAGCTGCCATAGTCGGTACCGACAGAGCCCGCCCAGGCACTCGAGGCGATGGTGATGAGTATGCCAATGATGAAAAGATGGCGCTTGCCCCAGATGCGGCTGGATGGGACAAAGAAGACGGCACCAGCACCGGCACCAAGGAGGAAATAACCAGTCAGGAGAGCAACCTTGGTAAAATCTTTGGAGAAAAGGAGGGAGATGGTGATGGTGTTGGCAGCGAGGATTGGCCCCAGCGCTGTCACAAGAATCGCAGCGAAGCAAAGGGTGAACGTAATGAGATCTCGCCTCCACAACGGCCAATTAAGGGGATCATTAGGGTCATCGGAGGGTTGAGGGATCTGAGCGGATACGACGTAAGCAAAGATTTCATCACGGGGAAAAACACCTTGAGATAGCTCAATACATCCTGTTGCCGCAAATGCATTCGGATTGCGCGGAACTTACAAGAATGATTGGTTGTTTGCCACTATTGTCACACTTGAGGCCTGCATGGTCGCTGGTGGCAATCTGAGGGCGCGAAGGGTCATCAAAGTAGCGAGTGGTGCCTTCAGATCATCAGCCCCGGTCATTCCGTGTCGAGTTTATGGGGGCCCGCCGAGGACGCCGATGGTAAGAAAAACGGAAGCATCTCGGGCGTGAATCTCGGGGGAGAATGGCGGTGGGGATACGGGGAGACGGGGATGTGAAGGGAGGGGAGGTCGGACATGCGAGGATGCTCACTTACCAGGGACGTGTTCAAGGCCCCGAGCTTGGAGGATGCCCAGCGGCATTTTGGGGCTTGGGGGTGCAAGGGATTGCGGTGAAAGGACAGCAGCAGTGGCACCCACTCGATGGCTCAGAGCATGATTGATGTAACACAGGGTGTCAGGCGCGGAGGCGACGCAGGCCCTGGCAGAGGAGCTGGTGGAGCAGAGGCTGGTGGATGAGGTTGTGGAGGGACGATGCGAAAAGGTGGGCGAGCCAAGTTCGCGAGTCGTGACTGGTGCTCGGCAAGCGCAGGCGCAAGCGCATCAGTCTTGGATAGAATGGTGGCCCAGGCTTTGGGGGCTCGCAGACAGGGGGGGGGAGTCCTCCCGCCGCGGAGGACGGGGGGACGGGGACCGGGTGCTGAGCATTAACGACAAGGGAGACTGAACATTAGCATCGGTGTCGGCCGTCCGCGCATCCATTATGCGATGCAGATGCGAGTCGACGCAAAAGGGGATGCGGCACGAGCAAAACGGAAGAGAAAAGAAAAGAGAGTGCGCAATAGGACTGAGTAGCGCAGCTCCTGTCTGGACGCTGCATCTGACGAGGAATCGGTTCCACGCCGCCCTCGTGGGTATTCCCCCAACCGGATTAGGGCCGGCTGCTTGCTGCCCTGCGAGTGCTGTTAGGCAGGCGCTAGGGGGGTACTACCGATGTAACTTGGCCCATCTATTGATGCTGGCGAGAAAACAACTCCAACAAGTCTGCTGCCCAAGGCTGTCGCGATGCAAAACGCCACTGAGCTGACACTGTTGACATCGTCGCATATGGAGACGGGGCTAGGCGCTCCCGCTGACTGACCCAGCCAGCATCCAGAACACCAAGTAGAGCCGAGCGGTGACACTTTCGCCGTTTACCATTCTGGGTAGGCAATTAGTGCTTTAGCAGCAGAAATGGCTTGACTATCCACCAGGCGAGCACCTCTTGAGCGTTTCACGAACAAGGTCGCTAGAAGGGCGACTGAGCAAGCGCGAAACGGCGGCTCCAGGAGAGAGTGGCGGTGGCCATATGGCTCTAGGCCCGAGGAATGAGACAAAACAATAGGCGGCTGGCTTAACGTTAGTCGGCAGTATCACCTTCCGGAAAGGACGATGGAGAAGGCGCCAGCGGGTCACGCACAAATAGGAAATTGCCATTCCTTAGGGGAGAAAGACGAGGGATCGACTAGAGAGAGCCTCACTCACCTCGCTTGAACTGCAAAGTCCCAGAAGGCCTCAGACACGCCGAAATGTGGAATCAGCCCACTGTGAACCAGATCAGCAGGTGGCCACCGGAAAAGCAAACAATCGCCTAAGACATCAGTTTCCCACCAATTTCCAATCCAATGCAATGTCAACTAGTTCCCCTCCCAATCTCGAGCCCAGAAGCTGTTCCAACGATTTCATTCGACCTGGGTGGGGGATGACGATTCCATGATGGCTGTGGGTGGAGCCTTTTTGGTCACTTTTCAGCCATCCTCCGTGGGGCCTTGCCTCACGCTCCGTCTTTTAGTATTCCCATGTCCGGTCGGGCTGGTTTGCTCTGTTGGTCAGGGTGCCTGGGCTCAATAGCACCAACCAAAAGGCTCGGACCCAACCCGACATCAGTTCAGCCATTGGCAGGGGCCTATCGCCCTGTGTCGGGAGACTTTGAATACCCAAACACGGGTTTTTCTTGGTCTCATTGCTTATTCGGAGACTTCTTCAGCCACGCCCCAGCGTCTTGGTCTTGGGAATCTATTTGCGCGTTTCGATCCTCACAGAAATAGCATGGATCTCACATCAGTGGCGCCATGGGCCGCCAAACTGTGTGGCTTGCGTTGCCTGCTGATCCAGGGTTCAGGGTCCTGAATGGCCACCAGCACCCGCAAGTGCGATATTTGACATTCCGAGCCCGATGTCTGAGTGTTGTTTCCAGCCAAGGAGGCGCTGGCTCGCTTCGCGGGACCGATCACTCACCACCACCCGAGATCCCCAGATTCTAGGCTGACATCAATTACTCAAATAGAGTGCCAGAGGGCGTCATCGGGGCTAGCGATGCCACACCCACCGTGTGCCGCTGCCCATACACACTCGAGCACACACTTCCGTCGCCACCCCACTGCTTGCTGCCATTTGTTTGCTGTCCCTTTTTCCAGTCAATTCCTAATATGACCTATCACCAATCACCCGACCTGCCGACGTGCCCCGCTCTAGCTGACCATGATCGCCATCAGGAACCAGCTAGGGCCACGACCGTCTGTCACTCTCAAACCCCATCCCGAGTCTAGACGCTGGCGACCATCGTAAGTGCCTACTGTGCATTGGACCTAGCAAACGTGCCTGAGGCGCCCTCGTTCTCACTACTGTAGGTACCACGGGGACAACGGTAGGTGGGCGCCACGCCTCGCCGCAGACCGAACTGTGGGGAGTGCCAGCTTGGACACACGGTTCAACGATTTGAGAGCCGGGGGACCACTCACTGATGTCTGGACTGTCCCTCATCTCGGGAAAATTGTCTCAAAACCTTATCAGCTGGAACAGCAAGAGAATTCACCGGCTGCCTCTTGGATAAGCACAGACGCCGATCGCTAAAACCTGACATCGAAAACCAAGATTAAGGCCCGTCTGGCTCGGCTCTGCCTGCTTGCACCATGTGCGGCTCTGGGTTCGGTGTACCTTGCTCCGGTGAGCAGGAAAGAGATCCCACTCAGATTCCCGGGTGAGATCAGCCTTATTCCCTGTACTAACCAGGCCAAACCAGGCCCAGCCATGTCTGGACCTCTTCATCTCCCCACTCCAGAGTATGTGCCTGGCAAGGTATTCAACAAATCTTTCTGACATATGAAGTCGTATTAATCTCTCGCCATATATGGGGTGTAAACTTGCTTGTGTGCTCGCGTCTTGGGCCGTGTGAGCTGTGTAAGGAGGACGGCCTACCAAAAGCCACCTAAACCTTGTCGAGCAACATCGAGATTCCAAATATCCATAGGCGATTGGATGCTATTGTGCTTTTTTAGAATGGCCCTTTTGGGGAATTCCCATTGGCACCAATAGGTGGTTGGGCCTGTGATTCCCTTGGCTGACACTTGCAGCTGGCTACCACACCACGACCCAGTAACAACCCTAGCAGTGGTAGCCCACCATTAAACATGGCCCAGACTGCTGTACCGAGAATCGTGAGGGGTGTTCGGGACAAGAACTTGACACTCTATCGAGGGCAGGGATCGTCGGTGGCTTTGGCGGTCGTATTGGAGACGCGCGAGTGACGCTGGATTGCGCAGCGCCACCAGCAATTGCAAGCTCGCGGCCGGGTCGTATACTGTATTGCTCACAAGGCCACCGCCCTCATCAACATGCTCTTGCACTTTTGCCCACCCCTCAACAAAGCAACGCTAATAGCAGGCGTCTTCGTGGGCATCTCCTGCGTCGATCATGGCCGTGCCGCCGTCGTCGCGCGACAGGAGCCCCCCAAAAGGCCCACTGACCGCAGCACAGAACCGGCGGGCGATGGGCCAGGGCAGAGGACAAGCCGGCACTACAACGGTTGCGTACGTACATGCGTCGGCTTGCCCTTAGCCATGTGGTAGAAGTAGCCTACTGTGCCGTATGATTAAAAAAAAAAAGCACCGTGGGTTGCTTCTTGGTACACACCCAAGCGCCCACGCGCCCACGGTCCAACCCCAGGATCGACTTGGCGCCTCGGAGGCGTATTTGGGGGGGCCTTCGGGCCCTTGAATCCAAACAACCCGTCATATTCAGGCGACCAAGCTGGTACGAGACGTCAGGTGCCGCGTTTCTCAAAAAGCACCATTGCTCTACGGCGGCCAATTGCTACCCACGCGTGTGGGTGCGTCATATCACAGTCGCAAATCACAGTGTGGTGCTGTGCTGTCGACTGCCGCCACCTCTCTCAACTTTGGCTGGCCTGGGTTCCCTCACAACAAATACCAGGACCTTGACTTTGTTGATGCCCTCCACTTTCTTCCTACCTCTGACTGGTTGCAGCGCGGAACCTGGGCTCTGGCGGCTCGATTTACCAACAGCTTCAAGATTGTGAGTTCGGATCTTCCTTCAACTGTTCAAGCTGGGTAATTCATCCCCCTCGTCCTTCGTCGGAGTCGGACTTGGCTCCGGTCGAGTTCAGTTCTCTCCTGCCAGTCCCATTTTGCGAATCTTTTCCGTGCCCTCGCACTCTCTCCACGCTGAAAAAACTCTCTCCGACCCAAAGATGTCTTGTTAGATCCCAACACCAAGGCACCCATAGCCGCCCGTTGTCTTTGATTCCCCCCAGCGCCTGACTGCCCACCTGCCCGCCGACTCCTTCTCCGCCGACCTTGTAAGGCGCTTCTTGACCATCGCCAGCCATCCCCTTCCGCCCCATTTTGTCCCCTTCGTGCCCGCACCCAGACCCTCATTCATCTTGTTGTCCCTTCCTCCTCTTCCATTCCCTCCACCCCTCCTATTCGCTTTCAACCCGCCGTGCTGGCCGCGTCCCTCGAGAGACATCCGAGCCACTCTAACATTACCTCGCCTTAGGGCTTTCTCGCCAATGGATCAAACCATCCGCATCTAGAACTACAGCTATCCTAGAGTGCTTTTTAGAGCCACTGTATCATCAAAGTTGCTCTATTTGCACCCACATGTGAGCGCACTTCGATGCTCTGCTCTCCCCACACCCAATATGGACGCAGGGCCACCCTCATCCAACACACTCTCCCCCGGGCCTGGCCCGCAAACAAGCCGCAAAGAGCGCGGTGCTATTGCTGCCCAGGTGAGTTGTCTTGTCCTCGTGTTCTGCATGCCTGTTGGTTGTCGTTGTCCATGGTCCGTTGCCCGATCGTCGCCACCGGCTTCGTCCCGGGCTGCCCCTCTCCGCCTTCCGGAACCACATCATGAGCACCCATTGTATCTTGCATACTTGGAAATTTTGAGCCGACTGCCAGGCGACTTGGAATCGTTTCGGTTCAACCGCGCTAATGGGGGTTTTTAGGCCTGCGAGACTTGCCGCAATAGGAAGCAGAGATGTGATGAACAGCGGCCCAAGTGTGGGACATGTCAAAGATTTAAACTCGAGTGTCGCTACCGAGAACCCCAACCAACAAAGTATGTTTCCATAAACCTCCCCGGTAGGCTGGAAAACCGTCAGCCTGCGGCTGAAAACGCATGCGCGTGGTCTCCCCTCCGTCAACACGCTCACGCGAACTCTGCCCGCAATTTTCATCAACCACTTGCTAACCCTCCCGTAGAAAGGACAAGACACTGGTAGAGATATTGGATCGGCTAAAGACCGTCGAGAACAAAATCGACAGTTTGAGTCTCAGGGGCAATACAACACCGCCAGGATTTGGCAGCTCCCAACCCGCGAGCGCTTATCCCGCAAACACCCCGCTCCTGGTTGACCCTGATGCCCAAGAATCACATCCAGCCTCGTCCGGACGCCCCATCAGCCCTGCAGCCACGCATCACGGCGGCTATCGCTATGACTCCTCGGTTACCAGAATCCTCGAATGGCCTGCCGTTCGCCAACTTCTCGATAGCTTGGGGCACAAGTCTCAGTCCCCCCTGAGCGAACACGACTTCTCCGCTGTGCCCGAAGGAATTCGCAGTTCGACGACCTCACTCCCCACCGACGGAGTCCAGACCATGGCAATTTCGAACAACAACGTTCTGCAGGTACCTCTGCAATTTCCAAACCCTGCCCCAGGCCTCAATCTAAGCCCGCCGAGCATAGACTGGGAAACCATGCAGCGATTATCAAAAGGGTATTTTGACGTCTTTAACTTCCTCTACCCTATTCTAGACCGGCAGTGGTTCAGCTCCACCACTCTTACGTCAATCATCAACAGCGGCTTCCAGGAAACCGCCACTTCGACCCTCGTGCTGCTTGTGTTTGCTCTTGGCGAAGTTGCCCTGACTGCCTCCGAAGTACCAATTTCTGCCTACAAAGGCCGTCCATCTGGTATTAAAGGCGGAACCATCGATCGACCCCCGGGAATTACTTATTTCAACGAAGCACGCAAGAGAATGGGATTTGGCCTGGCAGAGGTCAGCTTAGAGAACGTGCAAATGTTTGCCCTTGCTGCGTTGTACAATCAGAGCTGTGGTCAAGCACTAGTGGGTTTTAAGAGTCATTTGATCACAAAACGGTAATTCTGATCTGCAAACAGGAATGTTGGCGCATGGGCGTTTTGGCCTCACTGGCCTGTCAAGTTTTAATCACCAGGTTCGAAAAACCACCCTGTTTGCAAGAAATGATTTTTTTTTTGTAAAAAAAAAGAAAAAAAAAAAAAAGTACAGTCGTGGCGATTTAGTCAGCTGACGAAAACAGCAAATCTAGTGAACTGCATGGTCCCCGAGCTGACCTGATTCGGCGGGTATTCTGGCACTGTTTGATCATGGAGACGTAAGGTTCTTTGACATTGATGTTCGGATTGGAATTAATACCAGAAGCAGGTATCTTCAGATGGAGTTTGGATTGCCTCTGACTGGACTCGAAAAGCTGGACGACGCTGCTGGTCTGCCCGATTTCAGCGGACCGATCACCGATGAAGACTATATTGGCAACCAGACGACGCATTTTCAGGAGCACTTTGCGTCTCAAATCGTCCTACGCCGCCTCTCGGCCAGTTTCCATAATACTCTCAACAACTGTCAGTTCACGCTCGACGCCAGACCTCCGCCTGGACGTGTTATCGGTCTGATGACGGCATGCTAACTCAATGCTCAGCTTTTGGGGCGAGTTCCACGCTGCCTTTTCCCGGCTTTGGGTCTTTCAGCGGGCCATCTAGCGATTCCAACTCAGCTATCGTGAAGCAGCTTGCCGCCCAGCTGGACCAGTGGCGAGGAATGCTCCCAGGACAACTCCGGTGGCAAGACGACCAGCTATTCGCGTACTCGGATCAGGCTTCAAACTCATTCGCATCGCCTTACCCCAACCAAAGCCTGCAAAACAACTACATGTTTACCTCGAACCTCGATACCCCTTCTGCTAGATATCCCTACGCTGCCGACATTCAAGTGGCACTGCTCCGCACTCGATACTACTACAACAAATATCTCATCCACCGACCCTGTGTTTTTAAGGCTCTCCATCATCCCGAGAGCCTAACACGAGACGATGCTCACGGTGTGGCCGAGTGTCTTAAAGCTTCGCTCAAATGGCCCATTGCCTACTCCCCGCCGTGTTCCAACAAGCGACTGGTACCCATCACCTTTTTCTGGTCTCAAAACTTCTTTGGTATCTTGGTCCTATTGCACATATCACAACAGCACCCTATGTTAGTCCAGATTCGATCGTCACTTTGTGGACAGGAATTTGACGCGGACGTGACCGAGACGGTGAGTTTATACTTAGATTGGTTACGCGATATGAAAAAGATAGATTCGACAGCGAATTGGTGTTGGACCATCATTCGATTGTTATATCGGCTCGACGATTGAACCCAGCTGGACAACGGCAGGATTCAAAAGTGCCAATAAGAGGAAGTGGGGAAAAAAAATAAGAGGAGCAGGGTATATTACGTTGGTCGTTGGGCTAGAAGGTGCGCCAAGAGGGTAGGCTCACTAATATTTCAGACATCACAGCAGCATGGTGGGTATAGCGAGGCTCTTTTTGGGGGAGATAAATGGAAGGGCCCTAGGGCAAGAAAACTTGCTTAGGGCAATCGAAAGATCATAGAGGCGTTTCCAAGGTGCTACACCGGCGGCCGGGGCCTACAGAAGAAGGCCTCTTTAAATCGAGCATAACTCCCCACACTATGGCCTCAACCCCCTTTTCCCTTCATCAATTTTCCGTCACGCTATTTCTTCGGCACGACTTCTCGTTCCCCTTGCCCTTTGCTCCTTTCGTCACAGAATGCTCCCTCGTTGACGGCTGGCCCACTGATTCCATGTCCCGAGCTGCAGACAAGCGGCGGTTCCAACGAATGTACAGGCCGTCTTATACCCGACAGCCCCCTGGCACGACGGTTTCGTCACTAGCGAGTCGTCTGCAATGTCACTCAGATGACGAAATGGTCACTGGGTGAAGCGAGCCGATCGCGCCATCCGGCACGGAAGCCCCATTGTTTTAGGAAGTGAAACCGGGCGGGCAACTTAAGTATGTCTCGACCACCAAGTACGCCAAGAGCAAGATTGGCACAGGTGGTGGCAAGTCCTGGTAAAGGATGCGACGCTGGGTGTCCGCATAATCGCGTAAACACGTAACCGCAGCGACGGACCGGGTTCCCTCGCCGTCAAGGACCGGATAGCCATGCGGGCCAAAGTGAGCACATGCTTGAGGCCACAGGTGTGCCAGAACCACGTTACCAACGCAGAACCAATCGAGCACCCACACTAGCCCCAAAGTTTGGGTGTCCTGTCCAGATTGGAGCACATCTCTCCTCCGGCGGGTTCACCCATGCTTATGCAGATGGCACCTTCAAGGAGGATGTAAACCACTCTTTTCTAAAGCGTCGGCCCTGGCGCTGGTGGTCGGAGACGAGTTGCTTCATCCTCCTCTTCGGGACCAAGGCGTGGTTTGTGCCAAACCCGGCGGGGGCGCGGGCAAGGGGGGGGGGGGAGGG